>JAFEMH010004018.1:0-231398 GCA_022495995.1 Adenophora triphylla var. japonica | reverse complement strand
TTCTGGGTGACTCACAGTGGGACACTTGGCACGCATGCCACCTCCCTCTAGTCACCCTTCAATCAAATTCAAAGTGAAAAGACTAAAAATACCCTGGTATACGCCTCGCCCGCCTGACTCCGCTTTGAGACTTTTAGAAATTGCCAAACAAGTCCCTCAAATTCCCAAAGTTTCACAAAACCCCCTGGATTTCAACTTAAGTCCGCCTTGACTCCTCTACCGAAATTTCACCTATAAATAGAAGTTGTCACAAAGCCAAAAGAACAACAAAAAATTACCCCCCTCCACCAAAACCACACGGCCTAAACTGATCCTCACCCCTCCCGAGCCTCGGTTTTACCTCGTTTTGCATGAAAACTCCGTATTTTGATCAAATACGCCCTCCTCCACTCCGAAACACCGTACCAAACTACTTTCCGTATCTCGTATACACCTCTCGAGTCAAAGGAGTCGACCCTAGCCATAGGTATAACTCCCTCTCTCTAATCTCTCATTTCGTCTCGGTTTACGCGCCAATCGCTACAACCGTTTCGAACAACGTCTTTGAAATGTAGACCCTCCGTCTAACGGGGTCCGATACGTTTTAGCCCCTCGATCCTCTTCTCTTCCCGTAAGAGAAGTAATCACGGGTTAAAACGGTGTTCCGACCCCGTTCCGTTTACTTTTTTGTCATTTACAACTCCGGATCGATCGATCCGTCGATCGTCATTTACTTTTATGTCATTTACAAATCCGGACCGTTTGATCTGTCGAACGTCCTTTACATTTCAAGCAACTTTACAATTCCGAGCCGTTTTGGCTCGTCGATCGTCATTTACAATTCCGAGTCGTTTGGCTCGTTGATCGTCATTTACAATTCCGAGTCGTTTGGCTCGTTGATTGTCATTTACAATTCCGGATCGTTCGATTCCGTTGATACCGCATTTAAATACTGTCATTTACAAGTCCGACCCGTTTGGATCGTGATAGTATTTACTTTTCAAAGTCCGAGTCGCAACCCGATTCGTTGATCGCAAAATCATTTAATACGCTTTTTCCCGTAAAAATCGTTAACAATGTAATGCCCGGTTCAAAACCAGAGTTCGTCCTTCGAACTCTCTTTCAAAAACGCGTGAAATGACGTTTGGCATTCAAACGCTCATCTTCAAACTAAAAGCCGACTTTTGACATTTAAAATCATTTAATACGCTTTTTCCCGTAAAAATCGTTAACAATGACTCGCCCGGTTCAAAAAACCGGAGTTCGACCTTCGAACTCCTTTTCAAACTCAAAATCGACGTTTGCCACGCAAACGCTCATTTCAAATTCAAAACCGACGTTTGTCATTCAAACGCTTGTCTTTCCAAACAAAGTCACCTAATCAACGTTTGACATTCAAACCAAGATTAAGCTTGTCATTCAAGCCCCCATTTCAAAACACACACACATACACACGATTTTCGAGAAAGGTAGAAAGACTTGTCATACGTGCGTTTCGGGTGATCTCGTAATACTCTTCCCGAAACGTAACGTGACCTCCGAACCTAACAATATCTGGTACTCAAAAAGCTTTTTACTCATTTTTGCAACCAATAAAAATGATCCCCTGTTTTCAAAGCTTTTTCCTAAGTTTTTTGCTACCAATAAAAACGACACCATTTTCACTAAAGCCGTTTCTCAACGTTTGGGCTCAAAATACAAAACCGCGTGGCGACTCCTCATTTTCCTTCCCATGAAGCGAGGTCTCATACACCAACCCTCCGCGAAAGACAACCGCGTTTCGCGCCCGCGCGAAATCCCGGGAAATTTCAGCGTGCAAAGTACAGCTCGAGCTTACCTTGATCATGTCCTTAGAATGAGAAAGAAGAGGGATCTAGAGGTTGAAACTCCTGAGGGGTATTTGAAGCTATCAAAGTCTTTCACCACAACTTCACGATTATCTACGATAACCTGCGTGGATGAAGCAACCTATCACTCACATGACGACGTCATGACTGAGCCGACACGTCCTTCTCAAAACACCATGGTCGATTCAGATGCATTTATGGTCGACCAAGTCCTCATAGGCGAGCTATGCCTACAGATCGACAATAACTCGGGGGCCACCACCAGTGAGATCGCAACGGAATTAGATGATATGATTGCTGAAGAGGCTCCACACTTTGGGGCCGAAGAAAGATGGAGGGTTCGCGAGTTCATTATCGAGACCCTGCAGTTTAGAGATGGTCCGAAACTTGAAGTGGTTGACGAGCTGGAGGCAGTGATAACAAATCCTTCTTATCCCGAGCAAAAAATTCAAATTGGTAAGCAGTTGACAGCTAAAGAACGAGTAGAAATCGTCGATCTACTAAAGGAAAGCAGTGACATCTTTTCTTGGCGAGTAGAAGATATGAAGGGAATAAAGGAGGAGGTCATTATTCACAGGCTAGAGGTTAACCCGACCATGAAATACAAAGCACAAAAGCTGGGAAGCTTTGCTCGTGACAAAGAGGAAGCAATCAAACTTGAGGTACAAAAGATTTTAAGTGCAGGTATCATCAAGGAGGCTACTCACACTACTTGGCTAGCTAATGTGGTAATGGTGAAGAAATCCAATGGCAAGTGGAGGATGTGTGTCAACTTCACCAACCTGAATCTAGCCTGCCCCAAGGATAGCTACCATCTGCCTCGGATCAACAAGCTCGTAGATTCAATAGATGGGCACACCACATTAAGCTTCCTCGACGCTTACTCGAGCTATCATCAGATCAAGATGCACGAGGACGACATGGTGAAGATGGCTTTCCAAGCTGCAGGAGGTATCTATTGTTACACTATGATGCCGTTCGATTTGAAGAATGCAGGAGAGACCTATCAAAGGATGGTCAACAAGGTCTTTGCCTCACAAATTGGCCGAAACATGGAGCCTATGTCGACGATATGGTCATCAAAACAAAGGCCGGACGTCACGTGGTCGACCTAAAGGAAACATTTGCCAATTTACGAGCAAATGACATGAAGCTTAACCCGAGTAAGTGTGTGTTTGGCGTGGCAGCTGGCAAATTTCTTGGCTTTATGGTTTCTCAGCGAGGTATTGAAGCCAATTCATAAAAGATCAAGGCTCTGGTCGACATGAAGGAGCCCACAAATATCAAGGAGATGCAGCTACTCAACGGTAGGGTTGCAGTCCTAGGTCGCTTTATAGCTAAGTCGGCGGAAAGATCTCTCCCCTTCTTTAAATCATTGAGGGGGACAAAAAACTTCGAGTGGACGGCCGAATGTCATTCGTCGTTCCAGCAGCTTAAGGAGTACCTCGCCACTCTGCCATTGTTGAGCAGCCCAGTTATTGGGGAAACGTTGTTTGTTTATCTATCTGTTGGCGACCAAGCTGTGGCCGCGGTTTTAGTTCGAGAAGAAGGAGGGCTCCAGAAGCCCGTATATTACGTGAGCAAGGCCTTGTCCGACGTGGAAGGCAGATACTATAATGCAGAGAAGGTAGCATATGCTTTGGTCGTAGCCTCCAGGAAGTTGCGAGCTTATTTTCTGGCTCACCCGATTTTCGTACTTACAAATGCACCCCTGAGGAAGATTCTACACAAGCCAGAAAGTTCAGGCCGCTTACTCAACTGGTCAATTGCTCTCACAGAATTCGAGATCGAGTATCGACCTCGAAAGGCATTAAAAGCTCAAGCTTTGGCAGACTTCTTGGTCGAGCTTACGTTCATCAAGGGAGATAGTGAAATCCGAGCTCAGAAGGAGAAGGCAAAAGGAAAGTCCTCATAGGACAGCTGCTTTTATAGCTAGAAATTAAAAGAGGAAAAGCTAGAAAATCAGAAAGTCCTTATAGTTGTTCTATGAGGACTTTCTGATTTTCTTATTAATTTTTGTTCTATCATTTCTGATATTTGTTTTCTAAATTCTTCTTTATCTAATGGACTGTATTCAATATTAGTTGTTCTTATTGTTATATCAGGGTTTTAATTTAAATTTACATGTGTATGTGACTCTAGATTTGGTAATATCTTCTCCTATTAGTCCTAATTTTTTCTAGATGTAAAATTATTGGATGGTTAATGCTTTTTGTTATTTCTATTCCTTTTTCTAACTCTTGTGTTAAAAGATTTGTTAACAATTTTAATGTTTCGTTTTCAACATAAACATTTGTTTTTTCATTGTGGCGTAGAAAGTCTAAATTCCCTTGTCCACCACGCTTGTGTGCTAACTCTGATGTTTGATGATATTTGAGTGTTGGTATACTATAAATATGTTTACTAAGTGTTATATAATTTTTTGTAATTGTTATAGCACCCTGTAATCCAAGAATAAAATTTAATCCTAATATAAAATCTGTTGATTTAACATATTCTGGACTTATGTTTACTTGTGGAATGTCATATTTCAAACTATAATTTCCTGAGAAATCTGGAAATTGTATTCCTACTGGTTCTACATAATGTTTTATAGTCATTAACCTATCTTCTATTGTCCTTGTTACCAATTTATAAGTAAGTTGTTTTTTATAATGTTATGGTACTAGACTATAAGATATAACACTTTTAGTGGCTCCTGTGTCTAATAATGCTGTTAATTCTAGGTATTTGATTGTATCAACCATAACCTATATTGTAAATTTATCATATTTGTTGTACCTTTTGTTTGTATTAATGTATGATCCGTTGACATTTTACTACATTCCCCTTCTTCAATTTTTTGTTTCTTTTTATCTATTTTATCCTCTATATGTTTTAATTTATTTTCTATATTATCTATTTTTAAATTGTGCAATTCTGTTATAACTTCTAACTTTTTCATTTTTTCTGTTATTATCTCTATAGTTAATGATTCTTCTTTTATATTCATATTCAGATTATAAAGTGATTTCAGACATAAATAACAAATTTCTTTAAAACATTTTTTACACTGTGATCTTTTTTCTATACTAGGAAAATATTCACAGCTAAAATATTTAATGTAATTATTTCCTCTTTTATTAATCCATTGATGTTCACATTTCTCTTCTATGTTCATATATGTATAAGTAACTTTAGTTAGTTTTTTGTTTTCTTCATCACTACTATAGATACTATAAATTGATTCGTTGTCTGAATCTTCTATGTTTAATGGTTCTATTTCATATTCTCCTAATTGTTCTATAAAATTGCTTCTTTCTGTATTTTTATTTTTATTAGGGCATTTATTAGCTAAATATTTTTCGTCTCCGCATATAAAACATTTACATTTTCTGGTCTGTGGTCTTTTGACATATTTATTTTTAATATAAGGTTTATAATCTTTTCTATATGTTGTACTTTTACGTAATTTCTTTCTTATTTTATCATATTGTCCATAAGCTTGTGGTGTATATATTGCTATTTTATAAAAGGCATAAGCACTCTTTTTTAGCTGTTCTTGTAATGTTACTTCTTTACATTTATCTTCTAATATTGTGAATATGTATGTTATTCTAGATCCAATTCCTAGGTTTTTTCTTTCACTAAACTGTTGTTTCCAAGACTCATGTATATTTTTTCCTAAGTCTCCTGGTAACTTTATAAAATATTTATCACATAATTCGTCATTCATAGCCTGTCCTGTTTGTGATAGTAATCTAGTAAAATCTAGTGTAAATTCATTAATATATTTCATGTCTGCTATACTTTGTTGCTCTAAGTTTCTAATAGCTGTATCTTGTATTAAAGTTGTATTTTTAGCCGGGTCTACTCCTAATATTAATGTTCTTATTTGACTTGTGAAATTATAAGGATTATCTCCTAATGCTTTTAATCTATTTACTTCATCAGGATCTTGTGCCTTTTTGCTTTGCCATATTCCTAAGGCTATAGGTCCTAATGTTGTTTCTAAATATGAAAACATGTCCATACTGTCTTTTATATTAGTTTCCCACATTCTTACAATTGTTTGTTCCCATGTAAGTATTTTGTCTACCTAGAGCTGGGGTTTCTGTTTTTCTAGTAATAACATACTTCCACTATATATATTTCCTATAGGCAATCTATTACCCATTCCTTTATAACTGGATTCTCCTGTATATTGTCTAGATGGTTGTGTCCAATTTTCTCTACCTAGTACCTCTTCTGTTGATGTACCTGGTTCTGCCCATTCTAATTTAGTTCTTTTACGAGTATTTGGTATATTTTGATCCATGTATACTTGTTCTTGTTTATAAAAATCTGATAACATAGTTTTTCCTTGTTGTATATTTACTACTAGGGATAAATTATAAAATTCTTGTAACTTATTATAACTGTCTTCATATGTTAATCCTAATTCTGTTATACAGTCAATTATCATATCGTCTACTTCCTCTTGAATATTTAGTTCTGTAAACTTTCTATTTATTATTTCTTCTAGTGTTTTCTTGGTTTCTTCTATTTTAAATTTTGTAGAGGGTTCTTCATCTAAATAATCTATTATGCTAAAATTATTTTCTTCTTTTTCAAAATCATCAAATCCTAAATTGATTATGCTATTATTATCTTCGTTATCTGTATCATAAATAGTTTCTGTGTCATATTCTATATTCATAAAATTATATTCTGTTTCTGCTTCATCTTCGTCTTGTTTAGTTGTTTCTTTTTTAAAGTTTACAAATCTTAAACTTTGTATTACATCTATTCCTTCATATATGTAACTTTGTCTTGGTACTAATATTTCATTGTTTTGTTCTTTCAGGTCATCTAGAGACCATTCAAGGCCTGCTAATTCTTCTGGGTCTATTTTAATTGGGTCTATCATCTGTATTGATTTTGAGGCTATTGTATTTACAATTCCTTCTATATTAACTTTGTATTTCATATCAGATCTATTACTGGTTTTTCCTAATGTTCCAATACTTATTACAATGTTATTTCCTTCATAATTTTCATAACCTTTGGTTTGTAAAGAGATTATAATGTTTTGTAAATCTTTAATGTCTTTTAATATTCCTGGAGTACAATAAAATAAGGCTGTATTTTAACTTAAGTCTATTTCATTTAGGGGGTATGTGCGGATTTTTTGGGTTTCCGTTAAACCACTAAAAATTAAAAAAAATTATGTTACAATATTACAACAATTATGCTACAGTAAAAGCTACAGTAACATTGATTGAAACATTATTACGGTACGTGGCTTTGTGAACATCTCTAAATTCATCACTGAAAGCGAGAAGTATTCCAGCCTATATACCAATAATAATATTACTTATAGTAAAATATTATAAAAACATAATATTATAAATTAATTGAAAGAGGAAGAAGAGGATGAATACTTACAAAATAGAGGAGAGGAGGAGATGAAGAGACAACGATGAAGAACGATCCAAACAATTTGGGGCAATTATCAATTGGTCCCTGATCCTAATGAAATCAACCAACTAATCCATGAAATATGGGAATCGACCATTAGGTCCCTTGCCTACATATGGACACTCGTGTCCATTATAAAGTTCAGAAGCTACAATTATGCCACCGGTTAAAAGACACTTATGCCACTCAGTAAATTGATGAAAATTACATTTGTGCCACTCAATTAAATGACATGGACGGACGTGCGTGAAGAATTTCAGCTCTATGTCATTTTCTCTCTCCTCTTTCTTTCTCTCTCTTTCTTTTTTCTTTTCCCTCAAAACTTTAAAATGAAATATCTTAAGATCTAGAAATCAAAAAAAAAAATCTGAAACCACCGCTGTGTTCGTATCGTCAATACGAATCAAACTAGTAGCATCAACATATAATCTGGAGCAAATTTGAGAAGTTCACAATTTTTACAATTCACAGTTGTTTTTTATAAGTTCACAGTTGTTTTACATTTGTTCTAATAATAATTAAGAGAAGTTCACAGTTGTTTTAGCTAAATTTATAATTTCTGCATGAAAATGACTATTATTTACTTAATTCACAGATTTTTTAGTTAGGTTCACAGTTGTTTTAGTTAAGTTCACAGTTGTTTTTAGTATTTTATAGCCTTTATTTTTTTTAATTTTATGAGATTATTTGACCTATTTATTAAGTTCACTGTTGTTTTTTGTTAAGTTCACAGTTGTTTTAGTCCTTTATGGCCTCTATTTTTGTAATTTTATGAGATTATTTGACCTATTTGTTATGTTCACAGTTATTTTTTGTTAAGTTCACAGTTGTTTTAGTCCTTTATGGCCACTATTTTTGCAATTTTATGAGATTATTTGACATATTTATTATGTTCACAGTTGTTTTTACTTAAGTTCACTGTTATTTTTTGTTAAGTTCACAGTTGTTTTAGTCCTTTATGGCCTCTATTTTTGCAATTTTATGAGATTATTTGTCATATTTGTTATGTTCATAGTTGTTTTTACTTAAGTTCACTGTTATTTTTTGTTAAGTTCACAGTTGTTTTAGTCATCTATGACCTCAAATTTTGCAATTTTATGAGATTATTTGACATATTTGTTATGTTCACATTTATTTTACTTAAGTTCATAGTTGTTTTGAGTCTTTTATGACTCTATTTTTATTTTTTTATGAAAACCTCGAATGATAATTCAAAATTGAAAATAGGAGATATGTGTTATCATTAATGTTTCTCTCTCTAGAAATCAAAGAAGATGAGAAATTTTAACTTTGAAATTGGTCTTTGTGCTGGAAACTTGAATCACTAAGGTCCCGTTTGGTTCGTGGTATTTGGATGGAATCCAATGGAATTGAAATGGTCAATTTCGCTCATTGACCAATTTCTTTGGCGTGTTTGATTTAAGTTTTGCAAAATTTTTCATTCCAATGGAATGCTCAATTCCTTTGATTAAAGGAATTAAGCATTCCATCCAGAAATGGAAGGAATATCGAATTCCTTCGGGAATGGAATTAAAAAAAAATTATGACCAAAATACCCCCAAACCCAAATCACCCCTACCTACCCCTCCCACCCAGCCCCTGCCCTACCACCCCACCTACCCCACCCCCACCCGCAAAAAAAAAATTTATTTACTCATTTTGCATACCCCTGCCTACCCCACCCACCCAGCCCCTGCCCTACCACCCCCACCTACCCCACCCCCACCAAAAAATAAAATTTTTTTACTCGTTTTGCATACCCCTGCATACCCCAACCACCCGGCCCCTGCCCTACCACCCCCACCTACGCCACCCCCTACCCCTCCACCCCCACCAAAAAAAAATTTTTTTTACTCATTTTGCATACCCCACCCACCCACCCCGCCTCTACCACCCCACCTACCCCACCCCTACTAAAAAAAAAAATTTACTCATTTTGCATACCCCTGCCTACCCCACCCACCCACCCCCACATACCCCACCCTGCACCAAAAAAAAAATTTTTACTCATTTTATACCCCTACCTACACACCCACCCACCCAGCCCCTACCCCCACCCCCAACGCAAAAAAAATATTTTACTCATTTTGCATAACCTCGCTACCCCACCCACCCCCACCCCAAAAAAATAATTTTTTACTCATTTTTCATACCCCTGCATACCCCACCCCAACCCACTCCCCTCCCAAAAAAAATAAATTTTAATCATTAATTTTTTAAAAGAATGGCAAATTGAACATTTTATATGCTTTCATTTCATTCTGTTGGGATTGGAGTCAAAACCAAAAGAGAGGATCAAAACCATGGAGGAAGAAAATCGTCGGAGGAGCTTCTGTCGTGGAGGGCGGCCGCGCTGAGGTGAGGGTGACCGCGCTTGGAGAACAGATGAGGGGCAAGATTTTCTGCCAAGGAGGGCGGCCGCGCAGCCAAGGAGGGCGGCCGCGCTTGACCCGTTTCTTCAGCAGCAGTCAGATTTTGTTTCCTATTTGAGTTATACTCCTTCCATTTCAAGGACTCCGGGTAAGGTAGGTTTTGATTAGGTGTAGGTTTTGTATCCTTATAAATACATTGTGACTACCACCATAATATTTGTACCAAAAAAGGGTTGAAAGTTAGGATATCAAGGAGAGCCACAAAATAGTATCTAGGAGGGGGTCGGGGGCCTAGGAGAGCCATGGGGGCGATCCTACAACCCGGCCATGACTGTGTTATTTTGTGCGTTCTTGGAGAGGTGAGATAATATATATGAGAGATTTCTCATGGAGAGTTACTATGCTAGATCTGTGTGAGTGCATATGTAAAGTTGTAATCCTTCATATATTATTATAGTGATATCCTGGCTTGGTGCCTCCGGATGTAGCCACAGGTGGTGGTGAACCGGGTTAACAATTCTTGTGTTCTTGTGTGTGTAGTGTTCTTGTTCTTTCATATTATCATGTGTTGATTTATTTTCTCCATGTTGATGACTGCTGGTATGGGTTAGTGGATGTGGTGATCCCCCCAATTTCACAACAACTGGTATCAGAGCTCTTTGGTTCGAGATCTAGGAGAGATCCAAGGTGAAGAAAAGAGACAATGCATTTTTCGTGCATTCTTCGTGTGGAAGACGTGCGGGGATCCTGAGAGCTTCTAGGGTTTATGGTTGAAGCAAGACACGTGCCAAATAGGTATACGATCGTGCGGAAGATCACAAGTCGAAGAGTTCGTTTGTTTCTTATTGAGATCCGTGCAGTAAATTCGAGGTGGAATTTTGGAGATGCGTAAATCAAGATGGATCCGGGAGATGTTCAAGGGTTTTTTGGGGCAGTCAAGGTGGTTGGAGAAAAATATGAAAGAAAAGAAGTCTAAGTCGGAAGAGTTGGTGAGATCAAGTAGGAAAAATCGTCGGAACAGTTTCTGGGGTTGAGGGCGGCCGCGCAGGTGGTGGTGCGCGACCGCGCACTGGGACAAAACTTGAGGCTCGGAGGATTCCATTCGAGGGCGGCCGCGCTTGGGGGTAGGGCGACCGCGCTGGCGACGGGGAAGGGATTTCTGCAGCTGATTTGCTTCCTATTTTGATACAATCTTTCGTGCAAAGGTGAGTGGTATAAGCCGGTTAGACCACGTGGGAAGAGGAGGACTTCTCGCAAACGACAGATAAGGGGTAAGGAGAATGTTTTACTCTACCGACAACATCAATTTCGTTCCGGGTGGGAGCAAGAGGCTTGGAGACCGGCCTGTTGGTGTAAAGAGGAGAGACATCAATAAACGGTGTGTTAGGGTGGAGAGGTGACAATGTGTAGCTGGCCAGCAAGGAGACAAATACAAGTACCTAACAGAGCGTGAAAAAGGATCACAAGAAGACAATGCAAGAAGCAAGGTGTGTCCGAGTTTCATGGAGAGCATTGCAAGGGGAGTGGATCTAGGAGGGAGAAGGCGAAGTTAGTCTTGCAAATAAATCAAGGTAGAAGGTGATTTGGGGAGGCAAGAAGGATCTAACACGGAGAGGTTGAAGCGTCGCTTGGTTTCAACTCGCCTTATTACTTGGGCGTGGAGGCTCATGGTGGTGGAGCATGGAGGCTCAACATGGTGGTGTAAAATATTTGGTGGATCATTCTCAGGTGGGAGTATGATAGGAGCATGTCACAATGGTGGTTTATGTCTCCAGGTGGGAGATTGTTGGGATTGGAGTCAAAACCAAAGGAGAGGATCAAAACCATGGAGGAAGAAAATCGTCGGAGGAGCTTCTGTCGTGGAGGGCGGCCGCGCTGAGGTGAGGGCGACCGCGCTTGGAGAACAGATGAGGGGCAAGAGTTTCTGCCAAGGAGGACGGCCGCGCAGCCAAGGAGGGCGGCCGCGCTTGACCCGTTTCTTCAGCATCAGTCAGATTTTGTTTCCTATTTGAGTTATACTCCTTCCGTTTCAAGGACTCCGGGTAAGGTAGGTTTTGTTTAGGTGTAGGTTTTGTATCCCTATAAATACATTGTGACTATCACCATAATATTTGTACCAAAAAGGGGAGAAAGTTAGGATATCAAGGAGAGCCACAAAATAGTATCTAGGAGGGGGTCGGGGGCCTAGGAGAGCCATGGGGGCGATCCTACAACCCGGCCATGACTGTGTTATTTTGTGCGTTCTTGGAGAGGTGAGATAATATATATGAGAGATTGCTCATGGAGAGTTACTATGCTAGATCAGCAAAGAGTGCATATGTAAAGTTGTAATCCTTCATATATTATTATAGTGATATCCTGGCTTGGTGCCTCCGGATGTAGCCACAGGTGGTGGTGAACCGGGTTAACAATTCTTGTGTTCTTGTGTGTGTAGTGTTCTTGTTCTTTCATATTATCATGTGTTGATTTATTTTCTCCATGTTGATGACTGCTGGTATGGGTTAGTGGATGTGGTGATCCCCCCAATTTCACAACAACTGGTATCAGAGATCTTTGGTTCGAGATCTAGGAGAGATCCAAGGTGAAGAAAAGAGACAACAGATTTTTTCGTGCAGATTCTTCGTGTGGAAGACGTGCAGGGATCTGAGAGCTTCTAGGGTTTATGGTTGAAGCAAGACACGTGCCAAATAGGTATACGATCGTGCGGAAGATCAGCAAGTCTGAAGAGTTCGTTTGTTTCTTATTGAGATCTGCAGAAATTCGAGGTGGAATTTTGGAGATGCGGAAATCAAGATGGATCTGGAGATGTTCAAGGGTTTTTTGGGGCAGTCAAGGTGGTTGGAGAAAAATATGAAAGAAAAGAAGTCTAAGTCGGAAGAGTTGGTGAGATCAAGTAGGAAAAATCGTCGGAACAGTTTCTGGGGTTGAGGGCGGCCGCGCAGGTGGTGGTGCGCGCGACCGCGCCGGGACAGTAACTCGAGGCTCGGAGGATTCCATTCGAGGCGGCCGCGCCGGGGGTGGGCGACCGCGCTGGCGACGGGGAAGGGATTTCTGCAGCTGATTTGCTTCCTATTTTGATACAATCTTTCGTGCAAAGGTGAGTGGTATAAGCCGGTTAGACCACGTGGGAAGAGGAGGACTTCTCGCAAACGACAGATAAGGGGTAAGGAGAATGTTTTACTCTACCGACAACATCAATTTCGTTCCGGGTGGGAGCAAGAGGCTTGGAGACCGGCCTGTTGGTGTAAAGAGGAGAGACATCAATAAACGGTGTGTTAGGGTGGAGAGGTGACAATGTGTAGCTGGCCAGCAAGGAGACAGTCACAAGTACCTAACAGAGAGCGTGAAAAAAGGATCACAAGAAGACAATGCAAGAAGCAAGGTGTGTCCGAGTTTCATGGAGAGCATTGCAAGGGGAGTGGATCTAGGAGGGAGAAGGCGAAGTTAGTCTTGCAAATAAATCAAGGTAGAAGGTGATTTGGGGAGGCAAGAAGGATCTAACACGGAGAGGTTGAAGCGTCGCTTGGTTTCAACTCGCCTTATTACTTGGGCGTGGAGGCTCATGGTGGTGGAGCATGGAGGCTCAACATGGTGGTGTAAAATATTTGGTGGATCATTCTCAGGTGGGAGTATGATAGGAGCATGTCACAATGGTGGTTTATGTCTCCAGGTGGGAGATTGTTGGGATTGGAGTCAAAACCAAAAGAGAGGATCAAAACCATGGAGGAAGAAAATCGTCGGAGGAGCTTCTGTCGTGGAGGGCGGCCGCGCTGAGGTGAGGGCGACCGCGCTTGGAGAACAGATGAGGGGCAAGATTTTCTGCCAAGGAGGACGGCCGCGCAGCCAAGGAGGGCGGCCGCGCTTGACCCGTTTCTTCAGCAGCAGTCAGAATTTGTTTCCTATTTGAGTTATACTCCTTCCGTTTCAAGGACTCCGGGTAAGGTAGGTTTTGTTTAGGTGTAGGTTTTGTATCCCTATAAATACATTGTGACTATCACCATAATATTTGTACCAAAAAGGGGAGAAAGTTAGGATATCAAGGAGAGCCACAAAATAGTATCTAGGAGGGGGTCGGGGGCCTAGGAGAGCCATGGGGGCGATCCTACAACCCGGCCATGACTGTGTTATTTTGTGCGTTCTTGGAGAGGTGAGATAATATATGAGAGATTGCTCATGGAGAGTTACTATGCTAGATCTGTGTGAGTGCATATGTAAAGTTGTAATCCTTCATATATTATTATAGTGATATCCTGGCTTGGTGCCTCCGGATGTAGCCACAGGTGGTGGTGAACCGGGTTAACAATTCTTGTGTTCTTGTGTGTGTAGTGTTCTTGTTCTTTCATATTATCATGTGTTGATTTATTTTCTCCATGTTGATGACTGCTGGTATGGGCTAGTGGATGTGGTGATCCCCCCAATTTCACAACAACTGGTATCAGAGCTCTTTGGTTCGAGATCTAGGAGAGATCCAAGGTGAAGAAAAGAGACAACAGATTTTTTCGTGCAGATTCTTCGTGTGGAAGACGTGCAGGGATCTGAGAGCTTCTAGGGTTTATGGTTGAAGCAAGACACGTGCCAAATAGGTATACGATCGTGCGGAAGATCAGCAAGTCTGAAGAGTTCGTTTGTTTCTTGTTGAGATCTGCAGAAATTCGAGGTGGAATTTTGGAGATGCAGAAATCAAGATGGATCTGGAGATGTTCAAGGGTTTTTTGGGGCAGTCAAGGTGGTTGGAGAAAAATATGAAAGAAAAGAAGTCTAAGTCGGAAGAGTTGGTGAGATCAAGTAGGAAAAATCGTCGGAACAGTTTCTGGGGTTGAGGGCGGCCGCGCAGGTGGTGGTGCGCGACCGCGCACTTGGACAGAACTTGAGGCTCGGAGGATTCCATTCGAGGGCGGCCGCGCTTGGGGGCTAGGGCGACCGCGCTGGCGACGGGGAAGGGATTTCTGCAGCTGATTTGCTTCCTATTTTGATACAATCTTTCGTGCAAAGGTGAGTGGTATAAGCCGGTTAGACCACGTGGGAAGAGGAGGACTTCTCGCAAACGACGGATAAGGGGTAAGGAGAATGTTGTACTCTACCGACAACATCAATTTCGTTCCGGGTGGGAGCAAGAGGCTTGGAGACCGGCCTGTTGGTGTAAAGAGGAGAGACATCAATAAACGGTGTGTTAGGGTGGAGAGGTGACAATGTGTAGCTGGCCAGCAAGGAGACAGTCACAAGTACCTAACAGAGAGCGAGAAAAAAGGATCACAAGAAGACAATGCAAGAAGCAAGGTGTGTCCGAGTTTCATGGAGAGCATTGCAAGGGGAGTGGATCTAGGAGGGAGAAGGCGAAGTTAGTCTTGCAAATAAATCAAGGTAGAAGATGATTTGGGGAGGCAAGAAGGATCTAACACGGAGAGGTTGAAGCGTCGCTTGGTTTCAACTCGCCTTATTACTTGGGCGTGGAGGCTCATGGTGGTGGAGCGTGGAGGCTCAACATGGTGGTGTAAAATATTTGGTGGATCATTCTCAGGTGGGAGTATGATAGGAGCATGTCACAATGGTGGTTTATGTCTCCAGGTGGGAGATTGTTGGGATTGGAGTCAAAACCAAAGGAGAGGATCAAAACCATGGAGGAAGAAAATCGTCGGAGGAGCTTCTGTTGTGGAGGGCGGCCGCGCTGAGGTGAGGGCGACCGCACTTGGAGAACAGATGAGGGGCAAGAGTTTCTGCCAAGGAGGGCGGCCGCGCAGCCAAGGAGGGCGGCCGCGCTTGACCCGTTTCTTCAGCAGCAGTCAGATTTTGTTTCCTATTTGAGTTATACTCCTTCCGTTTCAAGGACTCCGGGTAAGGTAGGTTTTGATTAGGTGTAGGTTTTGTATCCCTATAAATACATTGTGACTACCACCATAATATTTGTACCAAAAAGGGGAGAAAGTTAGGATATCAAGGAGAGCCACAAAATAGTATCTAGGAGGGGGTCGGGGGCCTAGAAGAGCCATGGGGGCGATCCTACAACCCGGCCATGACTGTGTTATTTTGTGCGTTCTTGGAGAGGTGAGATAATATATATGAGAGATTGCTCATGGAGAGTTACTATGCTAGATCTGTGTGAGTGCATATGTAAAGTTGTAATCCTTCATATATTATTATAGTGATATCCTGGCTTGGTGCCTCCGGATGTAGCCACAGGTGGTGGTGAACCGGGTTAACAATTCTTGTGTTCTTGTGTGTGTAGTGTTCTTGTTCTTTCATATTATCATGTGTTGATTTATTTTCTCCATGTTGACGACTGCTAGTATGGGCTAGTGGATGTGGTGATCCCCCCAATTTCACAACACATTCCTATAATTTGTATTTTTAAATCAAACATGATTTGCCAAGGAATTGAATGACAATTTCATTTCATTTCGTGCCAACCAAACAGAGAGGTTTGACCAGTTTTTTTCCATTCTAATTCCTTCAGGAATTCAATTCCATTGACCATTCCATTCCTTCACTTTTTTTTTTCATCGAACCAAATGCCCCTTAGTGATTATTGTTCTTTTAAATGGCATCTTTAACAAAATCTTTCTTGGGATGAGTTTTAAAGGAAAAGACGAAGGTCACTAGCTCCCTTGCATAAATCTCAACGATCGCAGGATTGTGGGAAAAACGGAAGAACCCATGAGTCAAAAGGAAGAAATGATTGTTATAAAGCACCAAAAGCCTGCTGAGCAGTAATTCTGGATGGATTTTCATTCAAACTTATAACTGCTGGATATGCACAATCCAGGAAAGAAAGGGCTAAAAATCAGCAATGACAAAAGCAGGCGCCTTCACTACGGTGAGTAGAAGGCACGCGCCTTCTGTAACGGGACAAGGTATGGGACAAAGCAAACCACAGGAATTGTCGAGCCACTGTATCCATACTAGCAGAAGTAACACCGCCAATCTCGTTGCTTACAATGCGGAAATAGTCACTAAAACTCCAATAAGGACGCTGGACAGAAGTCCAAATAGGGCTTTGTTCAATCACAGGAATAGGGCTTTGTTCAATCACATGTCATTTTGGGGAGAGGATAATACAAAATGGTGTCGATTGAGTTGTGATTTTAAAGAAGAAATAGAGAGGAAAGGGAGGGTCACCGGAGTTGGAAAGGGTAGGGTCGCGGGAGGGGAGGAAAGGTTCGCCGGAGTGGAAGGGTCGCCTGAGTAAAAGGGGAAGGGGAAGGGTTGGTAGAGAGAGAAAGTGAGAGAAGAGAGAGAGAGGGGGTTAGTTTTATATTTTTGGGTAGGAAGGACTAGGTGGAATTTTGATTATAACGCCGGATTAATTGGTTGAATTTCAAAATTCTTGTCTCAATTGGTCATTTGACTTGGGGTGGAGGAGACACTGGTAATTTTCCGAAACAATTTACAGCGAATTTTTTTGAAAATACTCTTTTTTTATGGTAAGGGATTTATTATGAAGAACAAAAGGAGGAGTAAGGAACTAAGGTAGGATACTAAGGGAATGGGAAGGAGGTTTACGCTGCCATATAGAGAGAAAACTGAAAATGGGAATGGGAATGAGAAGGAGATTTATGCTGTCATATAGAGAGAGAATTGAAATTTTTTATTCCTCTTGAATTTCTTGTTTTTACAACTGAAGAGGGGTTCTCCTTATATAGATGAGGAGATTGCAAGGCGTTAAAAATAAAAATATTCTAAAACTAACTTTAATAATTACATACTGACAATCTAAATATAATAGACAGAAAAAGTCATAAAGTATGTCGCACTAGGCGCATTATTTTGAAAAACAAACAAAAGAAAACGAATTTGTGATAAAAGCTGTCGGCTGCCCCTTTGTCTGTTTATGAATAACGTCATTGCTGACGTTTTTATCCTTCTAGAAATCTCTGTGTGTGCTGTCGATGGTTGGGGTTATTCCTGCTTCCGAGTATTCTTCTGTCATTAAGAAATCTTGATTAATGATGTGCTGTAGCTCCAAATTATCTCCTTCTTCTATGAATGAGAGAAGCATATCCCAGTTCTTGTGTGCCCAGATTTGGGTGTAATGGCCTTCAGCCATTAATTTATATTCTTTCCACTGGAATGAATTAGGGAGTTTAGGTGTTTGTTGATGTTTATGTATAACAAATTTGTGAAGCTTGTTGATTGTAACGTTACTTCCTGTTCATTTAGCCAGTATAGACTAGAAAAATCTATACTTTCTTCAATTCCTACTGCAAACTTTAGCAACTCTTGTTCTGGTGATCTGTGGCTGATGAATATCCTTTTTCTGGATGGTCTGTAGGTATGGTTGTCTGCTTCTGAGAAGGAGGCAAAAATCTTGCATCCTATGTCATAGGGTGGGAATGCATGTGTATCAATATTTCCAACCACTAATGTGAATTTTTTGCCAAACCTGTTTATCAATCTTTCTGTTCTTGGGTTTAGCCTGAATTTAATATAATCAATCATACCATTGTGGTAAAATTGAATAATTAAATCTTCAGGCATATCTGTCTGTAATAAATCGATTTGTAGAAGAAGGATTCTTGTATCTTCTCCTTCACTGTCTGTTCTTTCAACTACAGTCACCCCTTTATAGTTCAATTCTTTGAAAGCAATTTGAACAATTTTTTTGCTGTAAATCATACAGAACTGTAGGATATTCTGCACAATTTTTCTCTGTAATTATTTGTTCTAGATCTTCGAAGTTATCCAGAATTAGTTTGAGGGTATGCCTCCAAGGAATATCAAGAATTCTGGCTTTGAAGTTGTCATAGTTTCTGTAAATTGTGCTTTCTTTTTTTGTCAACTTTTTGTAGTAACTGTGTATTTTTTTCTTCAATAATAAAAATCTTTTGCTATAAAATATTGTTTTCAATCTGCAACTGTGTAACAGTGCTCATGTTTGTGTTGTGTTAACAGAGTATAGTATGATCACTAAAAGTAAGTTATTCTAGTTCAACCCAAAATTCTTGGCATCACCAACTACTTAGCTCAATTATTATTATTTAAGATTAAGATATAGATATAGATTGCTCAACTCAAACTACCCCTTAATGATTATTACTTTTATTTTGGCAAAATAGATATCTATAATAAAATTAAATGCAATTCAAATAAAAAGCTATATTAATTTTTTGAACACATACTATATTCTGGAATGAAAAATATTATTCAACTGCTTTAACTCAATTATTATGATTTAACTACGTCAATAAAACTGGATTAACTCAAATACTAGTTTGAGGCGACAGTTGATTTTGAACCCAACCAACCTACTATTTTGGTCTCTAATACTAGTAATACTAAGAGAATCCGGACGGACCTACCAGCCGTAAACATTTAAAAATATGATGCCTTTTTTTATTTTTCTTTCATCCTCTCAGTACCATCCATTTACGTAATCTTTACGACTATTTAACATTTTCAACTCTATCGCGTCACAAAGAACTTGGTCAATGACCTACTTTAATTTACTCGCTCCATTCCATTTCCATCCATCAACAAATAATAGCTAATTTTAATATTTTATAGGAACAATTATTTTTCTTATAAAAATTCAAAGTTGGACCATCTTTTTCTTTTTCTTCTTTTTTTTTTTCCACTACTCACACACATACACATGCACGCACAGAAGCGGCTAGGAGATAAATTCTAGGGAGAGAAAGTATTCCCTCTAACTTCTGGAGAAATCGAACCAATGACCTCCAGGTTGAAAGCCATTAGCTCTAGCCAGTAGGCCAAATTTCCTTGTGCATCTTTTTTATTTCTAGACGTAGGGATGAGGGAGTATTACAATTTATATCATAATTAGAATTTTGTTTCTTTTTAATTCCGTTGTGAAATAAGTGATGTCCCACTAAATAAATTAGAAAATACTTCTAATAAGATTTTAATATAATACAAACAACATACAACTAAGTACACATATTCTTAAAATATATATATATATATATATATATATATATATATATATATATATATATATATATATATATATATATATATATGAATTAATTACGAATATTATTATGTTACAAAAAGAGTGAATTTTACTTTTGTTTTCAATTAAAAATAGATAATACCTAAAAACCCCCCTCTCGATTAATCTCCTTAATAGTTAAGGGGATACACCAAATGAAATTCGGCGATGCAAAAGTTTTCACAAGCGTTCTTGATCGAAAAATGGGAATGAAATATCCCTCTGAATCCTCGAATTTACTTTTAACGGATTGGATATATCATCCAAATGGTTATACGGAGTTATATTTTAAATAATAATTCCTTGGACCCATTTTCACATTTTTCTTTTTATTTCGCTCTAGATTAAATATTGTGTTTATAAATAATGAAAAAATGATATACAAACAAATTGAATATTTTGTAAAATGTTGACAGTTAAAGTAAATACGTCCCAATAAAAGCTTCATCAATTTCCTAAAAGGGCGTCTCGTTAAAAGCTTCACATTTCCTAAAATGGCAAAGAATTTTTACTATTTCACTCACTCATTCTCTCTTTTATTTCAATCTTATACTCACAACACTTTTTAAATTTACTATTTCCTCTACTCATTCACTCTCCTATTTTACTATTACACTTACAACATTTTCTTCACTTATTAATTTTCTTAATTTAAGTACCCACCAAAAGGGTAAAGTTATTATTGGGACGGGGGAGTATTTACTCCCTCCGTCCCGCTAATATTAGCACACTTTCCTTTTTGGGCGTCCCGCTAATATTCGCACACTCCCAAAAAGGAAACTTTATATTAATAAAATATTCACCCAACCCCACTCATTCTCTCTCCTACATTATTTTAATACTCACAACACCATTATAATTTATTACACCCTCCACTCATTCTCTCTCCACTCATTCTTTTACACTCACAACATTTTATTAAAATATCATATTTCTTAATTCCCGCGCAAACAGTGTTTGTGCTAATACTAATGGGACGGAGGGAGTATTTTGAAATGATAAAAGTATAATATAATCATTATAACATTTTCTAGATTGCAGTCTTCCTGCTGAAGTGGTTGATATGTCATTTTACCAAACTAAGGGCAATTATTAGCTTATCTCATTTACCAAATCCAATGAAAATGAAAGAAGCCTATCTTTATTATTATTATTAATAGTAGCACGTCATGATTTGAATTTTGAGCAATTAAAGTTGTTGGAAAAATGTTATTGTGTGAAGGAAATTGTGCACGTTTTTTTTATATTATTAACATATATAAATTGTGGTTTATATTTGTCCAAATTGATATTTGGAAAATAAAAATATTAAGGCTTAATTAAGTGAGTAAAGTTTGAACATTAAGCAAAAATAATTTCTATAAAAGTCATTTATATAGGTAGACTTCCCGTTAAACTTATCGCTCGAAATATAGACTACTTGAGAGAGGCGGGTTTCATAGAAGGAGGTTGACATATCGGGGGATAGACTTTGTGAAAGTTGATTTTGTTGTAGACAATTTGCTAAAGGCAAAGTTGGTGTCTAGTAAATATTCAACTAATGAGTATGGATTGTAACATCTATTAGCCTTAATAAAACACATAATGGATGACATTATGATGGTTAAAAATTGTAACAACCTAATATTTACTATCAAGGTTAATAGCCTTATTGAATTGGTGAGTAATGGGATATAAGTTACAATTGTGAGAATATAAACAATCATCCACAATTTACTAAAGAGAAAAGAAGAGAGAAAAGGAGAGACAAGAGAAATGAGAATAAGAAAAATGCATGTTTTCTTCTTCGTCATTTTGATGTCTTTCTTCCATGAAAATGATGGTGATTTTGTCCAAGCATAGTGAGATTCGCCGGAGATTCTAGTGTGCAAGAATAGTCTGGTCCGTCCGTTTTATCCTGGGAGGCGAACGTCCAAAACAACCTCAAGCACAACTCAGTGAGGGGCGAATTTGTCTTAAGGAGAGTGTGTCACACACAACTCGGATAACATCAAGAAGATCATCAAACGAATTTTCTCCTACAGTTTTTTTCTCTTCGTCTATGTTTATTGCAATTTATATCATTTAATATATTGTAATTCTTTTCTCTTTTTGTGCTTTTATAAGATTTTTCTAACAATCTTAAGACAAATTCCCTATTTGAGAAAGGATTACAGATTTGAGAACCTGGTGGAGCGGCGGCCATGGGAGAAAAGATAGAAAACGATGAAAGAGACGGATGGAAGGAAATTTCAGCAAGTTTTTGCAATGACCAGATGTGGTAAAATTGTAATTCCTAATTTGTTAACCGTTGGATCGAGCTCAAATTTGGTGAGCAGGTTCTAATCTCATAGAAGAACAATCTGGACGGTGAAGATCAAATTCTTTTATGTGGAGATTAAGATAAAAATTTCAGATCAGAACAGTTTATGAAATGGGTGATATATCTCTTATGGTTCATGAGATCATAGTGAGAAGAATCGAAAGGTTCGTAGGAACTAAATTGAGAAATTGAACGTTGAAAGATGTAGTCTTTAACGTTCTTATGGTTCACAAGAATCATAATGAGAAAAATTGAATAGTTCGTTGAAACTAAGTTGAGAAAATGAACGTTAAAAGATGTAGTCTTTAATGTTCCATTTTATCAATGATGTATTGACAAAGATGATAAGGCTTCTTGAATGGAGTTGTTAATTCCTATTATTGTCACTAGTGACAAAGTCACAAAGATAAAAACAATAGAGCTTCTTGAAAGAAGTTGTTGAATTCTATTGTTGTGAACATTGACAAATGTTACAAGAACTAAAATCATAGGGCTTCTTGAGAGAAGTTGTTAAAACCTATTGGAGAAATATGTTACTAATCACTAATGTCATAAAGATAAAAATAATAGGACTTCTTGAAGGAAGTTGTAAATTCCTATTATGTTGATGATGATAAATGACACAAAATATTTAGAATGAGAACTTCTAAAAGAAATTATATATTTTGTAAATGAGAATGTGATTTTCTCTAATTTAGAGATACTCCAAGATGAGACCTTTAATGTTTTGAAATAATTAAATTTCAACTATAATTCCATTAAGGAATTTAGAGGTTTATAAATATGAGTGGTTATAAGAAATAAATTGTGTTAATTCTCCTATTGAATTAGCAATTTATTCTTGGAGTTAATTCTCTAATTAAGTTAGAGAGTTATATTTGAAACAACAAAGTTATAATTGTTGAAAATTAAAGCCAATGTTTGGTTTGTGTGGAGACAAATTTCTAATGAAATGTGATAGTTTCAAGTATTTCGGATCACCATAGTGAGAATTTTTGTTGGCCTTGACTTTAAGTGATGGCAACAAAAGATGTTCTACTTGACCACCTTGAACTTAGAGAGGATTCTTATAGAAGATCCTACAATGTTGGGTAAAAATGTGAAGAATGTTCAAGCCGTGAGTGCGATTGAAGTATGTGAATTTTCTTTATCGGCACTATATAATTAATGAATTGTCGGATTCATTATAAAATGTATATAGTACGAAGAAAATCGCAAAACATTTGTGGGAGTCGTTGGACTATAAATATAAAATCGAGAATGTGGGTGCATTGAAAATCATCGTAATCCGCTTCCTTGATTTTAAATAGTGAACTCCATAAATGAAATAAAAATCATATGGAAGAAATGGAAATAGTATTCCATAAAAATCATGTTAAATGGATGGTGTTGAGTAAAATTCTCAAGTGATGACAATAATTGAGAAATTGCTTCCCACTTGAAGATATTTAAAATCACCTCAAACATAAATGAATAGAAATTAGTGTTGAAGTGTGTGCTATTCGTCTTTGTGTTGAAAAAGAGAATAGAACTTTTGGAGAAAAAATTATCTAACATTTCTTGTGGCGAAAGAAAATGTGATGAAGCATGCCGAAATGCTTAGTACAAAGACAAAGTTGGTCAAACTTGTTTGAAATGTCAAACTTGTGTGAAAAGTCAAGTCAAACATGTTTAAAAAGCCAAACTTGTTTGAAAAAGTCAAGCATATACCTTGTGTCTTGAGTGGCAATTGTGATGTCATCAAGAATGTAATTCATGATGTTTGAATGAATGAAATGGAAGGGTATTCAAGTGATTAATAATGAGAATGAATATTTTTATATGGTCAAAATAAATTCAAACAAGACTTATTAAATATGTGGTTGAAGTTATAATCAAAGCATATTGATGCTTGAGATGTGAATATTATTCACTAGATGATTGTAAAATGTAAGTTTTTACCCTTAACATTGCTTTCTAAAAAAGCAAAATGTTGAATCTTATCTCTTTAAAGAAAAAGTTGGAAATCAACTTAATAAAGAGGTAGTGATAAAACACAACTAAATGTAGTTTGTGTATAAGTTATACTAAATACTATTGATTGCATATGTGTTGGGTATGCGTACAATAGTTGTGATTATAGAATTCTTGTTTATGAATTCAAGATTCAATAATGGAATCATGAAGCGCTTCTTTCTTTAAGAATATGTTTCCGTATAAATTAAAATATGAGGCAAACTCATTGAAACGGATTCATGATTCAATAAAAGAAGAAGAAACTTATCATGAGAAAATGATAAAGAAGAGGCATGACCTCGACATAGCAAATGAGGTAGGATAAGAAAATTCTACGGCCCGGATTTTCTAACCTCCATACTAGAAAGTGAATCACAAAGTTATAAAGACATTGAGCTTTTTGAAAGGATCTTTGTGGAAAGAGACCATTAAAAGTGAAATTGATTCAATCTTGGAATATCATACTTGGAAACTAGTGGATTTACCTCTGAGTAGTAAATCACTAGCATATAAGTGAATTTTTAAAAAGGAAATGAAGACCGATGGAACAATCAATGAGTACAAGGCTAGACTTGTAATTGAGGATTACAAGAAAAATAAAGACCTTGATTACTTTTATACTTATTCTCTCATCACGAGAATAAAAATTTATATTTGCAATTGCTGCATAGCAGAATTTGAAATACATCAAATGGATGTAAATAACCTTTTTAAATGTCGATTTAGAAGAGAAAATTTACATAGAACAACCCAGGGGGTTTCTTGTACATGAGCAATGAAACAAAGTGTCCACAATGTACACCATGATCAACTGGTGTTAATAATGAAAATTGACATTATTGCTAATTTTGGGACTACTCCGAAAATGTGGGGGTGAGTATACTTTGGAAAATAATTACCTTTTGGAGAGGTTTCCCCAAGAAAACAATGAGATGTCCATATGAAGTATAGAAACGTAGGCCTACGTACACTTGTGAATGTGGGATGTTTCGCAAAGTAGCAAGTCCAATTACCAAAGAAATTGAATTTGATTACTAAATGGTGGATTATGTTTCAAGAGTTATGTTCATAACAATTGTGCATATTGGTTTGTTATATATGATTCAATAAGTTTGAATATATATAAAAATCAAAAGAAAATAAAATCAATGGAAATCAAGTATTGATATTAAATTCATGAAAGTGAATATATGATACTTTGAATGAAATAGATCAAAGTGTTGAAACGGTTCAAGAAATGAAACCTAGAAAAAAATATGCTAGTTTGTAAAGTCATTGTATAACTTGAGACAAGTACAAAGATAATGACATCAAAGGTTTGATTGTGTGAATTTAAACAAGAGTGACTACGTCACTTTGTTAATTAAATCCAAAAACGATATGTTAACTAAGAAAAATTTTAGTCAATTTGATCTGTTGATTCAAATTCAAGAAAAACTAATATACTTGTTGTTAAACAAGTCATTAGGTGGATATTCTTGAAATTTTTGAAATGATCAATATGGAATAGCTGGGATTTAAATGAATTTGAGTTAACAATTTTCAAATGGATAAAGCTTGTGTTAGCAAGATGGTATATTGCTAAAGTCAATTTATGATTGAAAAGACATATAGCAATATGTGTAATGGTAGTATAGATATATATGTCTAAGACATAATGCCATTTGAGAACTACTCTCAATTAATTTGACTATGTGAAGTCAAATGATAAACGGATCCGTTAACCAAATGGTTAAATCGAGAGTTAGTTGTAAATTCGGAGGGGAATGGGACTTGAGCCTCTTAAAAGTTAAACACAGCGGAAAACCCAATCTAGATGACTGGAGATCCCAAGAACTAGATTTAATGGGACCACCTAGCTGTTAAAAGACTTGTAGCGTCACTGTGGGGGGAATTAACCCCAAGTCCATTCCTATTAGTGACATCCCGAAAGGACAAGGATAAGCATATGGCTTTTAATGATTCTTACGCGTTGAAAATTTGAGCGGGGTAATACGGGTTACCTTTAAGAAATCACCTATGTGAGAGAGAAGTGGGGCCGCTTCGAGGAGAATTGTGTGAGGCTCAATTCTTAGAACATCTCACAGAACCAGGCAAAATGTTTAGGGCCATGAATGAACATAGCTATGAGAATTGAACTATGTTAGGACGATACTTGTGTCAAGCATATGATCGGCTACACAAAAAGCATAACGATTCAAGGACATCGCGTCTATCGACTTGCGAGTAGAGTAAATATGTTTGTACGAGCGAAGGTTCAATGGGCATTCCCACACCTATCGTATGCAAGTTTTTGTCTGCCGGACTCTATCACCAAACTCGTCATCAATTTTCTTCATATGGGGGATTGTTGGAAAAATGTTATTATGTGAAGGAAATTGTGCACATTTCCTTTATATTATTAACATATAGAAATTGTGGTTTATATTTGTCCAAATTGATATTTGGAAAATAAAAATATTAAGGCTTAATTAAGTGAGTAAAGTTTGAACATTAAGCAAAAATGATTTCTATAAAAGTCATTTCTATAGGTAGACTTCCTGTTAAACTTACCGCTCGAGATATAGACTACTTGAGAGAGGCGGGTTTCATAGAAGAAGGTTGACCTATTGGGGGATAGACTTTGTGGAAGTTGATTTTGTTGTAGACAATTTACTAAAGTCAAAGTTGGTATCTAGTAAATATTCAAATAATGAGTATGGATTGTAACATCCATTAGCCTTAATAAAACACATAATGGATGACATTATGATGGTTAATAATTGTAACTACCTAATATTTACTACCAATGTTAATAGCCTTATTGAATTAGTGAGTAATGGGATATAAGTTACAATTGTGAGAATATAAACAATCATCCATAATTTACTAAAGAGAAGAGAAGAGAGAAAAGGAGAGACAAGAGAAATGAGAATAAGAACAATGCATATTTTCTTCTTCGTCATTTTGATATCTTTCTTCCATGGAAATGATGGTGATTTTGTCCAAGCATAGTGAGGTTCGTCGGAGATTCTATTGTGCAAGAATAGTCCGATCCGTCCCTTTTATCCTGGGAGGCGAACGTCCAAAACAACCTCAAGCACAACTCGGTGAGGGGGCGAATTTGTCTTAAGGAGAGTGTGTCACACACGACTCGGATAACATCAAGAAGATCATCAAACGAATTTTCTCCTACGATTTTTTTTTTCTCTTTTTCTATGTTTATTGCAATTTGTATCATTTAATATATTGTAATCTTTTCTCCTTTTTGTGTTTTTGTAAAATTTTGTCTAACAAAAGTTTGAGTGATTGGATGTGAAGACAGCTTTATTGAATGAATAGTTGGAGTAGGAGATATACATGATCCAACCAGATTGTTTTCATGTTCTTGAAAAAAGAAGAATATGTGGGTTGAATAAGTTACTATATAGACCGAAGTAGTCGTCGAGGCAATAATATAAGCAGTTCGAAAGTTATATGACAAGAGTTTGACAACATGAGGAGTCCATATGATTATTGTGTGTATCACAATAAATTGCCAAATGCTTCATTCATCTATTTTGTCACGTATTTAGACGATATGTTGATAGCTGCAGTTCACAAGTCTTATATTAAAAAGTTGAAGGGTCTCTTGTTTGTTGAGTTTAATATGAAATATTTCGGCGCAACAAAGAAAATTATGGGAATGTAAATCTATAGGTATAGAAGTTAAAAGAAAATGTTCTTGTCCTAGAAAGGTTAGATTAAGAAAGTTCTATCGAGGTTTTGGCATGTCTAAAACGAAGCATGTAGATACTCCTATTACATCTAATGCACATATGTCTGTTGCGTTTGCACATAAGTCGTCTGAGAAGAAAGGGTATATGAGTCGAGTACCCTATGCTTGTTCAGTTGGTATCTTGATATATGATATAATTTGCACTAGACCTCTTGCCCATATTGTTAGTGTTGTTAGAAGGTGCATGAGAGATCATGGTAAGAAACTTGGAAAGGCGTGAAGGGGATATTTCGGTACCGGAAGGGTACACCTGACGTTGGGCTCATGTATGCAGGTGGTACTTATTGTGAAATGAGTACCACCACGACCAATCTATAGTATATTATGACAATCTAACTGCAATATGTTTAGCCAATGATCAAGTTCATCACGAGAGAACCAAGTACTTTAATGTGAGGTATCGTTTTATAAGGAGTGAATATTGGATAAAGGTGAAGAAAGTGGCTACTGTGGACAATCCTTCATATGTTCACGAAGTCTTATGTGAAAAGCAAGTTCTAACACTGGTTGGAATTGCTAAATGTCCAATTCTGTTAATCGCCCAAAGGGGGCAATCTGAGGCGGAAGAAGAAGTCTGTTCATTTGTCATTGATTTGGAGGATTCAAGCGTAGGTGGAGATTTGTTGTGATCAATGCCTTGGATGTGAGCAAGCTGAAAAGGTAGGTACAAAACTGAAACTATGCAGCCTAGAGTGTAGGGCACATATGAGCTGGTATACGGCCCATTGCTTGGGTGCCTAACAATATGAGAGCGAAGACTGTAGGGGGGGGGGCTTTTTCTAGAGTAGCATGCAGGCAAAATCCTGGGCTACATAGAAGCCTCTATTCGCTCCAGGTCTTATTAGCACACATAGCCCCGACTTCTGCTATTTTTGGGACTCGCCAAATTTGGGGCTTGCCAAATTTGGGGCTTCCAACCCTATTTTCTAGGGTTAGGCCGTATAGATATCACCATTCACCTATAGTTGTTTAGTAGTTCTTTTGCACATTTGTTTTCTCTATTGTGATGCATTTTGTCTGTCTTTTCTAGTCATTTAGAAATTTGTAGTACACATTAGAAATATGTAATCTAATATCTATCTTGAATCCAATCCGACGTATTAATAAGATTTGTTCTCCCTTTACCTGTGGATGTAGGCAAAAAAACGTAGGTGAAGCACGTAAATATCTATGTTCTTGTTTTACAATCATTGATATATGCTACTTTCGATGTCCGGTTATAACAATTAGTTTGGGGAATACCTTTTCAAGTGATGATTTCGGGAAATAATTTTTATTTTAAAATTGATGTTGCCAGGATCTTTCTCAACAGCAACCTCACCGTTGTAGTCAATCCTTGATATCTCTGGCTCCTTCTTCTCCGACTGATCTGCACACAATAAACGTTAACTAAGCCGGGGGCGGCTCCGGCGTAAGCCCCTCCGGCGTGAGGATAAGTGTTTGCTTGGAAGGAAGGTAAACAGTATTGAAGGTGATTGTGTGTGTATCAATGGACATACCTTGAAATGAAGCTTTCCCATCTTATTTATACTCCTCATCCTCGTGCCATGCATGTGACCTCCTCACATTTCATGCCTCCTGCTACGTGTCAACATATCATTGGTCCTTTATAAAGTAAACCCTCAACACGTGATCATCAATCCCAATGCATAACCGTCTAATGGGTCCCATTCGGCCACATTTTAGCCACACCTCCCTTCTCCTTAATTGTGCAATTAAGATTTTAATTTACTAAAGCCTACCAAACACCCGATTGATCTAAACCTTTTCATTTAGATGTGGCAAAATCTCTTACTACTTGGAGTTGGAGTAGGAGTAGTAGCAGTTCTAAATTGGTCCAAAAGCAAGCTTAGAAAAAATAGTGTTGGTATACTGTGCGAGGAGGAAAGAGGACTACTTGAAGACGGATTTGCTCCAAATTCAGTGGCCCCAAAACGAAGGCGACAAAACAGTCTCATACACTTTGGTAACTACTTTAACCCCGCACCTTATTCCAACAATATACGGAGTACATTATTTTCCCCAATCAAAAAGACCTCTTTTTTTCTTCCTCCTCTCCTCCACCTCTCTCTGTCACTTTCTCTGCCTCGAACATCATTTGTTATCAAATTCTACCTTATTATCGGTCTCCTACGACTTAATCCTCTACATATATTTTTAGGGAATTTTTATTCTTATACATAATAAAGAAACAGAGAGAACCCTTCACTCAATCAATCACTCTTTGGTGCTTTATGAAAGGGACTGGGATTCCCGATTGACTGTGAAGCTAAAAGGGGTGTTTTATGAATTGGGTCTTCTTCCTTTTTCTTATAATTGTTGATTTTTGATCCGAGCATTTTTCTAGTTTTCCCAATTTCCAAAGGGGTTGAAGAAAAAGAAAAAAAGAAGAAGATGGTTAGTTTAAAAGAGGTGTGTACAAACAAGACTGTGGTGGGTATTTTTTTGGGACAAATTCTTTCTCTCCTAATCACTTCTACTGGCTTTTCCTCTTCTGAACTCGCTCGCAGAGGTCTCTTCTCTTCTCTCCCTGCTCTTCTGCCTCACTTTCAGCTCTTTTTTATTGGTCATTTGTTCATGTTAATTGTGCTAGATAAATCTTGAAAATTTTGCTCTAATATATGTTCTTGATGTTTGTGTTCCATAGGAATCAATGCACCAACATCCCAATCTTTAGCAAACTATGTCTTATTAGCATTAGTCTATGGTGCCATTTTGATATACAGGAAGAAAGCTCTTAAGGTTTGTCATCATCACTCCATCTTTCCTTTTCTTATAATGATCACTTGGAAATTAAACTCAGTTGTATATGATTTTCATTTGTTTAATATATTTTTCATTTTAAGGTATAATGACCAATGGTCACTTAAATAATGTTATTTAAAATAAAGTGGGACAAGGAAGCCACATGATTCAAGGGAAAGATAAAGACTTTAAGATTATTACATCAGTAGAGAGAGTTCCCTGGTCTCTATAAATCTCACATATTATAATAATATCATGATGATAATTACTGCCTCCATTCCATGGAAAGAGTCCATTTTGATTTCCTTTTTCTTTTTTATCGTCAACTTAATTGAATTTTGAGTATGATTTGCTATTCCAAAGTTTGATTTGCTATACAAAGTTTGATTTATTCCAAAGTCATGGAAGTTGCAATATTATTTTAAATGTAGTTTTCTGTGGATGATATTTTATTTCCAAAACCCTAATAAGGGTATCCTAAATTTTGATTTGATTTGATTTAGTACCATTGTTGCTGGTAAATGGACTCTTTGGTTGGAAATGAGGGAGTAACCTGATATTCTTGATTCCAGTTTCTTTAAATGGACCTATTTGTGTTGAATTTAATGTGCTAGGCATAGCCATTGTATGCACCCCACATGTTAATCTCAGCAGGAAATGCGACGAATCTACTTAATTCTTAATGGTATTCACTAAAAAATGCTTCTGGAACAATTGTTTAAACTTCCATTTATCTTGTTAGGCTGTATTACAAATAATCACCAACTAATTGGAAAGCTTCTCCAATGTATTTGTGTTTGTTCTCAATGTAAACCATTTCTTAACTTCTATATGTAACAAGTTCAATAGGGGCACTAATTACCAGGACTCTTGTTATATTTACATTTAATAAAGGAAGGCTAAAACCAACTGACCTAAAGTTTAGGATGTTGGTGGAGCCAGCAATGGATATTATGCTTTGACAGAACCAAGTAGATCTAAGAAACTTTATGCAGTAGCGATAAATATGTTGTGACTTGTTACAATGTGAGTATGATGACAAAATATCTCTAATATCTATCTTTTCTGGGACGTTTAGAAAAGTACATACATATTTGATAATCAATTTAGTGTATAAATTTGGAACTTATGTGAAATGAATTTGGAAAAAGAAGAAAAATCCCATTTATCGACATGTACTCTTGTTTCAGAAACTGGGGAAGAGGAAAGAGAACAGGTTTGAGAACTCGTTCTTCAAGAAGATTGGGTGGAGGATATGTCTAATTTTCTTGAAAAGCCAAGTGTCCTTTTATGTTTGATATGGCTATTCTATTTTTCTACAAGGCTACAAGCTATGTGACTTCACTGCATCGTTGCCCTTTGAATATATCTTTGTTGCTTCTTTCTCATTCAAAGCATTCAATTAGTACTTGCTGTAGTCGTTTCACTATAATTCTTAATTGGAACCTTGTGCAGGCAAAATGGTACTATTACGTACTTCTTGGACTGGTAGATGTGGAAGCGAATTTTCTTGGTAAGCATTTATAATCATGGTTATCCTGCTCTGCATTTGTGAATACTTAAAGGTCGGCTCTTTATAAATGTGCTTAGAACCAGCGTGGAAGGTCATTACTAGAACAGATAAACTTGGAACGTGCTTGGAGATTGACAGTAATGAGATGATTAAGAAGATAATTAATGGTTTATGCTATGCTTGATTTATTGGTATCATTCTGAGTTTTTGACTTTAAAAGTACAGATAATCATCTCAATCTGGGAGAATAATATCAATTCTTATTCGTGTCCTTGTCCTTGTCCTTGTCCTTCTCTCTCTCTCTTTTTTTCTTTTAAGTATGATTAAAAATAATTCATATTTGGATTCATTAAAAACAATAATACATTAATGTCATTATGAAAGTTGATTCAGAATTTTTTGGCATTTTTACAGCATTTTACTATCAATGCTAGGACCTATGTTTGGTGGTTGATGATAAGTAATACCCACTCAAAAGAATAGATAATGTCACTAGATATTTGTAAATGCATGTCTTTTGATCCCTTTTCGAATTATATGGAAAATGAGAATGGCTGAAGAGCCAATTTCGAAAGTTTGGGTGTGTCAAACATGTTGACCGGATGTTCTTTGAGTGCAGTTGTGAAGGCATACCAATATACTTCTATAACAAGTATCATGCTGCTGGATTGTTGGTCAATCCCATGTGTCATACTCCTTACATGGCTTTTCTTGAAGACAAAATACAAGCTGGGGAAATATGTTGGTGTTGCCATTTGTGTTGCTGGCCTCGTAATAGTTGTTTTTTCAGATGTGCATTCAGCAGACAGAACCAGTAAGTAGATAGTGCCTTTCAGATGATTGAATTTTTATAATGACTGTTATGTTTCATGCTCATGCTGATTTTTTTTCTACCTTCTTAAAATTAGTTATATTAAGATTATGTTACCAGGCCTTCTAGTTTGGTCATTTCTAGTTTCTGATGACAGCGATTCTAGCACACTGCAATTGGATGTAGCACCTGGAGTTCCTGAACGTTATGATACCCCCTGTCCTTCATGTTGGGTTTTGGGGTTACAAATGCAGCGGAAGTCTTAACATATAACACAAAACCCTAGCCATGAATCCGTCTAACATGAATAGATTAAAACTATGAATTAGATTTACATACCTTAACAGTGATTTTGTTAAACGAATCTGAGATTCAAACTTTGAATCGTTGACGAACCTTTGATCTTTTCCTTGTTCTTCCTTGCGATGATTTGATCTTCAAGCTTTAGGTGATAACGGAATCACCCTCTATCGGTAATCCACACGCGAATGAACCAAGATCTTGTATCTTGTAGGATTGCTAGATGATCCCGATTGTTGAATCGTTATTCAACAATCAATGGCTGTTTATGAATTGATTTGGGGTGTTTTTGATCTTTGATTCTCAATCAAAATCAATGTTTTAGTGTTTCCTAAACCCTAAAACTCGTCTGTGTTGGCTGAGGTGAAAGAGGCTATTTATACTTTATAAATATCCCTAACCCTTAGGGAGAAAAAACCCTAAACCTAGCCAAAAACGGAATCTGGTGGACTTTGTCCCGCGCGAGAGTTGGCGTGTCTCGCGCGATACAATGCTTCTGTCACTTGGGAGCGGTCGCTCCCCTTGCTTGGGAGCGGACGCTCCTCTTGTCCAGAAGTTTGGTGCGATCGCCCCTTCTCCTTTTCCAATTTTGAGTCATTTTCAATCCGTTCTTTGTGTGTGACCCTTTAGAAATTATATTTTATATTGGTAGTGAGTTGAAACATCAACCTCACAAGACATAAGTGATCTCTAGCAAGTCATTATGTCCACTCAATTAAATATAACATCAAAGCTTGATTCCTTGATAGATCAATGTCACAATCCCTTTGTCACACGACGTCATATTGAACATAAGTCATGATCCACATCAATATATATTGTTCAATGCTTTCTCGACTCCGAATATGTTGATAATCCAATTGCATTTGATCTCTATCAAATCTCTTGAGTGTGGCCACACATTTCATCAACACCATTCATCGAGGGGCCCAAGCAAACATCTCTCAACGAGAGGGACAAATCACATCTTGACTTATCAATCTTCCCTACAAGAATCCAATCGTGCCAACATAGCCCTTATTGCTATCCTATTAAAGATAGTGTTAGACTACATCAAACACAATGTTCATCATGTGGAAGACGATGATAATCTCAGGTACAAAGGATTCTAATGACACGACTATCATGAGATTTAATCATAACATATATGACCATAGACCATGTCATAAATCTCATAGGTTGGTCATGTTTGGTACCTTGTTCTCTAACAAGTACCCATAAGTGTAATGTGCATTCCTATGCATATAATCATCTCCATGATTATCCATTACCAACTTATACTAGTTATTCACAATAACTAGGGACACGGAATATTATAATAAACATGCAAACATATAATGATTCAAATAAACATTCTCTATAATAAATGGTAAAGACGATTACATAACGGTATTTAGTTATAAGTCAAAATAACGTTACGCCTAGGGCATAACACCAACACTTCAAACTTCGGGAAGTGGTTCTGGTCTTACTGTTATATATAAAAGTTAATTTTAGAATGTCAATTTGGTTTACAGGTCTAGAGGAAGATGGTTCGGTAAGGTTGGATTACTTGGTGGTCAAGAAGAAATAATTAACAGGATTGTGGTCCTTGTGGCCATAAGCTTTGTCTTTAATGGATAATGACTTTAAACAGTGAAAAATCAGTAGCTAAAGTTGATCAAAGAACGAGAACAAGAATCAGTGGGAAAAGCTTAGAAAGAGAGAGACTAGCTGGAGGAGAGAAGAATACGTCTTCCCTTTTCATGTCTCACACTGAAGCTTCTATAGAGTATTACACCAAGCTCAATTACACAGTTACGCTTCACTAATTTTACTAACAAGATGAAACTTCATTTGAGGCAAGATGGCTGATAATCTGAATAATATGAGACTTGATTGACCTTTTTTGCTAGCCTGTTCCAAAATTCTTGTCATTTCAAAAGTTCGCAAGAAGGGTGCATTTTTCCTCCTCTGTTAACCGATGAACTTGGTCTTTGGATTGTTCTAAGGTTTTTGGTCTTTTCTGTTTCTAGTTGGCTTTCTCTCAGAATCACACGACTCTTTCTTGGGTTTTCTACATTAAGTAAGTTAAGTTAGGGCTCTCTTTGCAGTGAAGGTTTTTACTTGGTCTTTGGCCTCAACAGGTCATTTCTGCTTTTAAGCAATACTAGATTCCCTTTACAGATTGGAGAGCTTAATCTTCATTGAGGGTTTGGCATTCTGCTTATTATTATTAGTCCCTAAATGATTGTCCAAATTTCAAAAAGATATGATCCTAAATGAGTATCCTTTTTCTAATGAAGTTGCTAAGTCCTCCCTTGTAAATGACCATGTTTTAACTTACTCTAGCAATCATGATGTCATATGGTGAGATATTAAGGGTTTTGATGTATATACTCCCTCCGTCCCACCTCACTTAAGAAAACTTTCCATTTTGGGCGTCCCACTTCACTTAAGAATTCCCAAAATGGAAACCTTAAATCACTATTCTCTCCACTCATTCTCTCTCCTACATTATTTTAATACTCACAACACCATTATAATTACTATTCCCTCCACTCATTCTCTCTCCTATTTAATTTTTCACACTCACAACACTTTTTCCATTCATTCTCTCTCCTAATACTATAATAATATTCCTTAATTCCCGTGCCATTTCAAAATTTCCTAAGTGGGCTGGGACGGAGGGAGTATGTTTTTATAAGTGCTGAAAACTCAACTTTCTTAAAATTTTCTCAAAATAAAAAATGGACACTCAGTTAGAGGCGGAGGGAATGTAATGACAATATTAATTACTCCATTAATTAAAGTTTCACTTTCTTTTTAGTTGGATGGTGCAGTGTTGTCGTGGGTTCATTTTCCACCTATTCTCTATCATCTAAAGGAATAGTGATCTACTTTATCATCTTATTTTTTGGCACTTGGAAACATTTTTTGATTTAAGAACTATCATGGGATATACTGTTGCTTGTGTACTTAATTTTATTACTTAATTTATTTATCTTTTTTGTCTGCATTTTTTGGGTTTAACTACTGTTCTACATTCCCAAGTTTCTCTGTCGTTATCTGTAATTGTATCTATGTTTATCTTTGTTTATGTTTTTATTGCTGATTCTTATGTTATCCCATAGGCGGCAGCAACCCTATCAAAGGGGACGTTCTGGTTCTTGCTGGGGCGACCCTTTACGCTGTCAGTAATGTCTCCGAGGTATGCATTTTACTATATCCATAATGTCACCTCTCTTGTTTGAAGAGAAATACTTTTGTCACAACTAACCCCGTGTCTTTGGCTAGTACAGGAATTTTTTGTGAAAACAGCTGATAGGATTGAACTTATGGCAATGTTGGGGCTCTTTGGCGCCATTATCAGTGCATGCCAGATGTATCCTTAATTACATTGCAATGGACTTCTATTTATACACTTGACGCACATGTTTAGACTAAATTGTCGTATCTTGATAAACATGATTGAATCTTATGTACCTTCACCCAAGAAACTGACTTCATGAAATGTAATCTCTTAATGTTCTAGTGCATGAAACTGCCACAGATTTTAATTTCACTTTGTCCTATTGTCAAAATGTCTTCTTTGACCATGTCTACAGAAGCATACTTGAGCGAGATGAGCTCAAATCTATCCATTGGTCAGCTGGAGCGGTAATTCTTCCTCTCTCTCTCTCTCACTCACACACACACACACCACACACAAAATGAAACTGTTGTATACCTCTTTATATCAGTTTCGCGTTATCTATCTACTACCGAATGAACTATAAAATCCGCAGTTAATATTTCACGAGAGGTGCATGCAAGAAGTGATAATAGTTTTTGTTGAATTTTCTATTGGGCTTCTAAGCAAGAAAGTTCCATCACTTATCTTCAAAATAGCAAATTCACAGGAAGATGTATATACCTGTAATGACAAATATTTATATTGTTAACTTTTTCATGTTTTAGTCAAAATAAGCCCAATGAAAAATTCTTGTGCAATACATGTTCAAGAGTATTTGATAACTCTAATGTGGGATTTATGGATTCATTTTTATGGGAATTTCATGTAGAAAGGATTAAAATTTTAAACAGTGACAGGCATCTATCATGAAGCTAACATGTCAATGGGTTGGTTAAGCTGCAATTTATGCACAAATTAATGTAAAACACGAATTTGAGTTTAATTTTATCTCCCACATGATTCTCTGCTTAGGTACTTCCTTTTGTTGGGTTTGCAGCAGCAATGTTTCTATTTTATTCTGGCGTTCCCGTCTTGCTGAAGGTAAGGACTCAAACTGTTAGAAGTTTTCTAACTTATGGCGACATGTGCTTGTTAGAACTAGATATCTGTGAAGATGTACTAACCACGAACAGCAGGACATACCATTACTTTTCAGAAAAAAATAAATTTATACTCCCTCCGTCCCACGTTAGTTGAGACTTCTTTCCCTTTTGGGCCGTCCCACGTTAGTTGAGACTGCCCAAAATGGCAAAAATTTTAATATTTTATATTCACCCTACCCCACCCACTCATTCTCTCTCTTCATTTTTCACCATACAATTTATTCAACCAACCTACTATTAACTCCACTCATTCTCTCTCTTCATTTTCTACCACACATTTTCATTATCTTATTCATTTTCCTTAATTGGTGTGCCCAAAAAGTTAGTCTCAACTAACGGGGGACGGAGGGAGTATTCTTTAGTTTTCCTTTTATCAGCTCTTTTGATATGGGTTCTCATTTGGCTGCTCCTGTGCCTCATCATTTATTATGTTCCTAATTGTTGAATCAATTAACTTTCCACTTAACTAAAACCTAACTTCTTAGAGCTTGAGTCATTCCCATTGGTTTTCATATGGATGCTTCTGAAATGTTATACTACCTCTGTCTCAAAATGAATGTCCAAATTTAATCTTGATCAAGAGCAAATTTGAAATTTTTTTAGACATTCATTTTGGAAAGGAGGGAGTACTATTTCCATGTTTATACTGTTTTGATGCACATCTTTATCTTAAGGATATGTGGTCACTTGCTTATGCAGATGAGTGGGTCCACTATGCTAAATCTCTCTTTGCTAACCTCGGATATGTGGTCTGTTTTCATTCGTATCTTTGCATACAATGAGAAGGTTCGTAAGGGTATTGACTTCAGTTTTTTATTCACATAGATAACTTTTTCCCAAGCTCAAGTTCTTGTTCATTGTCAGGTTGATTGGATGTACTTCATAGCCTTTGCTGCTGTTGCTCTTGGGCTGGTCGTTTATTCATGGTAAGTCTTCAGATTTTCTCATTGGATAGTTCGTTTCCCATGCTCTGGCTGGTGTTGGTGCTTGTACCTTGTTAAAATTACACTATATATATTGCTATTTTTAGAAAAAAAGACCCTTTTAAGACGAACCAAAAAGGAAAGTAAGATAGTTTTTCTTTGGGACAGAGGGAGTCTTTAGCTTCGGTTCTTTGATGTTAATGCAGGAGTGATAAAGAGGCGGATCAAAACCGCGTTGTTGCTAATGAAGAGGGTGAACGAAGCAAGCATTTTGATGAGGAGGCCGGCGTGGGTAATCCCGACAAGTTAGCCTCAAAAACTGGAAAACTAGATGTCACTTCCGCCTCCACCAGTACATAAGAAGATAATACATAAAGCTGAAAATGAAGTTGTCAAATGGCTTCACAAGAGTCAAGAGATGAGAATTGGGATGTTGTCACTATTCTATTTAGAGAGTGGCAGATTTTGGTCTAGTCAGGTCTCATGGTAATATATTTGAAATTTTCAACAATTTGATTAATAATGAGTCAATGAAATGACAACTAATGGATACTTCATTTCCTTAAATGTTTATATGCATAAATGCCTGTGCTTCCTTCCACTTTGATCATATAAAAGGGAAGAGTGTCCTTGAATGTTTGCTATCAGAGTTTCTAAGCATTTTCTGAAGCTTGTTCTGAGACTGATGAAAATCCATAAGGGTTCGGATGGATTATCGACGCCTCATGGCAGGGATATATTAGTAAAGTTATTCGATAGACCAAGACCAACCGAGAATGCAGGAAAAGTGTTAGATCAAGAGCAAATTTAAGAATTTTTTGTACATCCATTTTGGGACGGAGGGAGTACAACTAACAGTTCCAATTCACAAACATTGATTTGGCATTTGAAGTCAACCTATGACACTTATTTTGTTTTTGACCTTGTGCAAAACAACCATTGTTTAAGGAAACCTACCCCCACCGCCCATGGAAATGAATTCGGGAAAGTCTTGCATTTCCTGTCACTCCATAAGAGTTATTCCTACCCTTCCTTGACAAACTTTATACAACACATATGTTGTCGAAATAAAGTCCCACATAAACAGTGAAGGAGCAAACTACCAAGTTTCCGGCAGAAGCTCTTTGGGCCCCGAGTTTACGAACAAGTACGAAAGAATTGCAGATGAGGTGATATTTGAACTGATGCAGTTATTGGGTGCAACTCGGACCTTCTGTTGGGAATTTTTTCCAGCTCATTAGCTTCATCTGTAAGAATCGCGATTCTTTTTACGGCGTTGCTGACGTGGAAACAGTAAGTTTTGGATCTGTTTCTCAGCTGCTGCTTCTGATGTGGCCTGCAAATGGGATGCAATTTCAGTTGAGTTCAAATGCATGTGCATTGCCATCAGGGATTCTCATATAACATTAAGCTTTAAGTGCCAATTGTAATTTTATTTTACTTCAAGAAAAATTCCAATCTATATTTACATATGTTAAATTTGACAACAAAATGTTTGAAATAACATAGCACCATGCATTACTTACTCGGGTTTTGAAGGGAAAGCGATGAGTTTGCACTTGTCGGCCAGCATAAACTCTAACATCCATGCCAAGACTATCAACACCAATTAAACTTGCATCCTACGAAACATAAAGACTCAAAACATAAATCACATGAACAAAAAACTGCAGAGGCATATACAACAATCTATAAAGAAAATAAGGATGCTACACAGACAGGCGCATAATCATGGTTCAGAACACAGGTGTTGAGAATTGCACGAGATTGCATATTAACCAAAATTCAATAAATATGTCATCCTCAGCAGGTTAGAAACTCTTCCAACTTCATGCCCTATATTTGTAGCTTGACATAATCTAAATTGTCGATAAAAAAGGATTTCTATTAAAGGAAAAAAGAAATCTTAATAAATTTCTAAGAGCGATTCCAATGATTTATGCCCATGTTACCCAGTCGCAAGGCAATACAAAATGGTTTTCAGTCAAAATTATACAAACCAAGACTATTCATGAATCACAGCGACTGAAGCTGTACACAATCCTATCTTAAAAAAGAGAATAGTTGAAATCCACTGTCACTGTGTGGGTTGGAAAAAGTGAGAGTGATTGATAATGGTCAGATAGGAAATCCAGTTCAAGAAAATGATATATTAGGTGCACAGTTGAATCTGTCTTAAGAGTGATTACATTTGAAAAGACGAGGCAAAAAAGGTCCCAATTCTATATTTAAAGCACCAACTTGAAGATTTTGTCATGAGTGAAATTCCCATCCTATGTTCTAGAACTAAGCATGTTGATGTAAACATCATTTCATTACACACCATAATGAAAAAGGTGATATATATATGTGATATTCACATCCACTGAAAACCAATTAGTAGATTTTTTTTTTTTATGAAAGCCTTAGATAAAGAAATTTTGACTTGTAAGATCAAACTTAGGGATGTTTAATATGATTGACAAAAAAGTTTAAATACAAGGTAATTATCTGACTTAAATGTTTAAATTTGAATAAAGTTGCTATAATATGTTTGTTTATGATTGTTAGGCGGATAGCTATTTCAAAATACTTTGATAGTTTTTTTTTTTTTTGTTGATAAAAAGTTGTGATTTATGCAATACCTATTTAAATGTGTTCAAATCTTTCATATGATTTGAATGGGTGTACTGTACGCGGTTGGAACATCCTCCTCACTTATTCCTTTCTTTTCTAGTAATTGGAGGATTGCTATACTTTTTCTCTCTCATAATGAATAAAATGTCTGCAGGTGCGACATGAACAACTCAAAAGTGCATAATTAGGAAACAAAGAAAAAGAATTGAGTGCTCAATACCCTCAAATTTGTTAGCTAAAATTGTTTAGCATCCATTACCTCAACCGAGAGTCCGTTCTTTTTGCATAGAGCTCTAAGAGCAAGATTACACCTTTCCCCTTTCCCACGAAAGCGCTCTATGATTTCTGGAGTTGAGTGTAAGAGAATGTCAGGATCAGCATCTCTAAAATCTCGTGCACTAATGGCGGACTGCAAAAGATTATGTAAGAGTTACACATGTGAGGTTAAATTCTGTACAATGAGAGTTTTTTCCGTTTAAACAATTAGCTAGAACACAAACTAAGATTAACACTAATGTGTTGAAAAATTATTGTGAAATGCCCCATCAAAGACACCATTTCTCAAATGATTTAAGCATAGCCCATATGAAGTCTTACAAGGAACCTTGTGATATCAGCGTAGATGGTAAAGACACAAACTCTCAATCTGAATAATAACTCTCAGTATCCGACATTTACGTTATGCATACAATATTACAAATCACACAAAAGTTGAGCACGTTGACCAATTGTGTGATTGTGTGTCTAACTGAAGTTAATATACTACATCAAGCAATCAACAATATCCACTTGTATTCACGTTGATATTGAAAATCTTGAATGCCAATATCGAGTTTTAACGAAGTTTGCTTCCTACTGAACCAAAAGAGTCCTCTATGTGAAATCACTTAAATGAATGGGAATCATTTCTTAGAAGTTTTATCACGACCAGCTTTCATTAAGAAACCACTAGCAAATATGCACCTTTGGGGCATCAAAATTGTTTCTAATATTCCAAAATTCTGTCAATAGTTCCCTCCATGATCAATACTTCCCAGCTCACCCATTGTACTGATATGGGCCCCCAAGCAATAATAAGGTTTCCATGGCTACAATTGGCATGCCACCGGCAGTTTAATGTATCTATCAGATCTTCAGCACCCAATAGGTTTTTATCAACTCCCAATTCACATAACACAAGAAAGCTAATTAAGTTGTTGAAAAGTTCTGTTCTATCCCACATCTAATCTAATGAATGGATTACATATACCCTTAATTATAGAGACAAATGATCAGACCTACCAACAAGCCTTTGCATGTGATCTCAAGTTCTTATTTGCATTGGTCTTTAGGTCAAAACTTGGTTCTTTTTTTTGGTAATGAATGGATTACATATACCTTTAATTATAGAGACAAATGATCAGACCTACCAACAAGCCTTTGCATGTGATCTCAAGCTCTTATTTGCATTGTCTTTAGGTCAAAACTTGGTTCTTTTTTTTTTGGTGTATCAAAGGCCGAGTAAATTGAGGGCGAGCCTTGGCGCAACGGTTAAGTTGCTCCTTTGGTGATCATAAGGTCACGGGTTCGAACCTTGGCGAACAGCCTCTTGGCAATTGTCAGGGGAAGGCTCTAGCAAATGGTTCCCTCTCCCAACCCCCGCTTGGCGGGGAGCGCTTGGCGCACCGGAGTTTGCCCTTTAAAGGCTGAGTAGATTGAACCATACCCAGATGATCACAAATTTCAACCTCCCTCTTCGGTTTCCACTCCAGTAAGTTTATCAGAACCCTCCGCATATAGAGTGTACAGGAAATTCAGGTCAGAACATACTTGGAACATAGTTTGTCTTGTTTGGACATTTATTGACACAGAAACACCACAACCCATTGTTGATTGGAGTAAGCCACCAATCTAAAATGAAGAAATGCTCACAGAGTTTGCCAACCAAAATGTAGCAAAAAAGTTTGTTGCTGATTAAAAATGCCTCTAGTCTGGGATGAAATAAACATTCAAATGAATTTACTCGCTGCTTTTTTTTGAGATAATTCCCCCAAATATCTGTCAACTTACTTTAACTGATTTCTTCACCTAAGCCAGTGAGATTTGGCTGTAGGATGGAAAACAATTTAACAAGTATTTATGCTTAATTGCTGCATACTATAAATCAAGAATTTTTTCTCATTTAATTCTTTTTAAAAATTTTATTTTCAAATATGACTTACTGTTCAAACTTTTGCCCGGAATGTCCCAATTTTTGTAAATCGCTAGACCGTGAAGCGATTTTGACATTTTTAATTTTAAACTCGCCAAACCATTTAGCAAGTTTATTTATTTTTTATTTCCATTAATTATTTTCTGTAATATTAAAAAACAAATACCAAATATTAAAAAACAAATTCCATGAAAATTAAACTCGCCATTTCATTTGGCGAGTTTAAACGTAATTTAGACTCGCCAATTCAATTAGCGAGTTTAAAGGAAAGGTGAACTCGCCAATTGAATTGGCGAGTTTATAAGTAATTTTCAGATCCCCAATTGGCGAGTTTACGAGACAGAGACAGAAGAAAGAAAAAAAAAACCAAGGAAGAAGAAGAGAGAAGGAAGAACCATTTCAAGACATCCAAATTCAAAGCCCCTCTATTCAGTGATTCTTCAAAATTGTTAAGTAAGTTTTCATTCTCTTCCCCATATTTTCATTTTTTGAAGGTTAGAATGAGTTGTGTTTGTGAATTTAGAATTTAGGTTTGAGTTTGAATTTGATCATTTTAGGTTTAAATTGAACGAATTTTGGATGTTTTGATGTGTTTTTGATTGATTTTTCTGTGGTTTCTGTATTCTGTTATGGATTTAAGTTGATTAATTAGCCTAGTTGAGGTTATGGATCCATCAATATATATTATCTGTGTCTTATTGCTAGCCATTCAGCAACCTCAGCTACATTACAAACTCCTAGCAGCAAGTTTGTTTCTCCAACTTAACAGACCGAAAAAGGAAATTGCGACATATTTCATGGGACAGAGGGATTATGTATATGATATGATATCTTAAGGAAACAAAGGAGAAAAAATCTGTCAAAATTAAATTATTGAAGTTCCAATATTGTTTTGCTGAACCATGTGATTTTAGTTTAGCAATTACCTCTCCATTAAAATCTAGACTTAAGTTCAATGACAAGGTTGAGTCGTTATTAATCACTTGATGTTGTATAGTATTTCAGTAACCCCTATGTATATCATTTAAGGTTATCTTTCTCCCATTTTGAAGTTCAATAGAGGATTCCTCTATCAACGCAATTGATCAACTCCATCTGTTATAATTGCTTCCATGGAGTATCTGTACCTATACTTGCTGATTATTGCTTTCTGAACCTTATTTTTTTGCCAGAAACTGGGTTGTTTATTTCTATCAACACAAATGATTTGTGAACATAACACTTGTTGGGTTTCGAGGGTCCATGCGCAGCGGAAGATTGCAAATAACTCGAAAATCCGGAGCCCTAGGATCCGTTCTAGATGATTAATTAAGAAGAATGATTTAGAATTACTAACCTTGTGTGCTTTTGTCGTTGATAAACGCGTTCCAACTCCAGATTGAAGAACTAGCGAATCTTCGATGAACGATTCTTTAATCACGAACGAAAGATCTTGAATAGCGAAGATCCTCTATGTGTATCCACGCATTGAACGAACCCTAGAACAATTCTAGGCGGATTGCTAGATCCTTGATTGAAACTCTTTTCAATCAATGAAGAAATATGGATTTGGATTGAGTTTTTGTTTTTCAATTCTCAATTGAAATCTCTCTTTTGTGTTTCTCTAAACCCAAAAGCATGAGAGTGACGGCTAGGGCAACCAAGGGTTTGTATTTATACGTTATAAATATTTACCCTTTGCGAAAACCCTAATTTAAGTCAATTTCGCGTCAGTCCAGCGCCGACGGGACGACTCGTCCCCCAGGGCACGAGTCGTCCCCTGTCACCAAGCTTCTGAATCTGGCGTCCCCCTTAAGGGGAATAGTTGACTCAAGCCCAGGGCACGAGTCGTCCCTATGGGCACGACTCGTCCCCCTGGGCACGAGTCGTCCCTCAGAACACTCCTTCTGATTCTCTCGTTCCAGGCCAAGGGAATAGTTAGTTCAGGCCTGGGGACGAGTCGTCCCCTGAGTGCAGAAATCCCATATTCTTCATTTTTGACAATTCGTTCGATGCGTGTGACCCCATAGGACTATATTATGTTGGCAATGAGTTCGATCACATCGATCCTCATAAGACATGAGCGGACTCTAGCAAGCCATCATGCCTACCCAAATAATATAATATCAAGTTCGATTTTCCTACATAGAACATATCACAATCCCTTTGTCACACGATGTTATATTGAACATGAGTCATGGTCTACGTCAACTCATATTGTTCAATGCTTTCTCGTTACTAAGTAAATTGATTAATCGAATGATATTAATCACATTAATTCATTCGGGCACGCACTACATCAATCTTACTTACGAGTGGCCTAGCAAACATCTCTCTTTACGAGGGACAAATTCCCATCTTGACTTATCATTCTTCCCAACAAGAATCATATCATGCCAATAATAGTCCTTATTGTTATCCGGTTAAAGACAACGTTAAACTATATCAAACATAATATTCATCAAGTGGAAGACAATGATAATCTCAGGTCAAAGGATATCAATGATATAACTATATGAGATTTATTTATGACATACGACCATGACATAAATCTCATAATGGGTCAAGTCCAGTACCTTGTTCTCTAACAAGTACCCATGAATCTAATGTGCATCTCCATGCATATAATCATCACATGATTATCCATTAGACTTCATACTAGTGCTTCACAAGTACTAGGGACACGATTATTAAAGTAAACATGCAAACACATATAAGTCTATCTCTATAGGCCTAGGGCACTAACACCTACAACACTTCCTAGAGTATTTGATTTGTCAAAATAATACTTGTGTTTGTGTTGTTTTGATTAACAGATAGATACTTTTGTTGATCCTGGACCCTTTGATCCATCCGTGTTGACTTTACAACACTCCCACTGAGCCCGATATATTTGGGCAAATCGTGACGTTTCGAGTTTATCATTTCGTCGTGGTGCAACCGTGCCAGATGTTATAGCTGTTGTTATCCAGGAGAGATTAGCAGTGGCTGAGTGGTTAGGAGTTCATTTCATCGGGAGAGTGCAGTATGACTGGGTATTATTTGAAACGTTGATTGAGAGATGGCGCCCGAAAACCCATACTTTCCACCTCCCTGTCGGTGAGATGACCATGACATTAAAGGATATCGGGATGCTGTCGGGGTTGCCGATTGATGGGTTACCCGTTACTGATTCAGGTTTGCTCGTGCTTCCAGATTGGCGGGTCTTATGTGCGGAGCTTCTAGGTGCTGTTCCACCTGATGCAGCATTTGATGGTAGTAGTTTAAAGATTAAGTGGCTGAGGACACAATTTTCTGAGTTTGGTAGCCTTCCCGCTGATTCCCCCCCCACACTTGGTTGATAGGTATACGCGTGCCTACATTTTGATAGCCCTTGGGGCTAATGTGATGCCAGATCGTACTAACAGCAAGGTGAAGCTGTTTTATCTCCCTTTACTTAGATATATTGAGAGGATACATATGTACAGCTGGGGTAGTGCATGCTTAGCCTTTTTATATAGGGAACTTTGCTCTGCCACTCCCCCCGAAACTAGCAAGTGTGGTGGATTTCTAAATATTCTGCAGGTATGCTATAACATTTTAATTAAACGTTATGATGTTGTTCTCTTTTTTTCCTTTTTTTATTTGAAATCATATGTTTTAATAGTATTTCATATATATATATATTTTTTTGATACAGCTTTGGGCATGGGATAGGTTGCTATTTAAGCAACCTATTTCTCTTAGGCCAAATGAGGATCAGGGCAACATTCCCTTGGGGTGCATGAATATATTTATTAACGAGTTTTCCACCTGAAATGTTATTGTCACCTACTACATATTGAAACTTTTGACTTATACTTCTCAATTTATTGAATTTCAGGTGGATTGGACGGTTATCTCTGAAGTATGTTACTGCACACAACCTTCGCAGCTATTGAGACCAGCTAGCGCACTTGGAGGATGATCAGGTTGTGTGGATGCCATACAGAGATCGACAGGCTCCAGCTTATTGCATTCAGGGAGAGGCTATTTGGAGGTCTAGAGTCCCTCTGATCTGTTTTGAGAAGGTAGAGAGGCACCACCCTGATCGCGTGTTGAGGTAGTTCGGCATGCTGCAGGGGATCCCAGAACCGTGTGACACAGGGGAGGAGTTGCACAGGATTGACCGCCGCGGGAACAGCCATGTCGTTTGGGGTTCCCGACACCAGCGATTTATAGCAGCTTGGGAACAACGGCGGGATAGAGTGGTGTACGGGCAGATGGTGGTTCAGGCCATGCATTATACGCATCCTTACATGATTTGGTACAAGAGGATCACGTGCATGTTTGTCCAAAACCCAGTGCATGTAGAGGAGATTGGTTACCGGACGATGGCCCCTTTCTTGGAGGGTTTGGTAAGCATTTCTTAAATTGTTCTCATTATAATCACCTTACTTTTTTTACTTCGAATTATTAAATTATGTCTCATTCTCATAATTTATGCTATAAAAACAGGTACAAAACTTACATCATGTTCATGTGACAAAATGAAGCTGGCATTACTAGGGATGAGGAGCAGCAAAGTCCGCCATGTCCGTCCCGATTTGAGGTGCGGAGGATTGTGAGACACTCTCACGCACGCGAGAGAAGCGGCGGCTGAGGCCAAGCACCTTCCAGCACGGTTGATCGCGCCCGGGGTGTGGATCCTGCGGACCTCGTAGAAGTGGACATCGTGCACCCAGACAGGCACAGTCAAGGATGAACTTACATGATGAGCCAGAGCCGCAGCCAGAACCTCACATCGACCCACAACCACAGCCACAGCCAGAGCCTCAAGCCTAGCTCAGGATGATGGACTATTTGAATGGTCACAGTGGACTCAAAGTCAATTTAGTGGGAGTGGGAGTATGTGGGGGGGATGGAAGTGGAAGTGGGAGTGGGTGGAATGCCCAGCTAGACCCTCCCCCTGAACCCACTATGGGTTTTGGACAATTTTCGGGGAGTGGAAGTGCCTTTGGGGTTCCTCTATCTACGTCACAAGCATTGTTCCAACCCTTCTTCGATCCGAATTCGACTTCTTCTGGTGGGACTTATTTTGAGGGCATTACACAATCTCAGAGGGAGGAATTTCAGAGACAGGCTGACGTAAGAAAGGGGTCTAGGTCGCGACATCCGATAAACAAATTCACTCCATCTACATATGATAAAACATATGAAAGAAGGAAGAAGAAGTGAGATTTGATTAGTTTAGTAGTTTTTGTAATGGATATTTATAGTATATTACAATATTTTTGTAATCTATTTGTTTGTTTTTTGAAAGTTTTAGTTTGTTTCTATATTTGTTGTTGTATACATGAGTTTTGTTTTGTTGTTTGTGTACGTGTGTTTTGCAGCTGGACCAAACTGTTAACTGCTGGTGTGATTTCTGGTTTTTACAAACTCGCCAATTCAATTGGCGAGTTCACCTTTCCTTTAAACTCGCTAATTGAATTGGCGAGTCTAAATTACGTGTAAACTTGCCAAATGAAATGGCGAGTTTAATTTTCATGGAATTTGTTTTTTAATATTTGGTATTTGTTTTTTAATATTACAGAAAATAATTAATGGAAATAAAAAATAAATAAACTCGCTAAATGGTTTGGCGAGTTTAAAATTAAAAATGTCAAAATCGCTTCACGGTCTAGCGATTTACAAAAATTGGGACATTCCGGGTAAAAGTTTGAACAGTAAGTCATATTTGAAAATAAAAATTTTAAAAAGAATTAAATGAGAAAAAATTCTATAAATCAGACACTTGTATGTGACTCTGTAACAAGGACCCTCACTTTTGCCAAAGTACACGTGTCCACACGACATGGGTATGGGTCGCTATTTTACACTACATTTGGTGTAAGATCTTAAATATTTTGGAAGATCTGACACTCGGATCCGTACCTGTATCTGATCCTCGTAGCCGAGTCCAGGTAACATACTATGTAGACCCTTTTGACCTCCCCCATACAAAATCATATTCGAGCTTCATCAAGAAGTGGTCAATATATCATTCATTATGATCCATTGGACTGATTAGATGGATGCCGTCACCAAGAGAATGATGTGAGGCCAAGTCCAAGCTCAGCAGAGAAAACAATATTGATTGTCTTTAGAAACCAAAACAATGTACATTGGCTTTTCAGTCCAGCTTAATGATATTGGGTTATAGATAGTTAATTAGAAAGTCAATCTAGGTAATAGGAGTATTTTCAGAATGTTTCTCTTCTTACTCCCTCCATTCCAAAATGATCTTCCCACTTTTTTGCTGTTAACACGAAGGTAGTTTGAGCAATAATATTAGGTTAATCTAATTATCCTAATGAACATCTAAAAATTGTTATTGACAGTATTTAAAATGGTATATCAATAACAAGTTTAAAATTTCATTAGGATAGTAAAATTAACCTAAATTTATTGCTAAAAGTACACCTTGGTGTTAACATAAAAAAAAAAGTGGAAATATCATTTTGGGACAGAGTGTATTATTTCCCTCTGTCCCAAATTTTGTCCAAATATGAATGAACTTTTAAAACTTTCCTTCAAAAAACTGTCCTTGAATGATTTTTTTTTTTCAATTTTTTTCTTCATATTTCATTATATTTTTGCAAAACTAAAAGTTTGGAAGTGAATTGTAAGAATGTTCATGATTTTTTTTACTAAGAATCAACCTTTTCAAAATGACCCTTCAACTAAAAATGGTCATTCATATAGGGACGGAGGGAGTAGTTTTTAAGGTATTTCAGTAATTTAGGATGCTTTTTTTCGGCATCAAGTTTTCTTCGCCTATATAAAGGACCATGATGTAATAGACTTGATTGCTTCTGGAATACTCATATTTTCTTACTCCAGTGTCTTCTGGGTATCAGGAAGGAACTTAGGGTTTCTCCCCATTCCCTACAGATTGAATTGGGTTAGCCCTATCTCTCCTGCATCCCGAATCCCTAAGGGCTCGTTTGGTAGGCTGATAGGATTAGCATGTATTAATAATCAGGAGATTATTACTCCAGGGATTAATTATACCACTCTTTTTTGGGATAAATATGAAGGGGATAAGAGGTGATAAGATGTCTTATCCAGGTTGTTAGGATTATTACACCGGTTGCATTTAATCTACCAAACATCAAGCTTATTGGACTAATAACCCTATCCAACGCTAAGAAGGGCTACCAAACGACCCCTAAGCGTGTACCTGTGGCCACGTTGAAAATTTGACCATAATGAGTAATGTAAACATACCTGAATGCCGTATACAGAGAAAAGCTCTATTCTCATAATCTCCAATCCGTAGATTGTTGCGCTGCTGCAGGATTCACCGACGCCAGATTCAAGTCTTAACTCCTCGTCTACACAGAAAGCATATACAAAATTAACAATAAAGAGATAACAACAAAAATAATATTATTAATAATAATAATAATAATAATAATAATAATAATAATAATAATAATAATAATAATAATAATAATAATATATAATAATATAATAATAATTAAATGAACAACATCAAGTTTTCTTCGCCAATATGAAGGACCATGATGTAATAGACTTGATTGCTTCCGGAATACTCGCATTTTCTTCCTCTACTATTTATTGCAAAATTGAGAATATATAATCATCTTTCTTTCTGGTTTTATCTAATAGCTATCAAAATAAGAGCATAGTAGAACATATGTTTCCATGAAGAGAGCTCGATTACAATGTCTTAAACCTGGTTATACAGACCTTCTTACAGCTAAGGTTTGTATTTCAGGTTTGACTCAAACAGGAAAATTAAAGGAGCAAACACAAACAAAACAAAGCAAAAGAAGAAAGAGAAGTATCCCATTTCAAAATAAGTATGTTGTTTGACCGGACATCCAGATTACAAAAAAAATGAATTGACTCTAGTATAAATATTGGTGTGTTATGGGCTTCCCAATGTCGTCCATGTGAGAGTGGACCTGTTAATTAAAGGGGTAATCAATTAAGTTAATGTGACAGTTTAAAAAGGGAATGCTTACAACATGAGGGAATGACCAATAAAAGGAATATTGAAAAATTAGCTTGAAAAAAACGGAGGGAGTAAGAACTAAGGGCGTCAATACCATTCCAGTCCGTGTAGTCGCCATCACTTTCATCACCATTAAAGAACCTTTGTAAATATAACTGTTCATCGACAAAGGTAGGCCTAAGGTACCCCAGAATAGAAACCCCATTTGACGGATGGTCCATCTTTACAGCATACTGCATATTAATAGCCTGCAAAAATAGCCCTTAACGAGACCATGGAATATTACAATATTATATAATGTGCTAAACCAGAAAGATTGACTGAACCCAAACCCAATTGACTAATGCAGGACAAGCGTGTGAGGGTTATAGAATCTCTGTAGCCCTCGCGGCATGGAAAATAGTAAATAAAAAAAAAGAAAAAAGAAAGAAAGGGGAAGAGCTAGACTTCACGCTTTGGCGATCTTATGCATTAGACCTAGGTTCTTGAGCGTCACACCCAATAGGAAAAATAAGATACTCCATCCCAGAAAAGGAGTCGCATTTACCATTTTTGTTTGTTAAAGAAAAAAGCACTTCCAAAGGAGAAAGTGATTTCAATTCAATTCCTGAAGTACAATCAAGTAAACCACCATCTTTATAAAGTTGACAAGTCAAGCAGTTATCTCTTCTTCAAGGACTAAGCCAGAAATCGTTGGAGCAGCTTTTTTGTTATCATAATAAAAAAGGAGCTATGGTACTTAATTTAGTAATGGGGTAGATTCTAAGGTAGAGGGTTTCAAGATAGGCTCTCAGGAAGATAGAGATGTTAGGAGGTCTATAACTTGATAATGCATATTTGTTAGTAGTAATGTGAGGCCTTGGAAGAGGAAAGACAGGATAAAACGCATGATTTGAGTGCACAATCAAAAAAATTAGGAACATGGTAAAATATTCTTGTGAAATTATGAGGGCATATCATATATTACTTGTTAGAAATTCGTTTTTATCAACTCTTATGGAACTGTGGTGTGACAGCCCACTACCTTCTGCACTTCATTGTTCTGGTGAGCGAGCCAAGCACATTAATGCTGATTATTTCATGCATAAGAGGATCAGCAATAACATTGTTGGAAAAATAACAGTGGTGGTGATGGATGTGTTTTTACACGTCCAAATTATGTACTTTTCATTCTAGTTTAATGTTCAAACTCGGGTTTTGATAGTATTTTAATGTGTTTTTGAGTCTTTTACGAGTACAGGGTAAAAGAAGGAAAAGATGTTGAATTGTGGGCTTTTGAGGTATTTTGATGAAGGCTGTGATCAGTGGTACAAGTCAGAGCAAAAGGACCTTGTAGGAATTAAAGAGAAAGTTCAGCACTTGCCTGGAAACAGAGGGGAGCGTCCGCTCCCAAAATGGGAAAAACAAAGAGAAGTTACTGGAATTTGGGAGCGTCCGCTCCTAATAAAGGGGTACGTCTACTCCCAATACGGCAGCCAGCCACTTTTTTAGTTCCCTCGTTAGACAAGGATTGTGAGGCGTTTTTGATATTTTTATGTCTTATCTTTCCCATGTATAAATAGAAGAACTCTAAGCAGTAATTAAGATGCACTTTTTAGCTTATTTACTCCAGTTTATACAAGAAGGATTGAAGGATTTGTTTATTCAAACACCATAATTCCAGGTTTTTACGTTTATTTATTCAGTTTATGTGATGACAAACATGAATATAAGTAGCTAAACTCATTATTCATGGATTAGATGTAATTGATATCAGATCTTTATGCTATTTTTGTTTTAATTCTTTCAAACCCTAACTCGTTCTTATTATTGGGGATATTAATCAAGCAATTCTATGGTTAATTATATGTTAAGATATTTTTACCCTTTAATTGAATGGTGTAACCAATTTCATTCACATGCATTGTTAACATAAAGACTTTTATTCCCTTAATTAGATACAATTGGTAACTTCACGGAAACCAAGCAAATCTAGTTTCACTTGTTTCTTAAAACTTAATGAGTTTTTAGATCGTTATATTAACTTCATGGAAAATATAATTGGGAAAGAAATATTAGGGTTGCAATCCGAACACCATACATCCCAACCCTTAATCAAGTGAACTAACATTTGAACGAGTTAAAGTAATTCTTTTACCCAAAATATAGCATAAGTGGTGATAATAATGAAATCCAATCTTTGAATATTCCTTTAATCCGGTTAAATCTCTTCTTTTAATTGTTTTACTTAATATTAGTATTTTATTTTCTTACTCAATAGTAATTAATAATCAACAAACAAAAACCCCTTTGGTTACTTCTACACAACTCAAATATACTTGCTTGCCAACGAGTCTCTGTGGTTCGACCCTTGCATTTGTACGTTGCTACAGCGGTAACTAGTACACTTACTAGGTTTTTATTAAAAGAGGGGATTTTTATCTATCAAATTTTAGGCAGCGTTGCCGGGGACTTGTTGTACGTAGGCAAGTTAATTTAAGTAGTGTATGTTTGGTCGGGGTTCTTTGAATCCTACCTTGTAGCCATTGAACAACGAGATCGATAAAACAGGTCGTCGACTTAAGGAAATGGAAATAGATGAGTGCAGTCCCCTCGCATCAGACCTAGAGAGTGAGACTGAGTTTGCTTCCACCGGGGAAGAGGAACTCAAAGTTGAGATGGTAGGGTCAGCTCAGACCATTAATGATTTTGTGCGGCCTAAGGTCGATACCTCTATCTCTTGCATAGTGCTAACTGAAGCAGCTAGTAATCTTGAGCTCAATGGTCAATACGTTGCTATGTTGCCCAACTATCAGGGCTTATCTTCCGAAGACCCTTTGACCTTTCTGCGAGAGTATAACAAATTAGACTCAAATGCTTCCCCTATACTCTGAAAGGGGTATCAAATACATGGCTGATGATGCTCGCACCTAGGAGCAATAGTACGTAGGATGAATTACATGACTATTTTTTACGTAAGTATTACCCACATCCCACGTTGGCTACCTATATACAAAAGATTATTGGGTTTCTACAGGAGATTGGTGAGCCCTTCCACGAAACGTGGGTAGATTCAAGATGATGTTAGTACAGTGCCCCCACCATAATTTCACACTGCCATTGTTAAACCAAACCTTTTATGATGGCCTAAACCCTATGAATCAGGCCATGGCTGACAACGCATCAGGTGGCTCTCTAGGAGCCAAGACCCCACAAAAGACTTATGACTTATTTGAAATGTTGAAAGCTAACTCCCAGCAAAAGAGCACTAGGGGTAAGGTGAGAGGGGTACGTGAGTTGAGTATGAGTGATGAAATCTCCAGACAAATAGCTCAATTAAACCAAAAGTTTGACATGCTAACCACACAGGGTGCTATTTCTAGTGCCAATGCTTTATATGATGCTTGTTCTACTTGTGGTTTATATATTCATTCTACTAACGTTTGTCCAAGTGGTGTGAAGTTTTCTTTTGATTATGAGCAGGCACATGTGATGAATGGATATGCACCTAGGCCTCCGTAGAACAACCCCTACAGTAACACTTATAACCCGGGGTGGAGGAATCACCGAAACTTCTCTTAGGGAGGTAATCAAAATCAACAAAGCAAACTTCTCCATCCTCCACCACCACAAGGACAGTTTGAACAAAGGAAGGCACCATGGGAGGAGGCATTGGATAGGATGTGGTTGGAGTAGCAGCAGACTGCAAAGAAGTATGACTGCCATAAAGAAGTTGGAGACTTAGATAGGGCAGCTTGCAGAGACCCTACAAGGCCACAAGCCCCGTACTTTTCCAAGCCAAGTGCAACAAACAAAGGCCATTACCACCCTTAGTAATGGCAAACAGGTAAACAATGAGGTAAATTCTCCTTTTTCATCTTCTGCTCCCCCTCCTGGCCTAGAAGTTGAGGTTGAAACTGTGGACAAGAGTACAAATGGTGTGAGTGATAATTCTAAAGTTAATCCTATACCCCTCAAATCATATGTACTTCCTGTACCATTTCCCGAAAGATTTATGAGGCATAAAATGGATCAATTGATGGATATGATTTCTAAAGAACATCAATCTCCCTTTACTAAATGTGATAAAATAATGTTCCTGGTTATGCTAAATTTTTGAAAGAGATATATTCCAGGAAACCCAAGTATGAGAAGGATGAAAAGTTGTTAATGGGTGAAAGTGCTAGTGCAGTGGTACAACAAAACCTTCCACCTAAACTGAAAGACCCCGGAAGCTTTACGATTTCCATTACTTTGGGGACTCTTACAAGGTGAAGGTTATGTTAGATCTTGGCGCTATCATTAATCTGCTGCCCACTATATGTATGTTGAGTTGGGTTTGCCCGAACTAAAATCCACCACAATGACCCTACAATTTGCTGATCGGTCTATCAAACGGCCATTAGGCATTGTGGAGGATGTTTTGATTTAGGTAGACTCACTCATTATTCCTGTGGATTTTTTGGTTTTTGAGATGGCCAATAGTAAAGGGACTCGCCGTGACTCTTCCATATTACTTGGATGTCCATTAATGTCGATGACCAACACTATCATTAATGTTGTGAATGGGACTTTATCTATGACTGTTGCTGATGAAACGATTGATGTTTCTGTGTATGATGTGATGGAAAGTCCCATAGATAATCAGAATTCATGTAATTTTGTAGATAAGATTGAGAGGTGTGTCAGAAACATTTGTGGCATGACAGTGATTGTGAGGAATTAGAAAGATTGTTGAATGGCGGTGAGAAAACTGGGGATAATGCGGGTTTGCATATCATGGCTATAGAAGAAAAATTCGATGGACATTACCATAGTAATGGCTCATTTCACCCCCAGGCCACTTCAATGAGAAGTCGGCGCCATCTATTGTGAAACCTCCCACTCTTGAGTTGAAACCCCTCCCCTCAAACATAAAGTATGCTTTCTTAGGGGAGGGAGAGAATCTACCTGTGATTATTGCCTCAGATTTGACCCTAAAGCAAGAGGCCAAATTAATTGTTGTGTTATGTGAGCACAAGTCGGCCATAGGGTGGACACTAGCTGATATTAAGGGAATTAGTCCCACTATGTGCATGCATAAAATCAATCTAGTAAATTGTGCTAAGCCGTCTAGAGAGAGACAGAGGAGGCTGAATCCACATATGAAGGAGGCCGTGAGGAAAGAGGTCTTAAAATTGTTGGATGCGGGATTCATATTCCCTATTTACGACAGTGAGCGGGTAAGCCCGGTTCAAGTTGTCCCTAAACGATCGGGTATCACTGTGGTTAAAAATGATAACAATGAGGATGTCCCAACTAGAGAGGTAACATGTATATGATGTGCATAGACTTAAGAAAATTGAATGCTGCCACTAAAAAGGATCACTTTTTTTTACCCTTCATTGACCAAATCTTAGAGAGGTTAGCGGGACATGCCTATTATTGTTTTCTTGATGGTTTCTCGGGATATAACCAAATTTCTATTGCACCCAAGGATCAATCCAAGACCACCTTAACATGCCCTTTGGCACATTTGCATACAGGAGGATGCCCTTCGGGCTTTGCAATGCACCTGCGACCTTTCAAATGTGCATGACCTCCATCTTTTCTGATATGGTAGAGAGGTGTGTGGAGGTATTTGTCTTTGGGGATAGTTTTGATGGGTGCCTTGAGATTGACATCAGGGCTAAAAATATGTTGTGAGACAAACCTAACCTTGAGTTGAGAAAAATGTCATTTTCTCGTGAAGCACGGTATTTTGCTAGGACACATTGTGTCAAATAGGGGTATTGAGGTAGATAGGGCTAAAATTGATGTTATTTCTAAATTGCCTCCCCATATTTCAGTTAAAGGTGTATGAAGTTTTCTTTGCCATGCGGGTTTCTATCGGTGTTTCATTAAAAAAATTCTAAAATTTGTAAGTCGTTATGTAACCTACTAGCCAAGGATACCGAATTCATCTTCGACCAAGAGTGCTTAAAAGCCTTTGATTTGCTGAAAGAGAGGTTTAACATGTGCCCCTATCCTCTCCAACCCCGATTGGTCTCTACCCTTTTAGATCATGTGTGATGCTTCTGATTTTGCCATCGGGGCTGTTTTAGGTCAAAAGTAGACAACTTACCTCATGTTATCCACTATGCAAGTAGTATATTAAATGATGCTCAACTTAATTACACTAGCACTGAAAATGAATTTTTATTAGTTATGTTTGCTTTAGAAAAGTTTTGTCCCTACTTGTTTGGATCAAAGGTAATTATCTACTCAGATCATGCGGCTCTTAAGTATTTGTTGAATAAGAAAGATGCTAAACCTAGGTTGTTGAGATGGATACTATTATTGCAAGAATTTAACCTAGAGATTAGGGATAAAAAGGGGACCGAAAAAGTAGCGGCGGATCATTTATCTAGGCTTGAGGACTTTTCCTATCGTAATATCATAGAAGGTGCAATTTCAGTTAATGAAAATTTTCCGAATGAGCAACTTTTTGCCTTACAAGTCCAAGAGCCGTGATATACGGACTATGTGAATTATAATGTGTCTAATATGATCCCACCTAGTTTCACTTATAACCAAAAACGGAAATTTAATTATGATGTGAAATACTACATTTGGGATGATTATTACTTGTGGAAAATTTGTCCTGATAGGATATTAAGGAGGTGTGTCCTGGAGCATGAGCAAGCAAGGTCCAAAATGTGCTTCGGGCTACCGAACTCATGTGCGTGCGCGTATTGCGGACACGAATGTAGCTCCAAATTGGTTTACTCGTGATAGCCCACTTTTTGCTATTATTTTTGAATTTTGATTCAAAAATTATTACTCCCATAAAGATTGACAGATTTGAAACTTGCACCACACAGCCTTGATGACAGATTTGATTTCGAGAACTGTAACTGCAAGATCAAAATCAATAGGATATTAAATCTGGTTTAATTTCGTGATTAAGGTTGATCATCCATGTTTTGTTATTGGCAGCTATAAAAGGAGAGCTTCACAAACAGATTGGAACACACCATTTCCGAACAATATCTCTCCTCTCTCCAATTTGTTGCATATTGATAAATCCTTTCCTTTGGTATCCTGCATTTTGCATTCATTGGTGATACTGTCCATGCATACGTTCAATTCGTTGGAGGTTCTAGTGTGGCGAAACTGTCCGGTCAATCTGTTTCATCCTGGGAGGCAAACGCCCGATACAACCTCAAGCACAACTCGTTGAATGGGTGAATTTGTCTTAAAGAGAGTGTGTTAAACACGACTCAGGCAACATTCAGAATTTGGTTTACAATTTCAATTTTGTATTCTGTTTTATTCTATTTTCTTTAAATTTTTAGTGTAATTGTAATATTTTTTCTAACAAACATATCCTGATTGGCAAGGTTAGATCAAGAGATCGGCGAGCTGATATTTTCACAAGAAGTAGTGAGACCATGGATTTTTCTTAACTCCAACAAACTGGGCAGGCTTCACATATACATCTCAGCTTCAGGGGGATTCTCGTATGTTGTATATATTGTACTCCCTCCGTTCTAAAATAAATGTCACATTTGACTTGTCAACGTTTTCAAGGAATGTGCCTTTCTAGTTTTACATTGCTTGTACAATGATCAATTGCACCAAGTCTATCTCCTTTTTTGGAAACGCAACATTTATTTTGGGACGGACCAAAAAGGAAAGTACGACATTTATTTTGGGACAGAGGGAGTAATTGTAGTTGTTATTATGTACTCCTATCAATCACTTTCCATTTTCCTTACCCAAAAAAGAGCCGTGTTTCTATAAATGGTCTCATTAGCTTCTTTATGGCTTTGCTAATGGTGCGTTTCGAGGTCCTTCACTTTCTAATTTGAGGAGGAATTTGTCTGCTGTTATTTTTTAATTCAGGATCACTGTTCATTTTTATTTTATTTTATTTATTTTTTATTTTAATTTTTTTTTGTTTAGGTAGATGGACTTCTCGTTCATCTGTTTGTAAATTGTTTTCCTTGTAGTACAATTTCCTTTTACTGTCAAAAAAAAAAAAAGAAAAGAAATGAAAAAGGCTACAATGTATTTTCTTGACCTAGTCAAGATTAAGGCATCTCAAAAACCTTTATCCTCCACTGTCAAGTGAGTCAATAGGCCAATAAGGTGCAAGACAAATATCCACCAGCAGACCTAGTGTTGCTCATGATAATGAAAGGAATAACTTGGAGTCATTTACCCAGGGAATAGTTACCAAGCCAAAATATAATCACCTTTGTCATGCACTTCGCGAAATAAATTGGATGAACTGAGCTTGAGGTATTAAGCATCCCCCAATCAATCATATCAGAATCGTCAACCTGCTAAGAACAAAGAGAGTATGATTCAAAGACCAACAAAATAAGCCGATGAAATCAGGATTCAGCACGTAAAAATAGAGACATGTACATACCTCAAAGTCATTATCATTAAAAGGGAAACCGTCATTGGAGCCACTCTCTGAAATACAAAGTTCAGCAACAGCTAACCTTCTTTTCTCAATAAGTGGGATATCCATTCCAGTAATGACATTCTAAGGATATGAACATATATAAGCTTTATGATAGATGTTATACAGAGATATTAAACTTCAACGTCAGGAAGAGCAGCTCTTAGTGTCCGACCAGCTACAATTGGTATTCAGTATAAAAAAAGGATTCTTTAAAGACTAACAAAAATACCAAGCATATTTTGGATACCATGTATCTGATATAAGATTATCGCAATCTGAAATCATTTAAGCATATATTTATATAACCACTAATCTTACCAATATATATATATATATATATATATATATATACTCTCCGTCCCATTTGAAATTGCAAAATTTTCCATTTTAGGTGACCCACTTAAATTGCAAAGTCCATAAATGGCAAGTATTATTTTTTTAATCAATGAGACCCACTAGTCATACTCACAACAACTAACCCACTTACTATTCCCTAACCCACTAATAATCCCTTCCCCACTATCCATACTCACAACACCTTATTATTATATGCTTCTCCTCATTCCCGCGGACGATTGTTTTTTTGCAATTTCAAATGGGACGGAGGGTGTGTGTGTGTGTGTGTATATATATATTTATATATAACCACTTCTAGGTAGTTGCTATAAATTTTGCATCAATTAAAATCATGAGATACAATTGATTAGCTGCAAATTTCAAGGTTTGATTTTCTGACTGTCCATAAATTTCTAGCTATGCAAATCTTGAGCAATTTTGTTACACATTCAGGCTATTATAGAAAACTGTTTCCACATTAACATGGAAAATGCGAAAGAGATACAGATTCTCACCACGAGGTTACTGGCTCCAGAATCCTGCAGTATGTTTTCATCTTCAGGAATTTCAAAAAATATATCTGAAGAAAATAAGAAGCAATCGGCTAGTAATTAATGGTAAGCACTTGAGTGAACTCAAAAACTTCTGATTCATGTTGCAATAGAGAGAAGTCAAACCTCCATATTCATCAATAACATACTGATACTCAGCCCATGATATGTGCTCATGTGGTTCACAATGTACTGTACCAGGGAATATTAACAAGGCACTGCTGTTAGCCTGCGGGAAAAAAAAAGAAATATAAAAATAAATCCTGAACCAGCATCCATGAAAGAAGGAATTAATAATCTGACGGATTTCATAATCTGACTTCACTAATCAATCTAAACATCTCCAAAGTTTTGTTTTGTCTTGTTACTTATGATTTCACCATGTACATGCATGTTACAGTTTCTTTACATCTGCAGTTACGGATGTTGAATAACCTCAAGAGTGGTCTTTGCTATTTCAGCACAAGTGAGTTGAGCCTCAGGAACTCTTTTTCGGTCTTTTAGTTCTTCAAGTGGATGATAGCCATTTTTCCACACATGATCAGATGACTCGGGAACAGAATCCGAGTAATCTGCTGCAACTGAAACCGTTGTGGAGCACATTTTACGTCGCACAGGCAGCCAATGGAATTGTGCAGCTCCAAAAAAATCATTCTTGCATCTGAAACTAAGATACACATATTTACTTAATCTTCATACAGTGGCCAAACTGAAGAACAAGATGAACTTTAAATATGTTGATTGCAATTGCATTAACTAAGGACCCACACATGGCCATCTCATACCAATTCCCAGTCCTCATCTGGAATCCCTTATTTGTTTATTACTTTTCCATCTCAACACAGTTGATCCAAAACTTTTTCACAGTAGAAACTACAGTTATCTGGTTGATAAAATGGTCTCCAGTTATACATACTGTATGGTGGAAAAAAGGAACTTGAAATTGGCGTCATGATGAAAATTCTCCCAAAAAGCAACTAAAATATGATATCTAGATATGAAAAACAGAAAAAATAATTGATTGGGCAAGAGATGTCCATGGACCATTTTCATTAGAGTTGACTAAACACATCAAAAAGAAAATGAGCACGACTATACTTGCTGTTTGTACGAAGTGCTTGAGGATCGGGTTTAAACGTGCAAAGGTTGGCTTTTACACACAACCACTGACAAAGAATAATGGGAGTGGGAATAGGAACTAACAAGGCGTACGAGAAGACAAGGTTTGCAGGAAACGTTCACAGAGGTTACAGGAGTTGTTCTCATAATTAATATTTTTTTAATAAGAAGTTGTTATCATTAATGCCTTCGAGAGATATTTATAGGCATCAAAAAAGAGGTCTCACGTGTTGGAAATATGTGATATGTACACGTAGGTGGCACTCTCCATTAGCTCGTCCTCATGTGGGGATCGCTCCTGCAAATCTTATCTAAGCCATGTTAGGCCACGTGTCACCCCGTGATTAGGCCATGCGGGTTACTTCTCAATTCAAGCCTCCAATCCATTGCTTCCTGATGATCCCAAATGCAATGAAGGGAAAATTCGTATCCGGACAACCTTTCCCGCACTTGCAAAGTGGAGCATCTTTACTAATTATTGAAGAAAAAGACATGGGACGTTGATTTGATTTCTTTTGTATAATTAGTTTCATATGCAGAAGCAGGCACTTCAAAGCCTTATCTCAGAAATGAGTTACATATGTTTGTAGGAAAGTGAGATGTGCACAACTTTTCCTACATATTCCTAGGACATGGGAAATTGGTGCATGTTCTTTAGAATTTATGGGGAATATTCGCTTTCTTACCCTTCTTAGATAGAGGGACTCATGCTAACTCTTTTTAGAAGCTTTGGAAGGGTCAAGAATGCAGTAATTCTACAGCCATGCAGCTTTTTAAGGAGTCATATGGCGTCTATAGATATGGAAGGATGCCACCATTTCTCGGAAGGAAGTCCTCCTTATCCCACTCTCAAGCCCTCCTTCCACTCTTTAAGAGATATGTTCATCTCTTAGTCAGAAAGAAGGCTATATTCACACAACCAACAAAAAGCATCACTCAGAAAATAAATAGAATAATGCACTAAACTAATCATGATTTTTCTCAAAAATTATGAGACATAGATGTGATTGCCCCACAATAATCCCCAGCAGTAGTCTATGTCTGACCAATCACGTTTCTGATACATTATTTGAGAGTGGAAGTAGTACAAATTTGAAATACTTGGCATTACTTATAGAACAATAAATAAACATTTCGGATCCTACAAATACAAGAAGGATTGCCACCGTTCTAGTCGATACTTTTTCTTAAATTTGATACCTTGTTTCTAAATGATCAGATGCCCGTTGAACCTGAAAAGAAGATTTGACCAAATTGCTACTTGCTCCATATGATGTAGAGCAGCTAATGCCTTCTGTATGACAAAATTGGCACTGGGAAGGACCTGAAAACAACAAATCCATATAAGAGCTGTTTCTAAAGCCGTGACTTGCCAGATATAAAATGTATGGGAGACTACAACAGGGGTGGGAAATCCAATGATCCCATGAAAAGTGAATACAAGAAGCATACAATTTAGGAAATGCAGAGAGCAATTTAGACATACAACGCAAAAAGCTTGAATGCACAAGCATTAATCACCAAATACCAGATAATGGCACATCACCCATTTTAATGCAGGGACGTTACCAGCAAGCCCTCATTGCACAAGTCCACTTTTATAAATTCCCATCCTTTGAAAGTGGAATGAAGGCATTGCTCCATCCATTTACACTAAAGAGTCTGAAAATGAGCACATCACCGCAGAAGTGCTGCATTCTTGCCCCTCCAAGTACATATAAACCCCAGAGTAACAACACCTTTGCTAAAGAGTGGCAAACCCAAATCAACAAAAGCTACAAATGCAGTCTGGTAAAGGTGTAATTACCAAATAATCTGTCCCATTTGAAGACCTTATTCCAGAGTAACATTTGGCCCTTGAGGGCGGTCCTTACGGCAAACCTTGCATCTACTCGTAAAGTTGAAATATCATGGGAATTGTAAGCATAGTTTAGAACAGGGAATCTCTAAATGGGACAAACAATGACGGTGAGGGGACGAGTTTTGGAAGTAAGCTTCAGATCCCAGGAATAGTAATGATGACAACTTGACGTTACTCTCTCTGTACTTCCCCTCTTCTTGACAGCTACTGGAGAACTATCGTTCAACTTAATCTCCCAATCCAACTACACATTATGGTGATCCAAACCTATATAAACTTTATCCCAGTAGACTACATGTAACATCTTACCTCTAGTTTATATTTTTGATGATATTCTTCTCAAAAACAAAAAGTGTTTAAACAATAATCCTTCACCAAATATGGACTACCACGATGGAGATAAGAACCAATTGGCTACATCACAACGCCAATAGCCAAGTAACCAAGTCAGAGGTGAAATCGATTAATCAGTAAGCGTGGGCAACTAACACATGAAGATAATTTGTTTCCATAAAGTTCAAAATGTCGTCATGATCAAAAGTGGTTGGTGTCTTAACATGATTAGTAAAGCAATGGAATACAAGACCCTAGAGATAATATTTATTAATTTTCAAGAAAAATAGTTGGTGCTATGTCAGTGAAAAATGTACTCCATCTGTATCTAAATGAATGTCGAAAACTTTTCAAATTTGCAATTGATCAATAGCAAATTTGAAATTTTTTTAGTCATTCATTAAAATTTGAAATTTTTGGGTCATTCATTTTGGGACGTAAACATATAGAACTAAAGAGAGGATTTAAAAAGGTTGTCTTTTTCAAATGAATGACTAGTTTTTCCATGGCAGAGATGGAATTAGTACTACTACTCTCACATCCCCAAATCATTCATTGAATTTTAATGATTTTATAAATTTAATAACTAAAATTCTTAAAAATTGAACGTAAAGAGAAGGGTAACAGTCGATTCATCAGAAGGGGAAAAAAAGGGTTTGAATAAATAAAGGAAATTACCCAACATAGAAATCAATGAAGCAGCTGTAATCATCATATGATAAACTTTATCTGCAGAAATTAAATTTAGAAAATCAGGAAGCCATGATCCAGAGCGAGTTCTCAAGTTCAAGACGCCGCAATGCTGTTTGATTGTCTGCAGCTCCTCCTTTCGTCCCCGTCAAAATCGGTTTCTTTTTTATTTATTTAATTAGTGTGCAGTCGAAACGCAGTATGAAGTGTACGTCTCTGATTTGGTTTGATTTGACGTGTCCCTTTCACATTCACAGAGTTGAGCGCACGTGCTTTCCCTTCTCTTCTCCCACCAAATGCACCTATTAATGGTACGCACTTTTTTTTTTATTTATCAAATAAGATAATGTACTAATTAGTTATTCACTTAGATATCATATTTTCAAAATTAATTTTAAATGAGGCATTGGATCAATTTTTAACTATTGTCTTTAAGGATTTTCTGAGAATTAAAGCATTGAGGGACATGTCTCTTTGGAGTGTCAATGAGGGACACGGCTGCGAAGCCCCAGTGAGACATTCACGAAAAGTGTTTGCGGAGGAGAAATGAAATATGCTCACAGGAAGTGTTGAATGAATTGGATTGAATTTGCACAATCTTTGATTGACGAACTTTTGAGCCGAGATGGATTTGGTTCCTATCTAAGCAAGCAATGAAGCATTAATCTGATTTAGATCTCGACAAAATTGGAGTTAAACTGTTATCCGGTAGGAAATGCAACTGGGTTTCAGGGTTTCGATCGGCCCTCGGGTGATTTAGAATATCAAGGCCTCTTAGAATGAGAGGTCGGCTGGGCTCTTTGCTGACTGAACCTCTAAAGATGAGAGGTTGGCTTGCAGGGATGTGTTTATGATTTCTAAGGCGAGGATATTGATTGCCTCTAAGAATGAGAGGTCAATTTCTGACTTTGGCCAAAGACAGGGGTAATGGTAATGGGAATATCCTCTAAAATCGAGAGGACGGCTTGAGATTGGTTTCGGTAATGGGAATATCCTCTAAAATCGAGAGGATGGCTTGGAATTGGCTTGGGTGTTGGTGAGAGAAAAATCCAAGCTATTTGAGAACTTTGTGAACTTGCGAGCATTCGGGCTCTTTTTGAACGTTGGAGAGCTTCTTGAGAAGTCGGGGACTCTTGCTGAGTTGTGAGGATCTGAAGTCCTTCTTTTGAAAAGCCTTTTGAGGATTCTTGCTAAATTGTGAGGATCTAAAGTCCTTCTTTTGATAACTTGGAAGGCCTCTTGAGGAGTTGAATATTCTTTTTTTGTTCTCCCTTCATGGCTTGAGTATTTTATGCGTTGCCGACTCTCAGAGCTAACTTCTTGGCATTGCTTGGACTTCTCTTAGCACGGAGAAAAGATGATGGCTAAACGGGGTTTCAAAATAAGACGATCTTGAAATGAAAGGATATTGTTTGGAGAGGGTGAGGTAATGGTTTTCTATAGGTGAACGGCTTCAACCACAATCCCTACCGGATGATCTAAACGAGATTAAGTCTTTATTGCCTGCCTAAGCTTACTTGAGGAAGATTCATGCAAATTCTTTGAGCGACGAACTGATGAGTATGATGAAAGGAGTGTGAGCATATGGGATGCAAGATGGGGAGTTGATAAGCCCCAATTTAAGAAGGATATCAGTCGATTTTCTCACTCCGATCAATTTAAATATTAGTCATTTCAAAGCATTAGTGATTGAGCAGCACAAGTGATCATGTAGAAAAAGACCATTTCAATTGAGTGTAACGTGGGTGTGCAAGTGATGCCTCGAGTCTAGCAAAAAAAAGAAATAAATGTTTTTATTACTGCAAAGCAAAAACTGGTCCAACTTGGACTCGACAGACTCATGTCCGAAAGGGACATTCTAGAACCTATGAAGACTGATTGACTGCACCAACTTTGGATGAGCGAGAAACTCCAGACTGGCTAGCCACCACATTTTCTGCACCAGACTTCTCGGATACCGAATCAGGTGAAGATCACTCGGACATTTGAACTGCTTTCGCCTCGGGAATATGGACCAAATGAGCGCCGGGAACAGGAGCACGCACCCAACTTGCCGTAACTGGAGAGGAGAGAGCGAGTATAAGGCGGAGGATAGAGAACTTCGAGATGGTATGGGAGAGGGAGGAATACGGAAGGAGATGGACTCATGCAACATCTTAGTAATGTTCAAGTAGAAATCAATGTCTTTTAAGTCCTAGGAACGGTTGGGAAAGGCTAACCCTTTATTCACGCAATCTAGACATCGGGGAACCTAGGGACACATCATCCGAAAATATACCAAATGTATTGAGTCAAAATTAATATTAGGCAATGATACCTATGGGATGGACGAGCAACCCCAATTTCTGGAGAAATTTGGGCAGCATAACGAATATTCCTGAAGAGATTCAAGGAAAAATCTGGCATGACCTCTCGTCGGTGCATGTTGACAAAGCTACATGATCTCTCGTTAGAACATGCCATGGGAACGACATGTCCTTTCGTGAAACCATGTTGCAATGGCAACATGCCCACACGTGCTAGGTTTTGGGATAGGTATGAAAGTCTATTAGAAATTTTGAAACAATTCATTTTAGTGTATTTGAAAATGTCGTGTCAAAACCAACCGTTGGGTAAGCCTTAAAGGTGTGGCTCCACCTATAACGCTCTAGGGGGATAGGTTTGACATTAGGCGCTCAAGTGTAGGTGACATACATCACCGTCCGCGATGCCGTCAATCGCACCCGAGGGTTCTAGATCTATATGACGTAGTGTGCGGATGACTATGTTCCTTTATTTTGCGAAAAATGATTTTTTATTTTTTTTTATTTCTTTATTTGAAAAAGGGGTGATAAATGGAAAACACACACACACTAAACCCCACAGAGTACAATAAATCAAACGATCATAAATTGATCATGGGGGACTGCCCCACAATCATAACCTGCATCAGAGTCCAACACCTGCAAAGTGACCACTTATGTCGCGCGACACATGACTGATGAGGTCAATCCTGTCGCGTGACATAAGGATTCACACATCCAGAATCTGAACAATGAACAGAAACAGCCCCAGCCTCCAAGCACATGACATGGCTCAATCCCAAGTACCAGCACAATCTCAACAGGAAGCAAGGAAGGGGATGGAATAAAGCAAAGCACTAAATGCATTTATACACATATGATGTCACCAACAATGCACACACAAATAAATGAAGTAAATGTTGAACAAGCACGAAAGTTTGACCCACTTTTGAAAACCAAACATCTATCCCCAGCAAAGTTGCCACTGAATGTACGCTCGCCGAAAAAATAAAATTTTAGGAGTCGCCACGCCATTTTAAAGGAAACATTGAAAACCTTTTGAAAGAGAAAATGGGTCCGGGGGTCAAGTTACGTGTTGGGAAGAACCGAGAGTTCACCCAACACGCCTCATCCATAGACGAGTCTTTCTATGTTCAACATTCAAAATGTTCAAAAGTGTGTGCAATTGTGTGAGACAAAATATGTAATAAAATGCATATTAATGCTTTGTTTTATTGCTAAAAAGGGGGGATTACAACTTGTGAACCATTTATTGTGGGAGGCCACATCCCACTTACATTAGCGATTGAACAGAGATACAACTGAATCTGAACCTTCTGCACAGGACTAGTTATGTCGCGTGACACAGGACCTGGGGGTCAGTTGTATCGCGTGACACAACAAAGCACCTGGCAGAGGTTTTACAAATACTCAAACTACAGCGACACAATCACCTCAGATAAGTGTGGATATTGAGGATCCACACTCTGTTCTGAGTGACAAGCAAACTAGATCAACAAATTACAACTGAAATGATGATCCTCTGCAGAAGGCTTATTGTGTCGCGTGACACAGGACTCCAAATGTCCAATTGTGTCGCGTGACACAGGTCAGCCATCTGCAGGAACCATACAATTGAGAAACAGATTCAACAGAAGCTAAAACAAATCAAACCACCACACCAATTCAATTCAGATGACTACGAATCAACAAAGGATTGACCAAAGGGGTGTGGATATGGGAGATCCACACTCCCTTGGAGATCAAACCACAAAATATGATCCAATTAAACCATGAACATCAATTATACCGAACCAAGCAAATTAAACAGAGAGATGGCAGTTGCCACTTGATCATTAAAGCGGATGGAGCTCAATTATCAGGTGGATGAATAGGAATTGTGCAAGGAGCAAGTAAATGAGAGAGAGGGGTGGAGGGAATCGTTACCCTTGTAGATCCACCACCACTTACACTAAGTAAGGTGCAATGGCCTTCGATTCAGCTGCAATACGTGAATTAATGCACAGGAGAAGCCTCTGAGCTTGGATCTTCAGTTGGTGTATGAAGTATGGAAGTAGATGGGTAGGTTATGTATGAGGGATGAAGGAATTGGAGGGGAATTGGTGTGTATTGGTGAGGAAGGAGGAGAGATATTTGGTTTATGGTGGAATTTCTGCAGAGTGACCTTAGGGAGTGGAAAGAGGCCCCTGAAATGAGAGGTAGAGGGCTCTATTTATAGCTGCAGATGAGGGCTTGTTCTGTCGCACGACCTTCTGTATCAACTTTTCGTGGCTTCGAAGTGTCACACGACTTAAGAGAGCCATAAACGTTTCTGGCGCCAAAACTGGTTCTAGAACAATCTGAGTTAATTCCTTAAAGGTCCAAAACCAATAATTCCTTGTAGGTCCTTTCTTAGCGAGAAACTTATAAAAAGCTCCCGAAAGTCTTGGAATGGACCGGGAATTTACCAAAACGCCCCTAGTGCAATTTTATTATATTAAAATGCACCTAAGAAGGGTCGCGAATTGGATTGACGTACTCACACCCCAACCTCCAGTTTAGGCACCTGGGGCTCAGCACTTCCTTCAGCCTTCACCTTCCCTTTGTAATTCGCTACCAACTTACTTGCTACAAATCCAGATTGAGAATGAGTCACTGCAGAATACAAGTCAAAGCATTAGTATAACATGAGTTAAGAAGTATAAACCCAACATCAAGGACAAAGGAACACTACCAGAAGACATTTTATGGCTACACTCCTCAGGCTGCTCAACAACCAACTTCTCGATACTCAATGCCGCAGACAACGAAACAAATTTTTGAAGGTTTTCAGGCAAAGCCCTAATCTGATTAACGATCTCCAAAGAATCGGAGAGACCTGGGAACAATTTGGCTAACTTGGGGACTACGAAAAGGCAAAGAAAGTCAGTAATCAAAACATCATATTAGAGAACATAAAAGGCCCAAGTAACAAGACTACCTTCCTTCCTCCATTCAGACACCATTTTGTCACTACCAGCCAGACTACTCTTCTTTACATAGAAGAATCTGTTTTTCCAACCCATATCTTTATCTAAAGATTCGGCCAATAAACCTTGTGCCCTAGATTTAACCCTAAAACCGTACCTAGAAGACTCGTGTGACCTTATATCATAACAGCAAGCAAGTTCCTCCATCCCAACCCTCAGTTAGAGCACTCAACCTATCCAGCATTTCTAAAATCCTCCAGCCTACCGGCATCAATTGAGTATAGGCAAGCTCGATGGCTTCAAAGAAACATGTGATTAAGGGAGAGAAAGGGAATTTTAGACCTATTGCGAAAAGGTATTCCAGAAAACACACCCATTTAGGAGAGACGCAGTTGGAAGCTAAGCTAGGGTTAGGGTTCATAAAAACCGCACCTTCCAGAAAAACTTTTTTCAAAATCGAAATATCTGACAAGGTGAGTTCGCAATGTTCCTCATGAGGTTTATCAAGCAAACCCATGGAAGAAATACCCTCCCTCCATTGTGCAAGAAAGAAAAGAAGAAGAAAGAGAGAGAGAGAAAATTGTACCTGTAGAAAGTTCCTTCCCTTCCTTCATAGCAGTTAGGCCGTCAAACGTAGCAGCATGGATTAATAAGGAATTCTAGACGCTTCATAGACCCCATTATGACCCCAACACCTAGGGCCACGTGAACCACCAAGCGTCAATCCCCCGTTTAAGCGAAAAGACTTAGTGGGTGCCAACGGTTAATAAAGAATTTTCAAAATCAAAAAACTTCCTTTTTTTCCTTTAAAAATTCAGGGGCAATTGTTGGGGCTGAGAAAATCTACATCTTGGCAAGACATCTTGGGCTATCAACTTGACATAACAACTTGATTATTAGCACGTGATTGCAGGGCCATTACAAGACCTATTATTCAAGAGATGATTTCGGCCGTTATGAACCACATCAAGAGTCAGTTTCAACAGAAGAATAAAGGCTCAACCAATACCTTCGGAATTGGGGGGATTGTCAAAATTGTTACATCTTGACGTTTTTCATATTTATAGGAGGACAAGTATCACATGTAAACACACACTCACGTTTACAATCATCTACACTCTTTGTACTTACATCCACACTCCATCATCATCATACTAATAATATTCCATTGTTCCGAGGTTTTATGCCGGCGAACAAGTTGTTCAAGGGTTTTCCTCGTTAATTCCTTTGTCTTTACATCTTGAATTTACATTATCATATTCTATTGTGCCCAAATCTCATCTTTGTAGTTAAATTGCTTGAATTTGATCAAAACAATTATAAACCCCTCCTATTACTTAATTTGATTGGTATCATGACCTATTTTGTTTTACATGAACTTTAGGATCTTATGTATGAAGTTTCACACTTCAATTTTTAGTTAAGTCCATTTTGAATATATAGTGTTACTTATGCTTTAGATGGTTAGAAATTTTATATAATTTGGCTCAAGGAGAAGCTGAGTGGTCAAGCATGAGGTCGACCACACACCTTGCTGCTGACCACACCATTCAGTAGATAATCAGCTGAAGCGGTCGACCGCACTCCATGTGGTCGACCGCATTATGCATAATCTCCAAGCCAAATGAAGATCTTGAAGAAGAAGACAAGTCCTTGGTATAATTTTAATTGATTACCTCTAACCACAAATCAGATTTAACTCAAATTATAATGTTGTAAAGTTCATTCAAAGAATTTTAAAAAGGTGACAGCTGTTGTCATTCTTACAAAGACGTAGCGCCTTTCTATCAACCTCTGCAACATGAAGAGAAAAAGGAAATATGTTATAATCAGACATCAACAACTCATTGTCCTTAATGTTTATTCTTTAAGAATTTCCAACGGCTACTTGACCACAGAAGGGTATAAATAGACCTTGTGTTCAGACCATGAAAAATTGCGAGAGATATTGTTGTTTAAATCCTCAAGAAATTTTGAAGCTTATACTCAGATTTGCAGAATTCTTTGAATCTTGAAACACTTCATCTTCAAGCCTTCAAGAAATATTCCTTACCCAGATCTCTCAAGCCTTGTAACCATAACAAGATTCTTCAAGCTCTCAATCCTTTATATTATAAAGAGCTCTTGATTCTTAAACACACACACACACACACCCGTTGAATTCAATCATATAGATTGGGTTTCTTGGGAAACACTGGTTATAGTCTCGGATTTGCTTCATAGAAAAGATAGTTAGATTTGAGATTGTGGTTCATTTGTAATCTTTGTAACAGCTGCTCAAAGATCTAATAAACTATTTGCACTTAGAAAATCCAAGACTCTTGGAAGAGGATGTAGATCATTTACGATTGAACCTCTCCAAATATATGGTTCACACATTCTGCACTTTGCTTTGATTGTTCATTAGTTTGCTTATTATTCTTTGTGTTTGATATTTATAGATATCTAACCATACTATGAATTGTGTTTATAGTTGAACTTTGCCTTAGCATATTTTAACCTTGTTGCGGTCGACCACCTTGAATCATTTGCGGTAGACCATACTATCTTTCCTATCGCACTCTTTTACTTAGAAACTTTTGATTTGTATTTTACTATCTTATAACTCGATTTTTACTTGACCACACTTTCAATATAGTAAGCCAAGTTTGAAATTTTGAAAGGGTTAGAAATTTTTTATACACCTATCCACCCCCTCTAGCTGTTTTTCATACCCTTGTTGTACCTTTGGGACCAACAAATGGTATTAGAGCAAACACCTTTAGAAAACTATCTTTTGTTTTTCAAGCTTATCAGCTTGGGTCCCAATTCATCATATAAACTTTAAAATCTATGGCAACGATTAACTATTCTCACATTCCCATGTTGGATGAAGACCAATTTGATAATTGGAAAGCTCGCATGCTGATCCATTTGGAGTCAATTGATACAATACTGGTTGATTGTGTGACAAATAGACCTTTCGTACTAATGAAGGCCAATCCAAATGCAGCACCAACATAACCATTCCAGAAATTAAGAAGTTTAGACTGATGAACAGAAAATATATGTTGCATTGGATAGCAAAGCCAGAAATATCATCTCCAGAACATTAACGGTGTCCACCTATCAAAAGGTTATCAAGTTCAAGACTGCAAAGCAAATGTGGAATGCTATTGAAAGCTATCTTGAAGAGGATGCGTTCTGCAAGGAAAACAAGAAGTTTGCAGTTGAAAGAAAATAGCAGCTTCAATAGACTACCAAACGAAACTCTTTGTCAAACCTACAATCGATATGTTGAGGTAGTAAATGCTTGCTTATCTCTTGGTAAAGTTTTAACTGATAAAAAAATTGATATGACATTACTTGCTACTCTAGGATACAAATGGATACACAAAGCTACTTCCGTCGAAGACTCTAAAAACTTGAATACTTGAACTCTCAGTAACTTGTATGCAAATTTTAAAATCCATAAACTAAAGTTAGATCATATTGACGAGGTTGAAGGTAAAGGCAAATCACTTTCTATTTATGTTGTTGACCATGTGGAGAAACCATCTATGCCTACCTCAGATTCTAATATTTCAACTTCTACTCTCATCGATATGGATGATGAGGATTTTTCCATGTTTGTAAAATGTTTTAAAAAATTTCGTAAAAATTCAAAATCATTTTCAAAAGGTAAACCTACAACAACATTTTCTAGAGCGAGTGGTTCAAAGAAGAAAATTGACCTTGTCTGTACAACTATAGAATGCCTGGTCATTTTTCTTTTGAGTGTCCTCAACCCAAGTATGAATATTTGAAAAAGAAAACTTCTTCTTTGAAATGTTCTCGTTGAAATGGGATGTTTGCTGAAGAAGAAGAGAATTCAAAAGAAGTTGCTACTTGGATAGAAACGGATTCTTATGAAGGAAGCGATGAGGATACCGAAGAGGTAAATCTCTGCCCTGTTGCCAAAGATGCTTCTAGTGATTCAGAATATGATGATTCTGTCCAGTGGCCCAAAATAGATGATGAGGTTGTCCCTAGGCAAAACAAGATTGTGGCTAGTAGTAATGACTATAGTAACTTAGAACTCACTCATAGTTACAAAAATAGTCAATGAGATTTCTCCCATGTAACAAGAAGAGATGTTTAAGAAAGCTGAAATGGTGATCCAAAGGTTTGAAAATATTAAGAGAGCTTTAGCACTATCAACTGATGAAATTTCTCAGCTCAAGATGGAGAAAAATTTGTTAAGGTTTGAAGTTAAGCTTCTAAAGGACCAAATCAAAAGTATGACCTACAACAATACTCCATATGAAATTTGGAGAGAAAGAACCCCCACAATTGTTTTTTTCAAGAACTTTGGATGCAAATGCTTTATTTTATACAATGGAAGAGAACATCAAGGTAAATTTGCTCATAAAGCGGATGAAGGTATCTTTGTTAGGTATGCCAAACATTCTAAAGATTTTTGTATTTTAAATAGAAATAGTTTAAAGATGGTAGAATATGTCCATGCTACTTTTGATGAACATTATCTCCTTGAGCCACATTTGGATACAAATGGTTCTGATGATTTTGTTGAGCCTAATGAGACAGGGTTCCTACTTCGACCGCACCTCCATCAGGATTTTCAGAATCAACATCAGAAGTTCCTACTCAAGATGTTCATTTAGATGATGATGCAGTCGAATCTATTCCCATATATTCTCTAGAGCCAATACCTCAACTCACTTATAATGGTTGGAATGGCTGAAATGATGCACCACTTGAATTTCTTCAGCAACATTCAACTCAATCAGATTTATCTCCAAAAATTTATGAGGTTAGAGATCACCTAATCAATAACATCATTGATGATCTGTTTTGTGGTGTTGAAACAAGAAGCTCACACTATGATGAGAACACTTTCCTTATATCTCAAATTGAATCAAGCAAGAAACTAAAAGCACAAATGGAACATGTTATTTCCTTAGAAATTGACTTGTTGCATGGGCCAACAAGAAACAAGCTTCAGTTTCTATTTCAACAACGAAGGCAGAGTATATTGTAGCTGGAAGTTGTTGTTGTCAAATACTGTGGATGAAGCAACAACTAGTTGATTATAGTATCCATAAAAGAAATTGTCCAATCTATTGTGAAAATACAAAACCATTACAGTATCAAACAACCCTTTCATGCATTTCAAAACCAAGCACATTGATATCGAGTACCATTTTCTCAAGTATCATGTTGAAAAAGGTAACATTCATTTAGAGCATGTGGGTACTGACAATCAAATTGCAGATATTCTCACTAAAGCTCTTGATTCCAAGAGATTCATTTACTTAAGAGGAGAAATAGGTATGTTTGAGCTCAAATAAGCTTGTCCATATTCCTTTTGATTACAAATGATTTGTGTTTTGTAAGTTCATTATTAAAAGTAGGTAAGGGCTGTCCATTTCATCAATCACGATCGACCGCATAAGCATACATAGTCTCTACGGTCGACCGCATGAGCTCCATAACATCAAAGTAGACAGCATGAGCAAATCAACACATCAATTCTATGCTTTATAGAAGCCTTTCTATGGTCCAAACTTTTGACTCTAAGCCTATCTTTGATCGTAATGCTAAGTACCTCAAGTAAGTACTCTAACTGATATTATCTTTGTTTGGAAATTGTCCCTTTTTGGACAAGATAATTGAACAAGGATACTTTTGAAATTATGTTCCCCTCATTTTCATTAATTCAAATCTTTATGTTGGGATTATTTTGTCTTTATTGCACATTCCCCAACACTTAACCGTCATTGGTTGTCAAGATGGAGATGAAAGGATACTTTCCTTACACAGAGGGCATTATTGTGCACTAATCCACTTCCCATTTTCCCTTAATCATTTCCTCCACTACTCCACCTCTTCACTTCACACAATCTATCTTCACCCACTTCCTCTGTCTCTATCCTTTTGTCCCTCTCTCTTTACTTTCTATCTCTATAATTTGTATAAATTGCTCCATTCTGTAAGCCATCTTCAAAGAAACAATCTTAGGAACCTAGTAAAATCTCTTCTCTCTCAAAATTTGTGGTCATGGTATGAAATCTCTTTCCCTAATCTCTCTTCATTCATATTGATATAGCAGTTATATTCAAATTGTTGAACCACCTCCTCTTCTCAAAATCACAGTTCTATTGATAATTTGTCTAAATTTTTCTTACATTCATACTCAAATTATGTTTTTCTACTTAGTGATGCCTCTGATTTCATGTATAAATGACTCCATGAGTTCATTTGTTTAAATTTTCGTATGTTAGGTTTTGGTTTTTTAAAACCTTTAAGTTTGATTTATGGGTTCATATATGACTTACTCATGATTATGTTGAGATTATGTTGAAATTCATGCTTCTAGGAACCAGAAAATATGATTTTTACATGTTTTGGTTCATTCTGGGAAATTTGTTCTTGATGTTCTTGTTCTTCAGTTTTTCAAAATTGTTCTCATATTTTGGGTCTTGATTAATCTCATCATGTTTGTGAATTTTGATTCACATTGACTGATACAGTACAATGTTATGAAATTCCTATTCACTTTAGATTTTTAATTGTCTTACTCCATTCGGTCGACCGCAGCCTTGTTTCAACCTTCCGATCGACCGCATATTGATACTCAAATTTTGTTAAGTACTTTGCTCACATTTTGAGCTTGGTACTTACAATACTTGTATACCTTCTTGCTCACATCCTCACTTTTCTTTGTAGAACACAAGCCATTTCATCCATCGGTGGGTGATTGATAGAAATGGCTTATCAAAGGATGCTCTAGGCCGTGTGATGCTAAAAGCCTTTAAAGAAAGGGGAATCCTTCCATTCTTCACCATTAAACAATCCTTCCACATTCCTCCTTGGTGGATCAAGTCTTTCACAATGCCATAGACCTCAGGATGAAAAATGACAAGGGAAAAACCCATAGGTACATAAGGACCAAGATTCAAAATGTCCCTCTTGATATAGACTACATTGAAATTGCAACTGTCTTAGGCTTGACTCTAAACAAAGCTGACCCCTTAGAGCTTGACCAAGAAGATTTGGATGTTATAGCTAAATCCCTTACTGGAGATAAGTCATTGATTGCCACTCCAAAGAAATACTTTGATGAGCTAATGTACCATATTGGTCAGCTAGTTGGTCACAATTTCTTTTGCAAAACTAGAAATCATGCAAACTTCAACATTGACCAGTGGAAAATCTCAGCTGCCATTTTAAGGGGACTAAACTCCATTGAGCCAAGATCATTTATCAATGGTTTTTGGCTAGCATCTTTGAATATCAAAATAATGAATTTATAGGCCACAAATACAGGACTCATAACAGACTCATTACTCTTCTTCTCACACAAACAATGGAGATTAGTAAGATTGTGGACAAGCACACTGAACTGCATAAGGACATTCCCAAGTCCAAAATCTTTACAAGAAAATCAATGCAAATATTCAGGAACAAATTCAATGATGAGTTGTATCAGCAGTTTTGTAAGAAGGGTCCTATAGAGGAGTATGTGCCTCCCAAGAGCTATAAAAGAATCGACATAGCTCCAGTGAAGGATGTGGTTGTTGAAACTGATAAAGGTATTGATCAAGGTGAAGAAGCTAGAAAGGCCAAAGGAAAGGGCATTGCAGTAGACAAGCCTAAATCCAAGTTTATTGATGCTCCAGAAAGAATACCTGGAGGCATTAAGATTAGAGAGCCAATCTACTCTCAGTCTAAGTCATCTAGCTCGATCGCACCTCTACGGTCGACCATGCAAGCCTCAATCTTCAAACCTGTCAAGCCAAGTGCTCCTCCCTCCAAACCTTCAACACTTGCTTCCAAAACCACCAAACTCTCCATTCACTCTAAATCACCATCACTCAAACCCAAAACTCTTCCCAAAAAGAAACTAACCCTTGCAGATGATGAGCACAAGAGGCTGATTTATGCTCAGCTTTTTGGTGCTTCTACTTAGGGGGATAAAAGAAAACACTCCTCTTCTCCCAAGGCCACTGCCTCCATCTCTCCCAAGAAGAAGACTAAGTTACTTAATGCTAAGAAGGTTATTGAAGAGTTAGGATTACTGGAAAGTGATAAAGATGAGATTTCTGAGAAACTTGTTGATTCAGTTCAAGTCACACCTCCAGCTGGTCCTTTGAGGAAGAAGTATAGGCAAACTATGTCTGATGATGATGCCAGTGCCTGGTTGGATGCTGATGATGAGCCTAAAACTGAGGCAATTGAAGTTCAACTTGATAATGCTTATAACTTGAATGATATGGTTGTGGATGATGATGTTGAGAAAGATGTTGGTCAAGATGAGATCCCTAAGGATGGCTTTGACCATGCGGTCGACAACATTGAGCCAATTATTGATGCTCCACATGTTACTCCCTCTCATTCCTCCGAATCCGCTATTCCAGTCCATAGCCTACTTGCCCGGACCAAATTGTTAGGAGATGTGTCCCAGACCATGAGAAAAGTAGTGTGTTGAGATTTTGTCATGAACTCCAATGTGGGGGTCATTTTAGTGGCCAAAAGACCGCTAGGAAAGTGCTTCAATCGGGTCTTTATTGGCCTACTTTGTTTAAAGATGCTCAAGAGTTTTGCATTAGGTGTGATAGGTGTCAAAGGGTTGGTAGTATATGAAAACATGATGAGATGCCCCTCCAAAATAATTTAATTGTTGATATTTTTGATGTGTGGGGCATTGATTTTATGGGTCCTTTTCCCCCTTCCCATGGTCATCTCTACATACTTGTGTCAGTCGATTATGTGTCAAAGTGGGTGGAAGTAATTCCTACCCGTACTAACGATGCTAATGTTGTTTGCAAGTTTGTTGATGATTGTATTTTCAGCAGGTATGGACTGCCACGAGTGATTATCAGTGATCAAGGTACTCACTTCAATAACAAGAAGTTCAATACTGTTTTGAAAAAGTATGGGGTTGTTCATAAGTTGGCCACAGCCTATCATCCCCAAACTTCGGGTCAAGTAGAGGTGAGTAACCGGAAAATAAAAGGGGTGTTAGAAAAGACAGTGTGCCCTAACCGAAAGGATTGGGCTCTAAAATTGAATGATGCACTGTGGGCATACCGGACAGCATACAAAACACCCATTGGGATGAGTCCGTTCCGGATTGTTTATGGGAAAGAATGTCATCTCCCTGTTGAGTTGGAACATAAAGCTTATTGGGCTATCAAAGAACTCAATATGGATTTGACACAAGCTGGAGAGAAAATATTGTTTGCCCTTGATGAGTTGGAGGAAATGCGGCAAGCGAGTTATGAGAGTGCTAAGTTGTATAAGGAACGCAGGAAGAGGTACTATGACAAGAATTTGAAGTCTATAACCCTCATTCCGGGTATGAAAGTCCTTCTTTTCAATTCTCGATTGAAGTTGTTTCCGGGCAAGTTAAAGTCCAAATGGTCGGGACCTTTTGAATTGTTGCAAATATTTCCTCATGGAGCAGTAGAGCTTAAAGACTTGACAAATGGGACCCCTTTTAAGGTCAATGGACAAAGGGTAAAATTCTATTATGAAGGTGTCCTCATTCTTGCAGACATGGAGGATATTGATGTGGTCGAGTTGGTGGACCCGGAGGAGGCCACCTAATTTCTTTGGGGTGACGTCGAGCTTAACGACTATAACCAAAGCGCTGATTGGGAGGCAACCCAACGTAGGTAACATTTACTGCTTTCAGTATTTTCCTTTCAGTTATTATCATCTTTGCGTTTGAGTTGTGTTGTGTTTTTTTTGGTTTATGCCATGAGGACATAGCATTGTTTAAGTGTGGGGGTGGTGGTATTCATAAACCAATATATATATATATATATATATATATATATATATATATATATATATATATATATATATCGTGTCTTTCGCTTTTATGTATCTTTTATTTCGTAAATGTGTCAAACTACGGTGACCTGAGCCTATTCTTGTTGGGTAGTCCGCCCACATTAATGGGGACATAAGCAACGAAAGTGCGATCAAAATGTGTGTCAAATTTTGGCATACAAATGGTCTAGCCAAAGACGGTACAAAAGGGTGGCTCACCGGGAGACAACCCGGATTTGTATTTATTATGTATTAAACTGGTGCTACTGAAAGGTATTTTTCTTTGATTGATGATGTGCAGGAAAACGTGCGTGGGAGGAGCAAAAGACCTGGGCTTAAAAAAAAATTGGCCCAGGCAAGGCACGACTCGTGCCCCTGAGAACGAGTGAGAGCACGAGTGGGAATGAAGTGCTTGATTTAATCAGAACGACTTGGAGGAGACATCACGAGTCGTGGGCATGACTCGAGCCAAAGCGTAAATTCAAAACCCTTCAGTCTTTAAACCCTTCAATCCTTTTTCTCTCTCTCTCCTTATCACAGCCGTCTCCCTCCTTTCTTTCTCTACCTAATTTCGAATTTCACTCTCTCTCTCTCTCTCTCTCTAAAAATTCCCCATTAAAACCGTAAAATATCCATCTCTAACTCATAAAACCTTCATCTTCACCCCATTTAACCCCCATAAACTGAAAATCTCACCCCAAAAACCTCAATTTTTGGTGATTTATTGAAGAAGAGTGTGAATTGGAAGAAAGAAGTGGATTTGTAATTACTTGGAGTGGGGTGCAAAGTGGAGCAAAATTCTCTGGGTGTGGTGTTACATTGGTCTTCTGCATCTTCTCCGACCATCTTCTCAGATTCCGGTGAACTTTTCGACGGACCTTCGACCAATTTTCCGGCGAACTCAATTGTCCAAATGTAAAATTTGTATCAGCTTCCTCCTTTGATATTAAGTGTTAGTTGGTTGTTGGTGGTGAAGTTGGAGGAAGGTTGGGATTGTTTGGTGGTGTTAGTTGGTAGTAAAGTTCAAGTATTATGATTGATTTTTATTGTGGAATTATGGTGAGAAATAATGATAATGCAGGAGGTGGTAAAAGAGGTGAGGCTCCACCTAAGAAAAGAAGAAATATTGTTGATGAATCCCAATGAATGGCCGATGATTTTATGGGCTTGACGAGACTGGCCGAGTCTCAAAAGAATAGGTGGAGAAATCTAGCAAATGGTAGAGACATTCAAGTGACTAGATTTCTGTGTGTGGACACGTTAAATAAGTTAGGCCTTGATGGTTTGGTTGGGGGTTTATTGAATAATGTTGGGTTAGGTGCATTCTTGGGCAAGAGTGCGGGGGTGTACAAGCGGGTTACGCTTGAATTCTTGGCGACTATGGAAAGAAGGGATGAGAATGGGGTGAAAAGTGTTTGAATTTGAATTTGGAAGACTTGCACGACCGCTCCTCACTCAGCTGCACGGCCGCTCCAAGCTCAACACAGCCAGGTCCATTTCAAGGCTCGGTCACTCCACGTTTTGGGGCCACAAATGGCCTGTCATGGCCTAAGTGCACGGCCGCTCCTCCATAGGCTGCACGGCCGCTCCACCTGGATTTGGCTTTGTGTGTTTGATTTGCTTGGTGCTCCTCCATGTCTTTTATCTCAAAGTACCCAAGCATCCTTTTGACCATAAAAAGGCTCTAAAACCTGTCTAAAATGCATGACATAAACAGAATTTTGGGTTGGCCCGCTTACACAAATTATGAAACCGATTTTCCCATTGAGTTTAGGAAGAACGTGTTTTGAGAGCAAATTACCGGAATCTCATCCTTCAAGTCGAGAACCGCAAAAGCCTCGTCTATCATTCATCCCATTCTTCGGCTTATGCATAGGTTCTACGCATGTACCGTTTTTGCAAGGGAGGATAAGGGTACGGTAAATAAGAAGGAGTTGTTTTTGTTATGGTCTTTGGTAAGGGCTCATAGGAGGATTAATTTGAGCCATTTCTTGATTGAGTTGTTCAGTGACATTGTCTCTCCAACTTTCAATGGGGAGATTCATATTGGTGGTATTGTTACTTTGTTTGCTAACCATTTTCGGTGTATGATGCCCGATAATGAGGTTGCAGTTTCGGGTTCAACGAAGTTGGATATTCCAACCCTACGAATAATGCAAATGATCTCGGATAGAGGATGTGGGGAGTATAATTGGTTGGTAGGGCCCGGTAAAATGCCCTACATTGTTTTGCCGAGTCCCATCCTCCCCGTAGCCCGAACTCATCAAGTTCAAACTTGGATTTTCCCCAATTCTATGAACCAAGAGGAGGGCCAATCAAGCCAAGAAAACCAAGAGGAAGAAGAAGAAGAAGAAGAAGAAGAAGAAGAAGAAAGAGAGCAACACCATCCCACCCCACCCCAATTGCCACCGGATTTTAATGACAGGTTTGATCGGATCGAACTTCAAAATAATCAAATAATGACTCGGTTCGACACTTTCAACAATGAATTTCATTACTTCCGAAATGATATACAAAATCGTGTGAATACGATTCAAAGGCAAGTGAACACAATCTTCAACTACGGGGTCAACAATTGGGATGATTTTCCTCAACCACCACCATCTTAGTAAGTTTCTCATACCCTCCCAGATTTGACATTGTTCCTTGAAACATTGAGGACAATGTTCATTTCAAGTGTGGGGGGGTATATCTATCTTTATTTTATTTTGCTTTCTAGTTTAAATTTACTTGCTTTCTAGTGTAATTTTTTCTTTTTAACTTAGTTTGCATTTTCATTTTATGCATGTATAGTATATAAAAAATAGTAATAATCCCTATGATGATCCATATCATTATTTCTTATGCTTGCCATTTGCCCTAGAATAATGCCATTGTCTTTCCTCTCATATTTTCTATAAACTTGGAAATTAATAAAAAGAAAAATATAGGAATATTTTTAGGAAATAATTTAAAAGCCTCATAAGTTAGTATAGCAAAATATAGGGTTTTATCAAGAAAAAGACATTTGATTAAAAGAAATCTTTATCAATCTACACTTGGTCATTCTTATGAAAAAAAAAACATTGAAAATATTTCTTTAAAATTGTACATTTTAAATTTTATTAAATGTTTATTACCTTATTAGAAGCACCCTTTGTTTTTCACCCCTTGAATCACACCTCTTCATCAAAATCCAATCTTTTCATTTCCACTAATCAAATCAAGTTTTGGCATTTTTATCTTATTGCTAAAAGATTGACTTAGTCACCAAACCTTAAAAGCAAAAAGAAACCTATTGCTTCCTAAGTAACTCGGGGCACGGCGTTCACTGCAACGATGCTTCCTTGCCAAATGGAAGTAATATCCAAAAATATTCTTGATCTAAGTATTAGGAACATGGGGTTCGCAGCCACAATGTCTCCTACTTGAAAGGATCAAAAATAACTAAGGTCTTTTGCAAAAATATAACACGTGCAAAAATAAGATAAAATTGTTTAAACTTTGATGAGATTTTTCCACTACCATCATCCATTTTTCGCCCTTGTGATTCACGAATGCAATACGATTCTTCGGGAACTTCTAATTTGTGAATAAGTGTTTATACTTTCCTTTGTACATTTTAAAGAAATAAATTCATTTCTCTCAAAAATCACTCTAAAGAGTGAAAGCTTTTCTTTTACCAAGAAATGGATCTAAGATTTATCCTTCTAGCATGTTTTACTTGATCAAATTCTATATATGCTATATTAGGTTATTGTCTTACAAATTATCTCTTTAAAAATATCCCCAAAAATGCTTCTTTCTAAATAACTTTTAAGGGTATACAAAATATGACTAGAAAGATGAAGGTATTATCCTAAAAGCATTTAGGGCTTGCTACTTTATTTTCTGAGGGATCATTCTTGCTTTTATTTTCTTTTCTCCCTCTTTGTGTTTCCATCCTAAATTTGCTTGGGGACAAGCAAAAGCTTAAGTGTGGGGGAGTTTGATAAGTGACTATTATATAGTCATTTATCCTAAGTTTTATATACTTTTACTTAGATAAATCATCATTTTCATTTCATTTTAAGTACTTTTTAGTTACTTTTCCATATTTATTAGATTTTACGCTTTTGGTATATTTCATGCATTTTAGACAGGTTTTAGAGCCTTTTTATGGTCAAAAGGATGCTTGGGTACTTTGAGATAAAAGACATGGAGGAGCACCAAACAAAACGAACACATAAAGCCAAATCCAGGTGGAGCGGCCGTGCACCCAATGGTGGAGCGGCCGTGCACTTAAGGCCATGACAGGCCATTTGTGGCCCCAAACCATGGAGTGGTCGAGCCTTGAACTGGACCTGGCCGTGTTAACCTCGGAGCGGCCGTGCAGCTGAGTGAGGAGCGGCCATGCAAGTCTTCCAAATTCAAATTCAAAACTGGCGCTAAGGGTGCACGGCCGTGCAAATCCCTTGACACGGCCGTGCAAGGTCGTGACTGCAGATTAAAAGGCACCTTTTGGAAGCACCTTCTTGAAGAGTTCCCTCCCCCTTATAAAAGGATCCCTTGTACTCAGTCTTAGATATAGAATTCCATAGTAGATTCATCAGAGATTAAACACAAATACTTGTGATATTGATTTCCAAAGATTATTTGAAGATCAAAGTCTACATTTTGTCTTGAAGTTACTTTGGAAAAGAGCAATAAAAGTGAAGCATTATTTCCAGCCATTTGCCTTCTATTTCATCATAAGTCTTCTTACTCTATTCTCTATTTTAATTGCTTATTTGTTTTAGATGGCTAGTGAGTAAATCCCCCTTGTTCTTGGGGTTGGAAATTCAAAAGCATACATGTTCATCATCTTAAAATGAAAAAGTCTTGTCTTCTATCTTCATCTAAACAATTTCTTTATGTCAATCTCTAAATGCCTTACATTTTGGAGACGTCCAACTTGTATGATTCAGTCAATTGAGAGAAGGACCTAGCGGAGAATCTCGATTGACGGAACCATATAAAGAAACTAGGTTCCATTGATCACGAAAGTAGTTCAACGGCCTAGGGATGTTCCTTTAATGGAAAGTATGTTGACTCTCGTTCTTAATGGATTCTTACTAATTATGGTCAGCTAGAGATAAGCCGGAATGCCCGTTTGTGACGGGGCGGGGGTAACATAAACGGAAATCTCAAACAGTTAGGACATAATTAGTTAAGAATACAAACGCTACTGTCTTAACCCGAAGTAGTGTAGGCTTAACATACCATCCTTGATTTTTATGAAAACCTATATTTCTAAGACAATGACAATTTGATGAACAAGATTATGTGTATGATTTCCAATCCCGAGAATGCTTTATTTTATTAGAGTTTTATCAAAGTATTTTCTGTTTATGTTCTTTCTATTTCCAAAATCAAACTTTATCTCCCCCCAATCTTTTCTATAATTTTAAAGACAAAAATATTTCCAAAGTAAACCCTATCTCTGTGGGATCGACCCGTACTTGCACCCGCTATATTACAATAGCCCGTGCACTTGCGGATATTAAATAAACCGTTAGGTTAACAACCGAGACAAGTTTTTGGCGCCGTTGCCGGGGACAACGGTTTACTTTAAAGTTTTTGTCTTTTACTACATAATTTTTGTTTTATTTTGTTTTCATATTGTTTTTGTTTTTATTTCCGATAAATTGTTACGTTTAATCTCTCTTTAAGTGTTTTTCTTATAGTGTATGAAAAGGTCTCGGACATTCTTTGACAATTTTGATCCGAAACCCGAACAAAGCTTTCACGAAAGACTAAGAAAACTTAAAGAGACTTTAAGAAAACATATGGCGGAAGGAGATCAACAAATGCCAGCTAGGACCCTACGGGACTTTGTAAATCCAAGTATCCCGGGAACTAGATCCCCTATCGTTGTGCCGAATGCCGAAGCGGCACACTTTGAGAGCCGCAACTTTTACATATGGTTATGAATAACCAATATAGCGGCACCTCTTTCGAAGATACTCAACTCCACATCCAAACATTCCTTGAATATTGTGACACCACACGTATTCAAAATGTTACCCCGGAAGCGATTCGGATGTGCCTTTTTCCTTTCTCTCTTAAGGATAAGGCAAAACAATGGTTGAATTCGGTCCCCCAAAATTCATTGACAACATGGGACCAAATTCAAGAAGCATTCCTTGGTCGATTTTTCCCACCAAGCAAAACTGCCCAGATACGCACAAAGATCACTAACTTCTGTCAAACAGATAGTGAAACTTTGTATGATGCATGGGAGCAGTTCAAGGAACTTCTCAGAATGTGCCCCCACCACTGGCTCGAAAAGTGGTTCAAGAGAGACCATTGATGCCGCTGCAGGAGGAGCATTGATGAACAAGGGAGTCGATGAGGCATATGACCTTATCGAGAATATTGCATTTAACCATTACCAATGGTCAAATGAGAGGGAGCAACAACAAGGTACGCCTGGTAAATATAATGTTGATGCAGTTACTCTTCTCTCTTCTAAGGTTGACATGCTTTTGAAAAAATTCAAAAATCTTAATGTCAATCCCGTGGCCAATGTAAATGTGTTATGTGAACTATGTGGGTCTAACTCACATAGTACGGATAACTGCGAGTTACTTGACATTACCTCTAATGATCAAGTGAACTTTGTAAATTCTTTTGGACAGAAGGGGGGGGTGTATTCTAATACATACAATCCCGAGTGGAGGAATCACCCCAACTTCTCCTATAAGAATAACAACGTTCTAAACCCGCAGCCATCTACACAACCCCCGGGATTTGCACCTAAGAATTTCAATAACAATGCAAGTACCTTCCCCCCTAAATCAAAATTGGATCTTATAATGGATTTCGTAGTGGAAAATAAAAATTCCCAAGAAAAGATCAATAATGAATTTAGGGAATGCTTTAAACTTCTAAATGCTAGGTTTGATAACTTAGCAGCGCATAATAAGATGCTAGAGACTCAACAAGCTCAACAGGCTATCCCAACGAGAAGGCCACAAGGGAGTCTTCCCGGTCAACCTCAAAGGCCAAATGAGCAAGTTAACATGGTAAAAACTAGGGATGAGCAAGAAAAGATAAATGAATGCCCTAGAAATATTGATTATAGTCCAATCCCTCCGATGATTGAGACTAGTTCGGGGACGGAATCCCCTAAGAAAGAAGACAAGGATTATGATGAATTCCTTGAAAACCTAGATGCCATTAATATCAACATTCCATATTTCAAAAAACATGAAGATATGCCTTAAGCCATTAAACCTTCGAAAAAATTAATTTTTGAAAAAGAAAGGCTAGAAGAAAATGAGAATGTTATGTTGGCGGGGGAAGTAAGCGCTGTCTTGCAAAATAAAAATCCTCCAAAATTAAAGGATCTGGGTACATTTACTATTCCTTGTTGTGTTGGCAGAATAAACATTGATAACGTTGTCCTTGACTTAGGAGCTAGTGTAAGTATAATGCCATTATCGGTTAGCGAGAGACTTGGTATAGGGGAACTCAAACCCACAACCATAACTCTCCAATTGACAGACCATTCCGTTCAATACCCCGTGGGTATTATGGAAAACATGCCATGTCGGGTAGGGAATTTGATCATCCCTGTCGACATTGAGATCCTAGATATGGCGGAAGCCAATCAAATCCCCGTCATTCTAGGAAGGCCATTTCTTGCCACTGCAGGGGCAATCATAGATGTGAAAAATGGCACCTTTTCTCTAAATGTGGGGAAGGAAAAAGTCGAATTTAGTATGCATAGATCAGATCTCGAGGATCCCTATTTTGAGACCTACACCCCAAGTGAAGAAAATTGGATGGGTGAGGAATCGCAATCAAAGGAAGGAATAGAAAATGATCCCATAAATAAAGAACCTTTGATTTGTAATAATAATAATAATGCTATAGATATTTCTGCATGTTCCGAAACTAACAGTGCAGTAAAAAAGTCAAAAAGAGCAAAGAAGGAGGTCACTTGTTATATACTGTTTTGCACATTGAGGACACTGTGTAGTTTAAGTGTGGGGGGAAGGGAATTATGTGCCTTCTATATTCTGTTTATATGAAAACAAGAACAAAAAAAAAGAAAAGAAAAGAGAGGCTAAGTGAAAATCGGAAACGGCACTTAGGCAAAAGGTGAGGATTTGAGAAGATAGCATCCTTTGTTCACCGGAGTGGAGTCACAAGAGGGGTTTGGAGCTCGGGTAGGATCACTATTGGAGATGGAGGTTTGGGTTAGTTGTGCTAGGTTAGAAATCCTCATCTACTTTGGAGTGATAAGGGGTGTTGGTGAATATCACGAGGTAAAACTTTGTTGAGGACCCTTAACCTCACATTGATTTTTGTTGAGGGAGTTGTACTGTTGTAGTGTGAGATAGTGTGGGGGAATTTTTAGGACAATCTAGTTTCCCCCCACTACCTTGTGTGGGCCCTAGTTTGGATGATCATTTTATCATGGGAGTTGATATCAAGCTAGGGCCGTTGATCTTTCTTTTGGGAGTCTTATGGAGACGGAATTTTGTATACTCCGGTAGTTCATCTTTGATTGACTTGTGTTGGCGATTAGAGGATACTAGGAATCATTTTCTTCCACACATCTGCTTTAGACCGGGTTTAGATTGGAGTTAGGATATTACTCAGGGGCGAGTAATGGTCTAAGTGTGGGGGAATTTGATGAGTTGGATTTGTATGCTTTATTTACCTATGTTTCCGGATATTTTACATCCATTTTAATGTATTTAGAATAGCTTTGATGTAATTTGAGAGAAATTATGTAATGTGAGGTTTTGTTGAGGAACAATATAATTCGAGGGTAGTTTAGTCTTTTATTTTGTATTTGGATTTTGATCTCAAGAAACCGAAGATTCCAAGTCAACCAAAAAAGAAAAGGTCAACAAAATGGTCAAGGTTCAAGAAAAGGGCCAATAAAAGTCAAGGGATGAAGGCCAGGTTAAAACCAAGTCAAAGATGAAGATTTCTGCATAGAGCACGAATGGGGAGTTGGAGTACGAGTGAAGAAGGATTGAGGCACGAGTGGGGCACGAGTGGGACTCAAGCACAAATCAGACCAGAACGATCAGAACGGCTTGGAGAGAAGTGCACGACTCGTGAGCACGATTTGGAGAAGCTGGCACGACTCGTGCTGGATAGAACGACTCGTGCCCAGGCGCGTTTTGTGACGTCAACGAGGCGTTGGCGAGCAGAATTCATGGATTTAATTAGTTTCTTTTCCTAATTAGTGAAGGATTTATTTAAGGAGTATAAATACCTACTTATAAAACATTATTAGGGTTAGCTTTGACTTAGATTATCATCTCTAGAGAATTTTCATTATTCCAAGATTACAAGTCCAGGTTTCATGTTCCTTTTCTCCATTGCTGTGATTTTGAGTATGAGTATGAGTATCTAAGTTTTTATTGATTTGCGGATTAGTTGTAACAATACATGATCTTTATGCTATAATTTTTACTTATTAATTCAATTTCTTTCTAGAGTGGTAAAATAGCTTTAATCCGTTCTAGGGTTTCAGACTTATATTAAGATATTTTTGGCCCTAGAATTTGTGGGTATCCTTTGCTACGGTAACTCGGTCATAGATACATGACCACTATTTTACTACTTAGACCTAATTGAGGACGTAACTGAAATCAATTGGTTTAGGTTCAAATATTCTTTTGATCTTCATGAGTTCTTTGATTATTATATATGCATAACTGGAAGTATAATAAAAGAAGAATAGCTGAGTTGCAAATCGCACACAAACCGTCCCAACTCATGATTTTGTGAATGAACCCTAGAATGAAAATTGATGGCTTTATTAATAAAATAGCATAAAGTGAATGTATTATGAAAGACCAATCCGTGAATCTCCTTGTTAAATTTTGAATTATATCCTTGATTAATTTTGTGATCTTTAATCATTAGTTTAAATCAACTTGTTGAACACGCAAGTCTCTGTGGTTCGACCCTTACTTGTACCTGCTACTTCGGTAACTTGTACTTGCAAGGTTTTATTACAGTGGAATTTTATCCATCAATGACGATATGGTGGATTTCTACTCTTGACTCAAGGCGAGACTTAGAGTGGTATTACTCAGCTCCGATAGGTTCAGAATGGGTTGTCTACAGAGCCCCTCGGCGACAAGTCTTATGGAAGAAGTCATATCGACGATAGAAAAGACATCATCCTGAACATCGGGATGGTCGAGCCGCATGGCTTCCTACGTATCTCTATCGGAGAATCAGACCATATCGCAATTCGACTCCAAAACACGAAAAGGCTGCTTTAGGTATTTTGAAAATCATTTTGAAAATCGAGGAGATTTTATTTTGAAAAGGAAAAATCATACTGAGAAATCAAATCAAGACCCAATTCTGAATATACCTGTCTGTTTGAAGATTCGCCTGTCTGGGCTCCGAACCTATGGGGACATATGTTAGAAAACAAAGGCTTACATGTCCGGTCCTTTGTTGGTTTTGTGACGATTCGCCTATCTGGACTCCGAATCGGGCTTTTTCTGGGGATGACGATTCACCTGTCGAGGCATTGAATCGAGCTTTTTGATTTGACGATTCACCTGTCTGGGCTCTGAATCGGGCTTTTGCTGAGATGACGGTCCATATGGCATGGGACCAGGCTTTTTATTTTGACGATTCTCCTGTCGAGGCTCTGAATCGGGCTTTTGATTTGACGATTCACCTGTCTGGGCTCTGAATCTGGCTTTTGATTTGACGATTCACCTATCTGGGCTATGAATCGGGCTTTTTGATGGAGTGGTTTACTGACTTCGGCCAACCAAGAGATAATCCGCCTATCTGGGTTCTGAATTATGCTGGATCACTTGATCTCTGGATCAATCATTTCAGGTGACTGGATGCCGTATCGGGCAATTATGCGGATGCCATGTTTGTCTCGTTCCGTGATTTGCGGTATCGATTTTTTCATGTTTCTTTGCTAGGGTATCACCTTTAAGGGTAATTGTGTCAAAATTTTAAATTTTGACATTGCGTAGATGCTTATTGTCGGGGACAATTTTGTACTTTTCCAGGGGCTTTGTCTCGCGCGGGACAGCCTGTATCGCTCAGGACAAGCACTGTCGAGGCCATAAAACATCAGCAGCCTGTTTATTTCAAAACACCTTATTTTAAACTCTCTCTGCAAATCCGAGCCAAGGTATTTTCTCTGAGATTTTTGTGTGTCTTTTTGTTGATTTCTCTTCTCAATCAACCTTTCATCCTCCTCTACTTCCATTTTCCATGGCTCAAGCAGGAGGAATCCCACTTTTGGTAGCCATTTGCTTGGGAAGGATTATCCCTAGGACGACCTCACGTTTGATCGTTCCACACACATTTCCCATGCTATCCGTGAGGGTTTGGTAAGAATTTGTTTCTCAATCTCATTTCATGCTTTGCATTGTATCAAATCCATGTTTTGAATTCCCTAATTCATCAAATTGGCTATTTTCTTTCTTTGTCTAGAACTAGGTTCTATGTTGATGCATACTTTGTTTTTGTCGATTTTGTTGGATGTTGATGTTGCATTCGCGTATGTATGAGTTTCCTACACATCTTGGATTGTAGGAGGGATCGATTTGGGTAGCCAAATGCATCTTTGAACCTGAGTTTCTAGTGTGCACGCCAAGATCGGTGGATAGAAGCATACTATGGATCGGAATCGTGAGGAGTACTCCTTGATCATTTCTACCAATTTAAAGCCCCAATTTGAATTCCTTTTATGCGCAGAAAAAGACTGTTGAATAACTTACATAATCCCTATTACGAATCCTTTGTGTATCTTGGTGTTCCTAACTATCCACTCATTTTTTTTCAATCCATGTTAGGGTAATACGTACGCTAATAGATAGTCAAAACCCCATAGGGTTTATCTTTTGAACCCGCTTCAAGACATGATGACTAATCAACCAATCTTGGGGTAAACAGCCTCTAATGCTTATGTTTCCTTTCACTTAACTCTTGTACATAGGAAATGAGACTCAACCTTTTACTGCAAATTGATAAGCCGTTTCTTTCACTCATATAACTATCTGGTTTAGTTCATCAAACCTCGAATGATGAATCAAAATTGAAAATAGATATTCAACTCATGACACTTCCGTCCTAGAAATCAAATCGATAGGGGGTTTTTGTGTCTTAACGAATCACACGTAGAGATATTGATAACACACATATGGTTAATGGTATTTCATAACTAATTGATTGAGCAGCAGCTCGTAGACCACCTAAAAAGGAATATTTATTATTTGAACCATATCCTGACATAAGAAGACCGGCGGGGGCAATACTTGAAATAGCAATCCATAAAAAAACACTGTTGCCATGGGTGATTTCTAACATTGTTTCTTTGTCTTTACTCTGTTTTGCAGTCATACAGGTCGACCAAAAACTGTCGTGGAAGTGCCAAATTTGCCAAGACTTTGTGGGACAAAGTCAAGGTTTTGAACGGAGTCTGGGCTAGGGTGGCTCAGACAGGGCTCCTTACTTTTGTTGATAATTTGCGGGATGAGGCGGACTCCTCAAGTCCTCCAAGCTATTCGGGAGAGGTGGTGGGACACTACCCACATAGTCCATCTGCACTTCGGGGAAGCTACTATAACCTCAATTGATTTTATGGCCATCACTAGGTTGGAATTCACCGGCATTGCTCTTTCGAAGATCGAGGGTTTCAAACCGACAAGTTCGGCTGAGTGGAGGCGATTGGTAGGATTTGTCCCTAGCAAGATCAAGGGACTTGCTGTTGAGTTGTCGCCTCTTCGTGATTAGCTCGGGGTTTATGCTGACAAGCCCAATGTGGATACGAATCGATTAGTGAGGGGTGCTCTCTGGTATATCTTATCAGAGACTATCTTTGCCAACCATTCTTCCACGGCTCGCCTCGCTCTCTTGGGGCTGCTTGAGGATCTGGACCTGGTGAGGACTTATGACTGGGGCTCAGTAGGGCTGGCTTTTTGTTATCATGCCATGGATGAGGCATGTAGGCATACCAAGGATACTATGTCAGGGTATTCTTATGCTTGGGAGGTATGTTTTTTGATTCTATCTTTGTCGTTTATCTGTACGTTTTGCCTGCACTTTGTACTGAATCTGCCCTATTTTCTTGTACAGATATGGGGGTATGCCATCTTTTCGTTGCACAAGTTTGAGTTGGATGATTGCAATCATAAGTTTCCAGATATCAGGAGGTGGAGTCACTCCAAACGTACAGTGAATGAGGAGGAGGGGGAGGACTGGACCCTGACCGTTGAGGAGGCGCGGGCCTTGTTGGATAGTTTTGATTTTAGGCGATTGGGCCTGTATCCATGGACCTTATTGGAGCGTGAGGTTCACCGTGTGTGGGACGTCACCGATGTGCAGAGGATCTTGGTGTCGCTGGAGGGGGATACCATGTATCTAGGTGAGAGAGTCTTCCCTCAGCATGGCCGGGGTTCACTTCCACGGAGAGTGCCAGAGGATCCGTCTAGGGCAATGCATCCTACCCATTTCATACCTGGCGGGGATTATGCCAGTTTTTTGAATGGCAATGCGGCGGCAGATTGCGTGATCCTAGGGGCTTCATATGATAAATTCCTACCTCTCTTGATGGGTCTCCTTGTGGTAGGTGGCAGGCGGTCATGTGCTCGAGCTTCTGCTTCTGCCTTAGGCTCGTCAGCCCCCAGCTCTTCATCACAGTATGCGGGTCCTGTGCCGCTTGTGCCAGATTATGGTCCTCCGAGCTTCACATACATGATGGGAAATATGCAGATGGTGGGTCATATTGTGATCCCAGACCAGGTCCCTGAGGGTTATCGTCGCCCTCCCCATGTATCTTCGGTACATTTCCGTTTATACTCTTTCCCAATTGTCCATATATGTGTATATGTCCGACTTCCTCTGAGTATCTCTCTTTGTTTAATAGGTCATCGTGTCCGCGGAGGATTATGACCGTAGTGCGAGCAGGATGGCCGACTTGATGGCCATGGTGTCGGATCTGTCCGAGAGGATGTTTGACGAGGCGGCTTCGGCGGCATCGACGATAGCCTCTGCAGTGACCCTCACTTGTGGAGCCAAGCGGTCAAGGAGGGACGGTAGCCCCAGCGGTTGTAATGATGATGGAGGTGTTGGCAGCTCGGGAAACTTGATGGCATGATCCCCTTTTTCTCCCCCCCCCCATTTATCATGAAACTTGTAAATATTGGCCGGGTGGCCCAGACATCTTTTCTCCTTTGTACCTGTTAGCAAGTAGGTAGCACAACAACAAAATTTTCTTATTTCCTAATCCTAGGTCTAATTAATTTTTTAACTTTCTCGACTTCCGTGGTGGAATGAAACGACCAATTTAGGTCAAGGTTTTGAGCCTGGTTTTGGTGCATAAATTGCATATGAGGAATGCATTAGCAGGTATTGAGACTTGCTTCGTCAAGTCAGGGCTAGATCACTCATTTGTGCAGGAGGGCTACTGAAATTTCTGAAGGGTTGTATCGCGCAGGACAAGGTGTCTCGTGCGAGACACGCTACCCAGGAAGAGTCCTTTTTCTTCTTTGAACATGATTCTTGTCAGTTTTCCCTATATAAACATGTGTAGTTGTAACGACCCTAACCCTAGGCAAATATTTTAGTATCATATTATATACCTTTTATATTAATTATTGACTTTATGTGATTTTAATATTATTGTTAATATTATGTGTTCATTTTTATATACTTGATTTCTTGTATTAGGATAAAATGATAGGGAAATAAAATAATGTTCTAGGGAAAAATATAAAAATAGAAATTTGATAAAGAGTAAGAGGAGGTTAAATTGGGTAGAATAAATAATGGGAATAAAAGGGGGTTTTATTTAAATTGTGAAAGCCTTGAATATTAAGGGTGGGGGGACCATATCCCTTAAAACCCTCCCCTCTTCCCTCCTAGGTCAATGACCCCCCATACCTCCCATACTTTCCCCCTCACTCTACCATCCTCCTTCTTTCCTTCCCCATCATTCTCTCCTTCTCCCTTATCATTTTCCATGGAAGATCCATATTGAAAGCCTCTCCTTCCAAGACTCCTACCAAGCTCATTTCTTATCCATTTTCAAATCAAGTTGTACTTTTGTGCTTGGAGCATTTAGGGGAGTTCATCAAACCAAGAAAATCATCATTTCATCTTGTATTGGCTAAGGTAAGTTATTATGACTTCTTTCTAAATATTGCACATTTTATGTGTTAATGAATGTTTTGTGAAAAGAAAAAGGATGTTGTATTTTTAAATAAGGTTATTTGAGTAAAATGGGTTAATTAAGGATGAATTGATTTTAGTATGAAATGGGGGTTTATGTTGGAAGAATGAGGGTATAATGAGTGTAGGATGTTTATGACCTTAATGGAGTTAGTGTATGTGATTATATACATCTTACTTTGATTTGGGAAAGATTTTGATTTTATTTAATTTGGGTAGAAAGAAGTAGAAAAGGACTTGGTATACTTTTAATAATGTGAGTTATTATTACCATTCCTTTCTTTAAATGTTCATGAAGATTAAATGTTGATATTGTTGTTCTAATGACTAATTGATGCTTGGGAAAACCTTCTTGGATTGAGGAATTTGTTAGTTATAGAAATGTTGTGGTTCATAGAAGTGGTAATGATCTAGGTTTAGAGCATGGTACTTTGGAGATTAAATGGGTTAGAAGGAAGTAACAAAGTTAGAAATTTCCCTTAGGTTCACAAATTAGAGATCACTTGGTTGGAAAAATGAATTTCTTGGAATTGTGTTGTTGTTGCTGCTGATGTACCTGTTCTGGGCATTGGCACGACTAGTGCACGGGAGCACTAGTGGTGCAAATTTGCACTAGTGGTGCAAATTTGCACTAGTGGTGCAAATGAGCACTAGTGGTGCAAATTTGCACTAGTGGTGCAAATGAGCATGAGTCGTGCACTGGAGCACGAGTCGTGCCCTTGGCCAAATCGTGACCACGAGTCGTACCTAGGAGGTCCAATCGTTCTGAGTGACTTAAGGGAATGAGCACGAGTCGCCCTGGGGCACGAGTCGTGCCCTGGCCTGGTTACTGTGTACCAACATTAGAGCTGTTCAAACCTAATCAAACTAGAACCCAAAATGAAATCTCTTTAACCTAGATTAAAGTAGAATACTTTGGCTATACCATGACGTCTTATTGGGTCAAAATGGATTTGGGGAAGTATTTTAAATATTGTACGGAAAATGGTTGATAAGCTTGGTTAGTAACTCCACCAAAGTAGTTCAAACTTGGAAAATAGATCTTGAACCTCTATTAAGGCTATTTGAGGTTGTGTAATGATTATGTAGGAATGGTTATGATTCATAGTGGCCTTACTTGCTCCCATACCCTTGGTGATTAATTTGAATAGTGTAGAACCTATAAGTTACACTATTACGTTAGTTGAGAATGTATATGTATTACATTGTTGTACTGTATTCTCAGTGTGGATTATTTGGCATATTGTTATGTTGTATCCCAATTGTGGATTTTATGGCATGTTGATATTATTGTATCCCGAGTGGGGATTAATTGGTACATTGTTATGCTGCATCCCAAGTGTGGATTATTTGGCTATATGGATACCTTACTTGAATGTATATTCGTTAATGGTATTATGCATAGTGTATTACATGAACTGTTGCACTATAGTATTGATTTAACATGAGTATACATTACCATGTTGTTATGTTCTTATCCCTTTCGTGGATTTTATTTCAAGTATCTATTATGTGCTTGAACGTGTTTATATTCGGGGGTATAATGGAATTCAATCAATTATTGATTTGTTCTATAAGGGATTGAAGGTTCATTATACCTGTGACCTCTCCCCTCTGTGGCCACAGAGTGGGTGTGCAAGCGACTGTATTGAGCCAAAAGCCTTACATACCGCTGCGATTTGGTGATTAGGGGGAATGCTTCTGTATTAAGCCAAAAGCTTTACAGATAGCGGTATTGTTGTTGGATACTCTGATTTAGTATCTGATTTTCTTATATGGATCTCTGGAGTATGAGTCCTATAAGCGGTGAATGTGCTGGAGGCAGTTCACCAAAGAGAGGAGTTTCACTCCCACGTTGTACGACTTATTGTTCAGACGGGAAAGGTAAAATGAGGTAACGTAATGTGTTTACCGCTTTCATAATGTGTTATGTGTTACCATGCTACGTGTTGCATATTGTTTGGCATCTTGCTGCATTCATAATAGCTTATTGAGATTTATTTTCACCCCTTCCCTTTTACTGCTTTAGATTGTGGCCGAGACAGTGACTGAACCAGTGAGGCCGGGGATACGATTGTGGACTGTTGCTTTTGGGACTTGTCAGGATAGGTATATGAGTGGGTTGTCGGGAGTCATATTTAAGTATTACTCTTTTATAAGTTGCAAGGAAAACTCTTTTGTTAAATAATGTTAATTAGGGTTTTCAATGTAATTAATCAAGTATGGTTCTTAAAGTAATTGTTTAAATTCCTCCACGTGGAGATATTATTATTTGGTTTTGTTTATGGGAAAATTGCGAATTGGTTTTCTTGTAAAGGCAAATAAAAGTTTAAAAAAAATCTAAGATGGGTTTTCTTAGTTTGAGCTTCTCAAGCTCGGGACACGCGTTAGGTCCCGGGTTGGGGTGCTCACAGTTGGTATCAGAGCTTAGTTTAGAGGTCAAGGGTAGATGTCTAAACTAAGGGGGAGTGTGTGGTAATTGACGCCGAGTGTTTAGTGCAGAAGTTTGTTCTAATGGCTGGAAACAATGATGACCAGCGAAAGGTTCTAGAAAATGAAGGATGTTTAAATTGTGGCCTCACAGTCATGGTATTTTATTAATGAATTAAAATGGTCTTGGATTGAATATGAGAAATGTTGCAGGTGGGTTGGTACATTTTACTTGAGTTGAAATGGTTAATTTAGTTGAGATGTAGTATAGTGAAGTTTTGGTATAGTCTTGATGTTAAGAAAAATGATTTAAGTATGTGGTATTGTTTCGGGTCCTTTTGATGAAGTTGGCTAAGTTGTAAAGTTGTTGTTATATATGTTATATGATGCTATAGGTACTGTGTAAATGATTATTGATAAGTTTGACAATCTGCTTGGCTTTTGAAATAATGAAAAAGGGTTTGGAAATGAGTAAAGTGATGGCTTAGTAAAATATGGGTTGGTAATTAAAAAGGGTATTATAAAGGTTGATATATGGTGGAGAGAATATTGTTGTGTGGCTGGTGATGTGTAAAAATAATGAAAATAACTTGAGTAGTGGGTGAATGAATATGGCAACTAGTGATAATAAGATATGATTTAATGTGGGAAGATAGAGTAATAGGGTTATAGGACTTGGAGACAGTATGTGGTATCATTTGAGAACTTTATGCTTAAAATTGACTAAGTGGTATAGTTGTTGTTGAATTGTGGTCATATATAGTATATGATGTATTAGGTGATGCATGGTGGTTGTAATGGTTAGTCAATTAAAAGGGCTTTAGAAATAAGCAGGAAAGGGTGGTTTTGGAATGAATGTGGTAAGGTTGATACTCAAAGTTATTAGGAATTATGTATCCATTTTAGTTAAGTTATAATGATCATGAAAGGATTTCAAGAAAGATTTAGTAATAGCAATATTATCTAGGTTAAAATGGTATTGTAAAGTGAAGGTCTAAGGTCGAGTATGTGTTTCGGGCCTAGGAGAGATAGCTCCCTCAGAGGTCACTAGAGGTATATTCCCTGTCTCAGAAGTAGGGGTCATATTTTATAGATCCTGTTTCATATCATTTATGTTTGGCATCACATTTTGCTTCTATGTGGCATACATTGCTTGAGATTTTGTTTTATTGTTAGAGGATTCTGCTCTTATGAGAGGATACCTCGAATCTCCTTTGGTTTGCCACGGTGGTGATGTGATTAGGGCTGAGCATGTATTGCCAGTTGATTTGGTAAGATTACCAATTTATGATTTTTGAAATATACTTGACCTAGATGGGTAAGTAGTTGTTGTGCATTGGTAGACTATCATAAGAAGTGAGTCTCCTTTTCTGTGCCTAATTTGCTTACATTGGTATTTGATATAGATAACCTTTATATGGTACTCTTGTTATATAAGCATTAAAAGCAGAAAGTTTTTGTTAAAAGTGTGAAGGGTAATTAGTATATGTTAGACTTGCATAACAAGTCTTTCCGGAAATTTTTCGTGTTAGTTGTGAATAGATGGTAATTGTGTTTCCATCAAGGAATCTCATGTGTTGATTCTAAGTATGATAATCAGAATTTTAATCCTTATTTTGATGACTTTATGGTAATTAGGATTGATGGTCTCTTTGTTAATTAAAGTTCCGAGAAGATCATGAAAATCATTTGAGAGTTGGGTTAATGATTCCTTGTGAGGAGTCCTTGTATGCAAAGTTTAGCTAGTGTGAGTTGGCTCGACGGGATTCCAAATGTTGGGTTCTATAGTCTTAAATTCGGATGTTACCATGGATCTTATGAGGATTTAGTCCGTGATCTTTGGGCTGGTAAGTGCTACCGAAGGAAATTTTAAGGAATTCTTGAGAATTATAAAATCATTGATTTAGTTAACTCTAAAGAATATATAAATGGTGTAGGATGTAATAAGGATGAATCATATTGATAGAGATGGAGAATAGATTGGCTATAGATCCGATCCTTACCTTACCTAATGAATGTGAGGACTTTGTGAATTTTAAATGCGTATTAAAGGAAAATTAGGTTGTGATATTGTGAGAAATGGGAAAGTAATAGCGTATGCTTCGAGAAAGTTAACTTAGATAAAGCGGAATTTTCTTACACCCCTACCCGAGAGTGGTTGCAATTGTTTTTCGTTATTTAAAGGGAACCTTATCTTTTGAAGCTTCCTTTTGGGGATTTGTTACCGATCCTAAGAGTTGGAGGATTTAGTTAGTCGAAAGGAAGATATTAGAATACTATTCAGATTTTTGATGGAATAGGCTGTGTGTGTGATGGATCTCCTCTCAAACTCGGGAATTTTAATTAACCTTTGCGAGTTGTGGATAATAGCAGTTTTTAGTTTAGCATTGAATGGGCACTGTATAAAGCTTGGTATGGAAAATTTATTTGTATTACCCTTCATACGTAGGGAGTTCTTCAGTTAATGATGATTTGACGGATTCGACTTATGTGGGGAAACCGTTGAGAGTTATTAGAATCGAAATTTCGAAATTAAATTCTAGAATATTTCGGGTTGTGAGAATGTATAGAAGAATCATGCCGTTAAGGAAACTATTTGGAAGTTGTAATTTGGAATGTGTGAGAGGTAACCTTTGTTATTGATCCGTAAGGTAAGCTAGTTTAAAATTCGGGACGAATTTTCTTTAAGGGGGAGTGAATGTAACGACCCTAACCCTAGGCAAATATTTTAGTATCATATTATATACCTTTTATATTAATTGTTGACTTTATGTGCTTTTAATATTATTGTTAATATTATGTGTTCATTTTTATATACTTGATTTCTTGTATTAGGATAAAATGATAGGGAAATAAAATAATGTTCTAGGGAAAAATATAAAAATAGAAATTTGATAAAGAGTAAGAGGAGGTTAAATTGGGTAGAATAAATAATGGGAATAAAAGGGGGTTTTATTTAAATTGTGAAAGCCTTGAATATTAAGGGTGGGGGGACCATATCCCTTAAAACCCTCCCCTCTTCCCTCCTAGGTCAATGACCCCCCATACCTCTCATACTTTCCCCCTCACTCTACCATCCTCCTTTCCTTCCCCATCATTCTCTCCTTCTCCCTTATCATTTTCCATGGAAGATTCATATTGAAAGCCTCTCCTTCCAAGACTCCTACCAAGCTCATTTCTTATCCATTTTCAAATCAAGTTGTACTTTTGTGCTTGGAGCATTTAGGGGAGTTCATCAAACCAAGAAAATCATCATTTCATCTTGTATGGGCTAAGGTAAGTTATTATGACTTCTTTCTAAATATTGCACATTTTATGTGTTAATGAATGTTTTGTGAAAAGAAAAAGGATGTTGTATTTTTAAATAAGGTTATTTGAGTAAAATGGGTTAATTAAGGATGAATTGATTTTAGTATGAAATGGGGGTTTATGTTGGAAGAATGAGGGTATAATGAGTGTAGGATGTTTATGACCTTAATGAAGTTAGTGTATGTGATTATATACATCTTACTTTGATTTGGGAAAGATTTTGATTTTATTTAATTTGGGTAGAAAGAAGTAGAAAAGGACTTGGTATACTTTTAATAATGTGAGTTATTATGACCATTCCTTTCTTTAAATGTTTATGAAGATTAAATGTTGATATTGTTGTTCTAATGACTAATTGATGCTTGGGAAAACCTTCTTAGATTGAGGAATTTGTTAGTTATAGAAAATGTTGTGGTTCATAGAAGTGGTAATGATCTAGGTTTAGAGCATGGTACTTTGGAGATTAAATGGGTTAGAAGGAAGTAACAAAGTTAGAAATTTCCCTTAGGTTCACAAATTAGAGATCACTTGGTTGGAAAAATAGATTTCTTGGAATTGTGTTATTGTTGCTGCTGCTGTACCTGTTCTGGGCATTGGCACGACTAGTGCATGGGAGCACTAGTGGTGCAAATTTGCACTAGTGGTGCAAATGAGCACTAGTGGTGCAAATTTGCACTAGTGGTGCAAATGAGCACGAGTCGTGCACTGGAGCACGAGTCGTGCCCTTGGCCAAATAGTGACCACGAGTCGTACCTAGGAGGTCCAATCGTTCTGAGTGACTTAAGGGAATGAGCATGAGTCGTGCCCTGGGGCACGAGTCGTGCCCTGGCCTGGTTACTGTGTACCAACGTTAGAGCTGTTCAAACCTAATCAAACTAGAACCCAAAATGAAATCTCTTTAACCTAGATTAAAGTAGAATACTTTGGCTATACCATGACGTCTTATTGGGTCAAAATGGATTTGGGGAAGTATTTTAAATATTGTACGGAAAATGGTTGATAAGCTTGGTTAGTAACTCCACCAAAGTAGTTCAAACTTGGAAAATAGATCTTGAACCTCTATTAAGGCTATTTGAGGTTGTGTAATGATTATGTAGGAATGGTTATGATTCATAGTGGCCTTACTTGCTCCCATACCCTTGGTGATTAATTTGAATAGTGTAGAACCTATAAGTTACACTATTACGTTAGTTGAGAATGTATATGTATTACATTGTTGTACTGTATTCTCAGTGTGGATTATTTGGCATATTATTATGTTGTATCCCAATTGTGGATTTTATGGCATGTTGATATTATTGTATCCCGAGTGGGGATTAATTGATACATTGTTATGCTGCATCCCAAGTGTGGATTATTTGGCTATATGGATACCTTACTTGAATGTATATTCGTTAATGGTATTATGCATAGTGTATTACATGAACTGTTGCACTATAGTATTGATTTAACATGAGTATACATTACCATGTTGTTATGTTCTTATCCCTTTCGTGGATTTTATTTCAAGTATCTATTATGTGCTTGAACGTGTTTATATTCGGGGGTATAATGGAATTCAATCAATTATTGATTTGTTCTATAAGGGATTGAAGGTTCATTATACCTGTGACCTCTCCCCTCTGTGGCCACAGAGTGAGTGTGCAAGCGACTGTATTGAGCCAAAAGCCTTACATACCGCTGCGATTTGGTGATTAGGGGGAATGCTTCTGTATTAAGCCAAAAGCTTTACAGATAGCGGTATTGTTGTTGGATACTCGATTTAGTATCGATTTTCTTATATGGATCTCTGGAGTATGAGTCCTATAAGCGGTGAATGTGCTGGAGGCAGTTCACCAAAGAGAGGAGTTTCACTCTCACGTTGTACGACTTATTGTTCAGACGGGAAAGGTAAAATGAGGTAACATAATGTGTTTACCGCTTTCATAATGTGTTATGTGTTACCATGCTACGTGTTGCATATTGTTTGGCAACTTGCTGCGTTCATAATAGCTTATTGAGATTTATTCTCACCCCTTCCCTTTTACTGCTTTAGATTGTGCTGAGACAGGTGACTGAACCAGTGAGGCGGGGATACGATTGTGGTATTGCTTTTGGGACTTGTCAGGATAGGTATATGAGTGGGTTGTCGGGAGTCATATTTAAGTATTACTCTTTTATAAGTTGTAAGGAAAACTCTTTTGTTAAATAATGTTAATTAGGGTTTTCAATGTAATTAATCAAGTATGGTTCTTAAAGTAATTGTTTAAATTCCTCCACGTGGAGATATTATTATTTGGTTTTGTTTATGGGAAAATTGAGAATTGGTTTTCTTGTAAAGGCAAATAAAAGTTTAAAAAAAATCTAAGATGGGTTTTCTTAGTTTGAGCTTCTCAAGCTCGGGACACGCGTTAGGTCCCGGGTTGGGGTGCTCACAGTAGTCCGACCGAATAACTCATTCCAGCCCCTCAAACTCTAGAGATATCTTGTTAGGGTCGAATTCTCATCTTCTTCTCCAACCCTGTGATCCATGGCTTCCAAGGAGATCGTTCCAACGTCCATGATTGTTGATGATTTTTCTTTGCCGCACGATGCAATCCAAGCATTCAAGCAAGCATCAATGAATTTTGTGAGATCGTTTCATAATCGATCTCACAATAAGTTTATTGCAGAATTTGGATTCAGAATCCTTTTTCACTTTGAAGAACCTCTAACCGAATTGGAATCTTTTGCAGGGCACTGCTCGATTTTGGGATCCCTATATTCATCTCTTTAATTTCTCTCTTAATGAGATGGTTCCCACAGAGGAATTCGCTACTATCTTGGATATGCCCTTGACTGGTGAGATTGCTGTTCCTAAGTTCGATAGGAATCATTCAGAAGCTTTGAATGAATTATTAGGGATCCCCCTTGATACTTGCTATAATTTGGTTCGCCGCAAATGGGTAGATTGCTCTTCTTTTCCTGAACGCTTTGGTGGGGATTCGGATGATGAGGCCTTCCATGTTTACAAACGAAATTTCTTGGCTCTTTCTCTTTTCGAATATGTTTTGTTTACATAGAGGGGTGGCTTGGTTGACTCCCAATTGGTGGAAATTGTTCTGCAAGCTAGGAAACGTTCCAGGAACATCATCCCGCTAGTCTTAGGTGAGACCCTTCATGGTCTTGATGAGCTGCATAAGACCGGTGCCATGACTCAAGGGAGTCCTCTTTTGTTGACTATTTGGCTCAGGGAACATCTCAAGTTGGTAGCTCCTCCATTGGAGTATTCTCCCTTTATGTACCATATGAGGAAACTGCTGATCAAGGATCTTTCGAAGGATGAGTGGGCTAAGCTGATTGCAAAAACCACTACCACATATATTGCTTGGTGTCCACCATATTGGAGGTTGAACAAGTATGTCGCCAATACCAGGGTTTTAACAGAGTCATCCTTCCGGGCCTACGAGATTCCTCTTTCTATTTTCCCAAACGTGTGCTCCGTTAGTTTGGCCAACGGCAGGATACTTATATTTTTGAAGGAGCGTCTCGAGAAGTGTCCTATATTGGTTTGGAGTTTGCGAAGGTGCTAGTTCAAGTATGGGGTGATGGAACTAGTCGATATCGTTGGTCGAACCTTCGGACTTTTGATGCAAGTGTCTTCTTATCCGACAAGTATTTGGACTGGTTCCTCCATAGTGGTCACCCAAGTGCGGAGAAGATTGATGATCTGCGGCTTTCACTGTTAGGAGATTCCTTCGTGACGAGAAGTATTTTGAGAAGGAGCGAGGCTCAATCTGATCCTGCTAATGTACGGACTGATCCAACCCAAGATTTTCTTTATGGGGATTGGTACGAGAGATGAGGTAAGGGTCTTCCCGAAAAGATGCAATCTTTGGATAGGCCCCATGTCTTCAAGAGGCTTTCGGAATCTGTTTTCACTCGCCTTGAGGGATGTTCTGCTTCGAAGGGACCAAATCGCAAGAGAGATCAAGATGACGGGGGCGATCATGTCTGCCGGCCTACCAAGTCAATGAAAGACTAGATCCTAGAGAGTACCAAGAGATTGCTTTGATAGATCAATAGTTTTATTTATTAGTATTTTTTTTTAAGTTGTTAGCTTAGCAAACTGGTCGCTGTCGTTAGGATTTCCCTTTTGTTATTAATAAAATACATTCGATTAATAAAAGGACAATATTTGATTTTATTATTTGATTGGATCGAACCCGAAGGCTGCCTACGTTCCTCTTTTACAGCAATTAAATAAGAGGCTCAGGTCAACGTAGTTCATTTTTGAGAGAAAAAGGATAAAAATTTGATTTCTGGCCGAAGGGTAGTCTTGCGCGAGACAAGGCCTCACTTTTTTTTATGCACACCCTGGCATTTGCCCAGACCGCCTTTTCAGGTTTTTAATCTAGCGGGCTTCTTTTTTTGTGCAAGCTTTAATTTTTGCCTAGGCCGTCCCTTTCGGGATTTTCAACCTAGCGAGCGATTTTTTTTCTTTTTAAGAGGCCAAGTCACGCGAAGTACTCCTTGAGCTTGTCCATGTTTACCGGCTTCAGTAGTTGATCTTCGTCTAAGTCCACCAGCTGAAGGGCTCCCTCAGAAAATATCTTCTTGACGATGTAGGGTCCTATCCATCTCGGTTCCCACTTGCCTAGAGGGTTAAAAGGTCCAGGACGGTGTTCACGGAGAACTAGGTTGCCCACTCTGATATTTTTCTTTTTGACCTTTTTGTTGAAAGCTCTTGCCATCCTTCTTTGGTAAGCTTGAGTATGTTCGGCTGCTCTCAGCCTCCTTTCATCTAGCAGGGCTAGCTCTTCGCATCTGTTTTCTAACCAGTCGACTTCGTTCACTTGGTTTTCTAGGAGAACCCTTATTGATGGTATTTCCAGCTCTATAGGTAGAACGGCTTCCATTCCGTATGCGAGGGCATATGGGGTTTCACCGGTGGCTGTTCGGACTGAGGTGCAGTATCCCCAAAGCGCGAAGGGTAGTTTGTCAGGCCAATCTTTTCCGGTGACTGCCATTTTTCTGATGATGGTTTCAATCGTCTTATTTGCGGCTTCAACTACTTCATTCTTCTGAGGCATGTAGGGAGATGATTTGTGCCTTACAATTTTGTATTCTGTCAAAAGACGATCGGTTTCTTTCTCAAAATGGGAGCCATTATTGGATATCATCTCTTGCGGCACCCCATATCGGCAAATGATGTTATGCTTGATGAACTCTTCTACCTTTCTGGCATTCAAGACTTTGTAGGAGGCAACCTCGATCCATTTAGTGAAATAGTCGATGGCTACTAGAATGAAACAGTGCCCGTTGGTTCCTGCGGGTGTAACCTTTCCGATCACATCTATGCCCCATATTGAGAATGGCCAAGGGGACGTCATAGGATACAGCAAGGAAGGTGGTGCATGCTGAAGGTTAGCGTGTATCCGGCACTTATGGCATTTCTTGACCATGTTGGTACAGTCAGCTTCCATGGTTAACCAAAAGTACCCTTGTCTGATGATATTTTTGGCGAGCATGTTCCCGCTCATATGGGTTCCGCACACTCCTTGATGCACTTGGTCCATTATTTCTTGGGCCTCTTCTTCGGTGGCGCAAAGGAGGTTCCTCTGGTTAACCAAAAGTACCATGTTGGTACAGTCAGCTCTCAATGATGATATTGTGTTCATTGCCTACTAGTTGCCTTGGTAATTTATCTTCTATCTAATAATTCCATATATTTTATTGTTTGAAAATTTAAAAAATGAACCAAAGAGTATACTAGAAAGTAGATGAAAAAAAATCACAAATTGATATAAAGCTAATAAATTCTACTTTGTGAAACATTGTTGATTTTTGATACTTTTGAATTCATTGGGCACTTGGATGGACTTCTTCCACTAAAAAAAATATTTTTCTTAGAAGTTTTTGAATATTTCTCATGAAATTGTTCAACTTGGGACTTAGATTTTATTTTCCTTCCTATAAACTCATCACTTGATGCACTTTTTGAATCATTCCTTTTTCCCGCTTCACTTTCAAGGCTAGTTAAATAAAAAGTGCATACATCTTGTTAAAACCTCTCCACTCAAAAATCATAATATATAAATCATTAGTAGAGTATGATGTTGTAAAAAGAAGATGCATTATGTTACTATTCAAAAGTCTTTAAGGACTTATGTCGTTATCCTTTTTTAAAAGAAGATGACTCGTTTTTTGCTAGCCTTGATATTCCCCAATTCTACTTTTGATTCAAAATGAATGTCAATTGGTGCTTTCTAAGTTTGAAAAACATGATCTTTGTCCTTAATAGAATATTTCATCCATCTCATTTAATTAAGTATCCAAAAAAAATTATTGTTCACCTAGCATTTGAAGTAACCAAAATTCTTTTTAAAGTCCATCCATTCTTGATCCAAAAATTCATTTCTATCACTAAATCATTCTTATGATAATGATTAGTAGGATTCATTAGTAATATATAAATTTATAATTTTTGATTTGCTTTCTAATATCTTCTTAGGATCCTTTTTTTTCAAAATTTCTAACTATAAAAGGTAAGTAGCAATGAATAGAAAATGATTTGGCAACAATCTTATAACACACTTCTGATAAGGGGCTTTCTTACTTGTTTCTTTTTCCATTTTTTCTTATAGCTATTAATCTTTTCTTCTCCATATTCTATATTTTGTTCTAAAATTGCTTAGGGACAAGCAAGAATTTAATTGTTGGGGAGTTGATAAGTGTCTATTTTATAGGAACTTATATGATAAATATGTACTTTATTTACTTTAGTTTGAAATCATGTTAGTTTAATTTAGCTCATATTTATACTTGTTTCGCGGATTTTATAATTGATGGTATGTTGTTATGATTTAACAGGAGTTAGGTACATTGTTGGAGTAAAAACGACATGTAATAAAGTTTGTGGAGTAGAATGATCAAAAGGGGGCAAAGGAAAACACTTGAAAAAAGAAAATTTGAAGAATCAGAACAAAGCAACATGTGTTCGGCTAAGCACCCCTAATGACTCGGCCGAACAAATCAAAGCCAAAGGAATGTATTTTTGGAGAAGACTTGCTCATCCGAGCAGGTAATATGACTCGACCGAGCAGCACCTGTTCTCAATCAAAAGGTGCCTTTTCAAAGTGTGGAGGCTTTTGGAGAAATGGGTGAAACTTTTGACCCAAGGCCTATATGAAGACATATTTTGATCAGATTTAATCATCCAGAATTTTGTGTAAACATATAGATTACATTCCAAAATAACATTTAATTCTAAGATTCATGAATTTTTCTTAGACTTCTTGTACTTTTAGTTTTTGAAGATCAATACAAGTTTGAAGGTTTCTTTTACATCCATTATCTCTCTTTCAATCATAAGAATGAGTATCCCTCTCAATTATCTATTATCTCATGCTTTATTCTTATCTCCTTGTTATTATAATGTCAATGGCTTGTGAGTAATCTCCCTAGTTCTTAGGGTTGGAAATTCAACATCATGTGTTCATCATTTTAATCTAGCTTCTTCCTTTATCTTTGTCCTAAATCAATTTTCTTCATATCATTCTTAATGCATATAATTTGGAGACATCCTTACTTATATGAGTCTAGTTAATCAAGAGATAGACTTAGCCGTGAATCTTAATTAACGGAACCATATGAAGTAAACTAGGCACTATTAATCATGAGAGTAGATTAATTGTCTAGGGATGATCCTTAATTGGAAAATACATGGAATTTAACATGAACTTAATGGATTTTGGTTAATGAACAAAACCATTGAGAGAAAGGCCGTGTTAATCTTAAAATACATGTGTTATACTTTGTAAAGACCCAAAATTTGTTAATCTAAATTCCTTAGTATTATTTAATTAGAAAAATAAAATAATACTTATTTAACTGTTTTGGATTTGGACTAAATCAAATGGGCCAAGTGGATGGAGGATTAAATGGGCTTTGTAGGAAAATCAAAACCCAATAGGTTTAAGAAAGCCTTTTCCTAATAGGGCTAGTAAAAATCTAAACCTACACTATTTAAACTCAAAACTCTCCTAATTTTTCCCATAATCCCATAATTTACAAAGAGAAAAAAAAATTATAAACCCTAAAATCCTAAGAGGCGGCCGAAGCTAAGGAGGGAGGAGAAACTTGAGTTTTTCAATTCTTGGGTGAAGATCATCTTGGAACAAGGTATTAATCTATTCCCTAGCATTTAAAATTATTTAATCTTAGTTTAATGTTAGATTGGTAACCTAAAATCAAACTAGGGTTTAATGGTTATTAGGAGTATGAATATATTTTATGATAGAAAAATTTAAATCCTATGAATGAGTATTAAAATAGGATTTGCGTATGAATCAATAGATGTTAATCTAAGATTGTTCATGCCAAGAAGATTAAAACAAAAAGAAATATTTTGTATGTTGTGGGGTGTTGTGCCGTGTGCTTGTGTGTGTTGTACCGTGTGTGTGTGTGTGGGCCGTGTGTGTGTGTGGGCCGTGTGAATAATTTTGGTGTAAAACTGTTTTGGGTATAATATTTTGGTATCAAAAGATTTTGATTTTGAATAAAAGTGTTTTTGGGTTAGAAATCTAACCAAGATTAAAGCTGAAAATCAGTTTTCCAAAACCCTAGTGACCAAACTAAAAATCTAGAAATTAGGGGCTGTTTTGTAAATCCTGAAAGTCAGGGAACTGTTCTGTCATTTCTGAAAAAAGAAGGATTGTTCAGTAATTTTTGAAAGTTGAAGGACTGTTTTGCAAATTCTCATAAGTTGAGGGACTGTTTTGCAAATATTTAAAAGTTGAGGGTCTGTTTTGCAAATACCTAAAAGTTGAGGGACTATTTTGCAAATATTTAAAAGTTGAGGAACCACTTTGTAATTTCTTGAAAGATGAAGGATCTTTTTGTAAATACTCAAAGTAGAGGCTTTTAAAAGAAACTCCTAAGGAAAGAAAGACTTTTAAAGGTTAAAGAAGAAGAACCAAAATAAAATAAAGGCAACTTCTAAGAATAGGAAATGTAAGCCCAAGAATAATGAAAAAGTTTCCAAACATAGAAAATTACTGTTTTAGGAAGGTTACCTAAAATAAGAAAGATACTATTTAAGAAAGAATCTTAAATAGAAGGTAAATGTTTTAGGAAGGTTACCTAAAATAGAAAAGATACTATTTAAGGAAAGATATCTTAAATAGAAGGTTACTATTTTAGGAAGGTTACCTAGAATAGAAGGATAATATTTTAGGAAGTTACCTAAAATAGAAAGTTGCCATTTTAGAAAAGTTACCTAAAATAGAAAGATAGTTAACTAGTAAGAGAGTCCAAATGTAACTCATAAGTTAACTAAAGATAAATCAACTAGGGTACATAAGAAGTAATAACAATTACTTGTACCTAAAATGATATCTTTACATGACTGTAGGTTATACCAGAAGTGCAAAGGAAGCAAGCTAAGGTAAGGAATTACGTTCCTAAACACTTTGTGTATCTATTCTTTGGAAACTCCATCGAGTCTTTTCAAAAGCTATACTATCATGTGGCGATAGTGTTTTATAAAATATTCCTTGGACATGAAACGTCTTTTGGAAATCTTATCTATGATATGTATTGTTCATAGATATCTAAAGTATTGAGTTTGATTATGTGTATTCTTGTTTTAATATGAATGCACTATATGTTAGACTTGTATGAAGGTACATGCATGTCAAGATTATATTGAATGATATTGGACTTGTATGATATATGTTACGTACTTGTCTTAATATACTTTTATGCGCACTCGACATCAAACAGATGATCGGATGGGAATTACTCAAGGTAGGGTATATCCCGAATAAAAACTATAATATGGAATTGTAATGCCACACTTCCTTGATTGAACTTTATTGTGATAACCTTTCGTTGAAATGCTTCGATTGGAACCGTCATTCAGGTCATCTCCTCATAAATTCAAGGAGATCACGTAATGACTTACTGGGCATCTTTCGCTCATTCCTTCATTCTTATTTTTCCTCCAGGTATGGGAATAAGGATGGAAGATCGTTGTAGGAAGGACGGCGACCATTGAAGAGTCATAAGAGATTTATCGACGTATCCGGAATTTTAGTTTAGTTAAATAAAGCTAGTAGGTGTTACTAGTCGTTACATTTGATACTTCCGCACTTATGTAACGTTAATTACTTTAGTTACCGTTGGGTTTGAATAAGTTTGAATATTAAGTTACCGTTGGATTTGAATATTTAAATGTTTAGTATCCGTTGGGACCCTATTTTGGGTATTTATTCATATTGATGAATATTATTATATAAAGGAAATTCTGGGTCGTTACAGTTGGTATAAGAGCCATGACTTTAGGTCTTATGGGAAAAATACCATTAGCCTTAGGAATCGTTAGTTCTAAGAATGTACTTGAATGAAGGCAACCCTGAACTTAGATTTAAGTCATGCCTTGCTCTAGGATTATTATGTGAGTGAGGTAGACTAAGTGGAAAAGTTAAAAGTATAACTTACTTACATGCTTGAATGAATGAGAGTATAATTCTTTAAGTATGACCTATATATTCAGAAAGATATACTAATGATGACCTGCCTTGATTCTAGGGAATGATCAGGAGATATTCTTTGAGTTTTGGCTGGTACTATGATCTAGAAGAGTCAGAGGTACCTATAGAGGATGACGAGGCAGTTATCGAGGTAATAGAAGATGATGTTCCTAAGGTGGAGATACTTGAGGTACAAGCTGAAGAGATTAGGAGTAGTGAAGCTACTCCAATTGTAATTGAAGATGATGATCAAGAGTTAGAGCCAATAAGAAGGTCTAGAGGAAGACCAAGAGGTTCTAAAAAGACACTAAAGGTACCTAGTGGAATACCTAGGGGAAGACCTAGGAAGGTGTTGTTTCACGATTGAAAAGTGGGACGTTGAGTTACTTATGAGTAGAGAAAATGAGTGGTTAGTTCTAAACGAACTCCAGATATTTTGTTTAATTTAAAGAGTTTAATGCAATGATAATATTTGAGTTATTTTGAGGTAGTGGTTGTGTTTTGTTCTTAAGTGTTAAGCATGTGTGCTAACCTAGAACGAGAAAGTTGGTCGAGTGAAAAGACCATGTGTGAAAAGTATTTGGCTTATTGAAATGACCAATTGAGAACAATGATTGGTCTGCTGAAACGACCAATGTGAAAAGATGAACGGCCTATTGAAACGGTCGAGTGTAATTAAGTTTGGGTCTAGTGAAATGACCGGTATTTGATAAGTGGTCTATTGAAACGACCAAAGATCTAATGAAACGACGATTAAAAGGAAAAAGTTAAAATCCTTGGAGACGGACTTCAATGAGGGAACCTCCAAGTAACAAAACTATAAGAAGTTATATTTTCCTAACTATAATGTCCCAAAGGGGGGAAGGTTACTAAATCTTGGAAGTTACTAAATTTAGAAAGTTACTATTTTAGGAAAGTACCTAAAATAGAAAGTATATAAATTACTATTTTAGGAGAATGCCTAAAATAGAAAGTGAAGAAGTTACTATTTTAGGAGAGTGCCTAAAATAGAAAGTATAGAAGTTACTATTTTAGGAGAATGCCTAAAATAGAAAGTGAAGAAGTTACTATTTTAGGAGAATGCCTAAATAGAAAGTATAGAAGCAGCTATTTTAGGAAAGTACCTAAAATAGAAAGTATAGAAGTTACTATTTTAGGAGAGCACCTAAAATAGAAAGTATAGAAATTACTATTTTAGGAGAATGCCTAAAATAGAAAGTATGGAAGTTACTATTTTAGGAAAGTTGCCTAAAATAGAAAACTTAGTTAACCAAACCAAGGAGTCAAGAATAACTCGTAGGTTAACAAGAAGAACTATTAAAGTGTTTTAGAAACGGAAAATCTTCAAAGGTAAAATCTAGTCTGTTGAGACGGAGATAAGAAAGTTAATTATAGTCTGTTGTGACGAAAACAAAAATTTAATTATAGTCTGTTGAGACGGAAATATAAAACCGAAGTTAGTCTTTTGAGACGGAACCGTAAAAGTATTAACTAGTAAGACGGCTACGTATATAGATGTAGTGAGTTAGTTAAACTAAACATTATAGTTATTATTACTTATTGAAGAAGCTAGTGGACCGAAAAGTGCCACTGGAACTGGAAGATGGGACCAGTAACAAAAGGAAAGCTAAGAACCGTGGAAAGAAGGTACTGCAAGCAAGTACCAAGAATCCCAATAACCGTAAGGATGGGAACAAAATTGATGCCCAAGAGCGAGGAACTACTGAGAAATGCCAAGTGTGCGAAGGGAAGCACAAGACTGACGAATACTGGTATACGAAAAAGAAATGTTACCATTGTGACAAGATGGGACATCCGCAGTGGAAGTACCCAAAACCAAAGGAAGCTGGAATTGCTCAAGGAGAAAAAGATGATAAAAGAACCGGTAGTGGTTGTGGACGAGCATTACCATGATTGTCAAGGACGTAAGAGCCACCAATGATTTTGTTGAAGATACAATTCAACTCTATTCTAGTGATGTGTATGCATTATTTTATTCTGGTGCTACGCATTCAATTTTTAGTGCTTGTTTGGAAAAGAAAATGAACTTAGAACCTGAGGCGTTAGGATTACCTCTGGTCATAGATACTCTGACGAGAGAGTCAATTCCTATTTCATATGCATATAAGTGTTGTCCTTTGAAAATAAGAGAAAGAGAACTCAAGGTTGATCTTACCGAGTTAGAAATGAATGAAATTGATATCATCTTAGGGATAGATTGATTAGCTGCTTACCATGCCAAGATAGATTGCTTTAAGAAAGAAGTGAGTATAGAATCTCTTTCAGTTATCAGAGATTTTAAGGATGTATTCCAGAAAATTTGCCTGGAATACTGTCAGAAAGAGAAGTGGAATTCTCTATAGATTTGGCACCAGAAACCGCATCAATATCTAAGGCACCGTTAGAATAGCGCTGACTTAATAAAGAACTGAAGGAACAGTTACAACAAGAACGATTGGATAAAGGATTGATTAGGCCGAGTGTTTCACCGTGGGGTGCACCGATACTATTTGTGAAAAGAAAGATGGATCAATAAGGATGTGCATCGACTATCGAGAATGGAACCATGTGACGGTAAGGAACCAGTACCATTACCTAGGATAGATGACTTATTTGACCAACATCGGGGAGCATGTTACTTCTAGAAGATAAATTTGAGGTCTGGTTACCATCAGTTAAGAGTAAAGAAAGAAGATATTGCAAAGACAGCCTTTAGGACAAGGTACGGTCACTACAAGTTTTGGTTATGCCATTCGGATTGACTAATGCACCAGCAGCATTCATGGAACTGATGAATAGGATATTTCAGAAGTTCTTGGATAAATGTGTGATTGTATTCATTGATGATGTTTTGGTATATTCAGAGACTAAGGGGGAGCACAAAGAGCACGTGAGGTTAGTGCTGCAAATTCTGAAAGAACAACAATTGTATGTTAAATTCAAGAAGTACGAATTTTGGCTAGAGAAAGTGGCATTCTTAGGACATGTGGTATCTAAGGATGAAGTTGCAGTGGATCCAACAAAACTAGAAGCTATAGTGAATGGGGAAAGACCAACCACAGTTAGTGAGATAAGAAATTTCTTGGAATTGGCGGGTTACTATAGGAGATTCGTTGAAGGATTCTCTAAGTTGTCAGGACCGTTAATTAGATTAACGCAGAAAGGAGCAAGGTTCGTTTGGTCAGAAGAATGTGAAAAGAATTTTCAGGAACTGAATCAAAGATTAGTGTCTGCACCAGTTTTTACATTACCATCTGGATCAGACAGATCCATAATTCATAGTGATGCTTCGCTTAAAGGATTAGGCTGCATATTGATGCAGAATGATAAGGTTATAGCCTACGCGTCAAGGAAATTGAAAAACCGTGAGAAGAATTACCCGACTCATGATGTAGGGTTAGCAGCAGTGGTGTTTGCACTAAAGAATTGGAGACATTACTTGTACGGAACGACTTGTCAGATTTATACGTATCATAAGGGTCTTAAGTATATTTTCACCCAAAAGGAACTTAATATGAGGCAAAGGAGATAATTAGAATTACTTAAAGATTATGATTGTTCCATTTTGTATCACCAGGGAGGCCAATAAGGTGGCCTATGCATTGAGTAGGAAGAATCGGGGAACCTTAGCGGCATTGATTTCTAAGGGGTAAGTGCGTGGAATAACGTTGAGGGTTCAAACTTAGCAGTGCGAGTTAGAGGGTATCTAGCTCAGTTAATTGTTCAACCTACACTTTTGGAGAGAGTCAAGGAGGCTCAAGGTGTAGATGATGAGAGAGATGTCCTCATGGGCAAAGGACAAGGCAAAGATCTTCGTATGGGCGAAGATGGGATCTTAAGGTATAAGTCGGGAATTTGGGTACCAGACAATCGAGACAAAAAGCGAGAGATCTTACAAGAATCGCACTATTCGAAATTTTCTGTTCATACCAGGAATACAAAGATGTATAGGAAATTAATGGGTATCCGTGATGATTGGATTTGATTTTTTTGTGTTCTCGTACCTTGAACACTACATATAATATTATTTTGTCCATTTGATGAGGACTTTGTATGATTTGGTCTAGACAGATTGAAATGACCTTAATATTAAATGAAGTGGTCTAGACAGATTGAAATGACCTTAATACTAAATGAATTGGTCTAGACAGATTGAAATGACCTTAATATTAAATGAAGTGGTCTAGACAGATTGAAATGACCTTAATACTAAATGAAGTGGTCTAGACAGATTGAAATGACCTTAATATTAAATGAAGTGGTCTAGATAGATTGAAATGACCTTAATATTAAATGAATTGGTCTAGACAGAATGAAATGGCCTTAATGTTAAATGAATGGGTCTAGATAGATTGAAATGACCTTAATATTAAATAAATTGGTCTAGATAGATTGAAATGACCTTAATGTTGAATGAAGTGGTCTAGACAGATTGAAATGACCTTAATGTTGAATGAATTGGTCTACACAGATTGAAATGACCTTAATGTTGAATGAATTGGTTTAGACGAATTGAAATGACCTTAAATTCTATAGATGTGGTTATCATGATGCATCCGGATAAGGGAGCGCTCTGATAAAAGCGTAGGGAACCTTATTCAACGATCGCTTGAAAAGGTGTATCGGAGTCACCTAGATGAAAGGTGCATGAATACTTAGAATTGACAGACATATGTGTATAAAATCTCTATATGTTAATTGTAAAAGTACCACTACTTGTTATTTGGAAGAGTATCTTTCATTGTCAATGGAAATGAGAGATTATAGCAATGGACTTAGTGGTTGGATTACCAAAGATGTTGAAAGGTCATAACGCGATTTGGGTCATAGTGGAGAGACTTATGAAGTCGGCTCACTTTCTGCAAATTAAGGTACAACATATTCGAAATGGTTATTAATAGCTCAGAGTAGACGGAAGTCGTATGCAGATCGCCGACTACGTGACTTAGAATTTCAGTTAGGGATCGAGCGTTCTTAAGGATCTCACCGACCAAAGGTGTTATGAGGTTCGGTATTAAAGGGAAGCTAAGCCCTAGGTACGTGGGACCTTTTGAAATTTTGGACCGAATTGGTAATGTGGCCTATAGATTGGCACTACCACCTATACTATCTGGAGTGCACAACGTATTTCACATCTCAATGTTGAGAAAGTATTTGGCAGATCCGAGTCACGTAATCGAATACAAACAGATGAGATTTCGTGCTGACTTAAGCTATGATGAAAAGCCTAAAAAGATCGTAGATTGAAAGATTAGAATCTACGGAGACAAGTGATCCCTTATGTAAAGGTGCAATGGAGCAACCACACCGAACGAGAGGCGACATGGGAACTCGAAAGCGAGATGCGCGAAATGTACCCCGATCTCTTCGAAAATTGAGGTACGTTTAGTTTGGAGGACCAAACTCTTTTAAGAGGGTAAGAATGTAAAGACCCGAAATTTGTTAATCTAAATTCCTTAGTATTATTTAATTAGAAAAATAAAATAATACTTATTTAATTGTTTTGGATTTGGACTAAATCAAATGGGCCAAGTGGATGGAGGATTAAATGGGCTTTGTAGGGAAATCAAAACCCAATAGGTTTAAGAAAGCCTTTTCCTAATAGGGCTAGTAAAAATCTAAACCTACACTATTTAAACTCAAAACTCTCCTAATTTTTTCCATAATCCCATAATTTACAAAGAGAAAAAAAATTATAAACCCTAAAATCCTAAGAGGCGGACGAAGCTAAGGAGGGAGGAGAAATCTTGAGTTTTTCAATTCTTGGGTGAAGATCATCTTGGAACAAGGTATTAATATATTCCCTATCATTTAAAATTATTTAATCTTAGTTTAATGTTAGATTGGTAACCTAAAATCAAACTAGGGTTTAAAGGTTATTGGGAGTATGAATATATTTTATGATGGAAAAATTTAAATCCTATGAATGATTATTAAAATAGGATTTGCGTATGAATCAATAGATGTTAATCTAAGATTGTTCATGCCAAGAAAGATTAAAACAAAAAGAAATATTTTGTGTGTTGTGGGGTGTTGTGCCGTGTGCTTGTGTGTGTTGTACCGTGTGTGTGTGTTTGGGTCATGTGTGTGTATGTGTTTTGTATGAATAATTTTGGTGTAAAATTGTTTTACAAATTGTTTTGGGTATAATATTTTGGTATCAAAAGATTTTGATTTTGAATAAAAGTGTTTTTGGGTTAGAAATCTAACCAAGATTAAAGCTGAAAATCAGTTTTCCAAAACCCTAGTGACCAAACTGAAAATCTGGAAATTAGGGGCTGTTTTGTAAATCCTTAAAGTTAGGGGACTGTTCTGTCATTTTTGAAAGAAGAAAGACTGTTCAGTAATATCTGAAAGTTGAAGGACTGTTTTGCAAATACTATAAGTTGAGGGACTGTTTTGCAAATATTTAAAAGTTGAGGGACTGTTTTGCAAATACCTAAAAGTTGAGGGACTATTTTACAAATATTTAAAAGTTGAGGAACCACTTTGTAATTTCTTGAAAGATGAATGATCTTTTTGTAAATACTCAGAGTAGTGGCTTTTAAAAGTAACTCCTAAGGAAAGAAAGACTTTTAAAGGTTAAAGAAGAAGAACCAAAATAAAATAAAGGCAACTTCTAAGAATAGGAAGTGTAAGCCCAAGAATAATGGAAAAGTTTCCAAACATAGAAAATTACTGTTTTAGGAAGGTTACCTAAAATAAGAAAGATACTATTTAAGAAAGAATCTTAAAAAGAAGGTAAATATTTTAGGAAGGTTATCTAAAATAGAAAAGATACTATTTAAGGAAAGATACCTTAAATAGAAGGTTACTATTTTAAGAAGGTTACCTAGAATAGAAGGATAATATTTTAGGAAGTTACCTAAAATAGAAATTTTCCATTTTAGGAAAGTTACCTAAAATAGAAAGATAGTTAACTAGTAAGATGAGTCCAAAAGTAACTCATAAGTTAACTAAAGATAAATCAACTAGGGTACATTAGAAGTAATAAACAATTACTTGTACCTAAAATGATATCTTTGCATGATTGTAGGTTATACCAGAAGTGCAAAGGAAGCAAGCTAAGGTAAGGAATTACGTTCCTAAACACTTTGTGTATCTATTCTTTGGAAACTCCATCGAGTCTTTTCAAAAGCTATACTATCATGTGGCGATAGTGTTTTATAAAATATTCCTTGGACGTGAAACGTCTTTTCGAAATCTTATCTATGATATACATTGTTCATAGATATCTATTGACTTTGCTTATGTGTATTCTTGTTTTAATATGAATGCACTATATGTTAGACTTGTATGAAGGTACATGCATGTCAAGATTATATGGAATGATACTGGACTTGTATGATATATGTTACGTACTTGTCTTAATATACTTTTATGCGCACTCGACATCAAACAGATGATCTGATGGGAATTACTCAAGGTAGGGTATATCCCGAATAAAAACTATAATATGGAATTTTAATGCCACACTTCCTTGATTGAACTTTATTGTGATAACCTTTCGTTGAAATGCTTCGATTGGAACCGTCATTCAGGTCATCTCCTCATAAATTCAAGGAGATCACGTAATGACTTACTGGGCATCTTTCGTTCATTCCTTCATTCTTATTTTTCCTCCAGGTATGGGAATAAGGATGGAAGATCGTTGTAGGAAGGACGGCGACCATTGAAGAGTCATAAGAGATTTATCGACGTATCCGGAATTTTAGTTTAGTTAAATAAAGCTAGTAGGTGTTACTAGTCGTTACATTTGATACTTCCGCACTTATGTAACGTTAATTACTTTAGTTACCGTTGGGTTTGAATAAGTTTGAATATTAAGTTACCGTTGGATTTGAATATTTAAATGTTTAGTATCTGTTGGGACCCTATTTTGGGTATTTATTCATATTGATGAATATTATTATATAAAGGAAATTCTGGGTCGTTACATACTTACTTGATTGTGAAAAGTTAGCACGAATAGCGTATCATCCTTGATTTTTGATGAAACCTTTTGTCTAAAGCATGATTATTTATTGATGAATGCATGATTGTTCGAGTTCCAATCCCGGGAATATCTTCATCTAATAAAGTTCAATTCAAGTTAGAGTAGTTTGCCTTAATATAGATATTCATAATAAAAACAATTTTCCCCAATCAACTTTTATTTTATTATTACTTAAATAAAGCAAATATTTTACATAGTATACTTTGTCCTCGTGGGATCGACCCACATTTGCCTTAATCTTTACTACATCACACCGTGCAATTGCGGATAATAATATAAGCCGATAGGTTTTGGCTTAACAGGGCCACTAAATAGAATAAAAGTGATGGGTCAGGCCCAACGTTCAAACAGGCCAGAAGCCCATCAGTTGTAAAAAGCCTACTAAGGCGTCCCTAAATACAAGCAATCATCGAGCTAGATCAGTCAACCAAGCGTATGGTCCAACCTTCCTTGGTCCCGACCTGTCTTCGTCCGACTTATGATCCACCCCTTATATAATCTCTTCCTGACCAAGGCAGGTCGACTCAAATCTATTGGGCGACCTCGACCAGACTGAAAGTGCATAAATCAACATCGTCATAACTAACCAACTCCTACATTCTCGAAGACAGTTACGCCTATTTTTCCTCCTTGATTTACAGGATTCACAACATCAGTCCAGTGACAACACTATAAATATCAATCCATATTCAACCTAAAAAGGTAACGTCATTTTGTCTATTAAAATATACATTGTTTTCCATACAGTTTTATACTCTTACGCACCATATCTTATCATGATGCTAGAGGGTATTAGTCGAAGACCATCCCGACTAGTTGTTTGTTCATGGTTTCAGGTCCAAAGTGTCAGAGTACAACCTATTGTTGGATTAAGACTGATTCGGACGATTCATGGATTAAAGAATTGACAATGGTAATATACATTTATTTGTGTGCTAAAAATACTTTGAATTTATTGAATTAAAGAATGTTCAATGTTACAAGAAAAAACATAAAAACACACAAAATTTGACGCCAACATTTGGTGCCTAAAAATAACTTTACCCAATCGGCCCCTGCTATATTTTACTGAATAATAGACCATATTATCCTTACTAATTATTACTTAAATCTCATATGATATGATTTAACGACTAAAATTTAACAAAATTGGATGGAGGGATCGATTGCATTTAATTTAAGTGGTAGAGGGATGATTTATTTCAAATTTTGGATACATTAACCAATTCCATCATCTATATTACAATAGGAAATGGAAAAAACTGCCAAGATAGAGAGAGGTCAGGATTGACTCTTAGAAAATTGATCCGACTGTCAGAACTCTTCCCCTTCCCAACCGCCAACCGTGTTTTAACTCCCCCACTACTTTGAAAAACTACAAGAACTAATTTTGTTTTCTCTCAATTGTTGGTCTAATGCCCTAGGTGTTTAGTTATGTTTGACTTATGACTTAAATCGCTATGTAATCGTCTTTATCATTTATTATAGAGATTGTTTATTTGGCTTATTATATGTTTGCATGTTTATTATAATAACCTGCGTCACTAGTTATTGTGAATGACTAGTATGAGTTGGTAATGGATAATTATGGAGATGATTATATGCATAAGATGCACATTACACTTATGGGTACTACAAGTACTGGACATGACCTACCGATGAGATTTATGACATAGTCTATAGTCATATATGTCATGATTAAATCTCATGATAATCGTGTCATTGAAAAATTTGTACCTGAGATTATAATCGTCTTCCACATGATGAACATTGTGTTTGATGTAGTCTAACACTATCTTTAATAGGATAGCAATAAGGGCTATATTGGCACGATTGGATTCTTGTAGGGAAGAATGATAAGTCAAGATGGGATTTGTCCCTCTCGTTGAGAGAAATGTATGCTTGGGCCCCTCGATGAACAGTATTGATGAAATGTGTTGCCACACTCAAGAGATTTGATAGAGATCAAATGCACTTGGATTATCAACATATCCGGAATCGAGAAAGCATTGAACAAGATGAGTTGACATGGACCATGACTCATGTTCAATATGACATCGTGGACAAAGGGATTGTGACAGTGATCTATCAAGGAATCAAGCTTTGATGTTATATTTAATTGGGTGGACATAATGACTTGCTAGAGGTCACTTATGTCTTGTGAGGTTGATGTTTCAACTCACTACCAACATAAAATATAATTCCTAAAGGGTCACACACAAAGAACGAATTTGACATTGGCTGAGAATTGGAAATTGGTTTTTTGGATGCTTGGATTGAATCGTAGGGTTGTACCGCGCGGTACATCTTGTCTCGCGCGGGACAAGGCCTCTATTCAGTTCCAGGTTTTGACCGTAGCTTTGTATCGCGCTGGAAAGCTAGTCTCGCACGGAACAAGTTTCTGTTCCAACTCCAAATTTTAGACCGTAGCACTGTTCCGTGCGGGACACGCCAGTCTCACGCGGGATAAGCCTTCTATTGGGCTTCGGTTTTAGCTAGGAAAAGGGCTATTTTCCCTAAGGGTTAGGGATATTTATAATGTATAAATAGAACTCTTTTGCCTCAACCAACCTAGACGTTTTTTGAGTTTTAGAAACACAAAAATATTGATTTTGATTGAGAATCAAAGATCGAATCAACCCCAAATTAATTCCAAATCAGCCATTGATTGTTGAATATCGATTTAACAATCGGAGGATCATCTAGCAATCCTACAAGAATTGTTCTTGGTTCGTTCACGTGTGGATTACCGATGGAGGGTGATTACTTTATCACCAAAAGCTTGAAGACTTGCAATCGTTGATTCACCACAAGGCCTAGAACAAGGAAGAAGATTGAAGGTTCGTCATCGATTCAAAAGTTTGAATCCAAGTTTGATCATCAAAATCGCTATTAAGGTATGTAAAATCTATTCCATATGATTTCATCTCTTCATGCTAGACGGATTAAAGGGCTAGGATTTTGTTGTTTTTCAAAGTTCTTCCGCAGCATTTGTAACCCCAAAACCCAACAGTGGTATCAGAGCCGTGTTTATCATGATTAGGATTGAAATTGGCATGCTAGATTTAATTTGTTTAAATGCTTTACATGCTATATGAAATAGATCTATGTTTTTATGTGTATTATTTTATGAAAACAAGTATATGTGATATGCCATGATTATGATTAATAATTGGTTAATGTGATAAATCTTTTACATAGGTTATTAATCTGTTTAATATGATTAATTAGATTGGTAATTTCTCAAAATTCTATCAAACTGTTTGATTGAAAAATTTTGTGAAGCCATTTATTCATGATTATGTACACATAAGATTCATGTTACAACCATGTGATTTTTGTTGTTATGTGTTAAACCACTAAATGTTTAAGTTTTATGCCACCCCTTGATTAGAACACTTGTGAAATTTTAGGGTATTTTGATGTAGTTTCAACTCAGTTGGGTGCATCATCATATCTTAATTTGTGATCAAGATGAGATAATGGTTTATGTAGTTTTGACTCAGTTAGGTGCATCATTCCGTATCTCATACGTTTGAAAAAAGGTTTTAACTTAATTGGTGCTTTCAAATGAGATTTGACCCAAGTCATAGATGAGATTAAAACATGTTTTTGACATATAATGTCTAGGAATCTCATAAAAGATCTTAGAGTCATATATGATATGATTGATGTTTTCTACCTAAATAACTTTATATCGGGCATTGACTCAGTTAAACCAAAATCAAGTGAAATATGGATCTTAGCCTACTATGATTATATGATACATGTTTTTATTTGAAGGTGTATAATTTAGTGGGAGTATTTATGAAATATATTATATGCTCTTAGATGATAAATGCGTTGATACTTATATATTTATTGTTTGCATATTTTATTGTAGTAATGACAACTCACAATAATCAGCCCCTGTCACTGCGATCCGTCCTTGAGAAGAACAAGATCGAAGAGAACGGTACAAACTATTCTGATTGGATCAAAAGCCCAAGAATTGTTCTTAGGCAAGAGAAGAAAATGTATGTTCTTGATGAATCCATTCCACCTCCACCTGCTGTCAATGCTTCAAGGGCAGATAAGGATGCTCACAAGAAATATACTGATGATTCTAATAATGTGACATGCCTTATGCTTGCCACCATGTGCAAGGCTCTTCAGAAGGACCTAGAACACATGGAAGCTGCTTTTGATCTGGCCGAGCTCTTAAAGGAAATGTTCCAAGTGAAAGCTAGACAAGAGAGGTATGATGTGGCTAAAGCCCTAAATGCATGCAAGATGCAAGAAGGGCAGTCGTTTGGTGCTCATTTCCTTAAGATGAAGGGTCACATTGAGCGTCTCGAAAGGCTTGGAAATCTGATAAGTTTGGAACTCGCCACGAATACGATATTGAATTCATTGCCTGAAAGTTATGGTTATTTTATAATGCACTATCACATGAGTGGCATGGATAAGAATCTCTCGGAAATGAATGCGATGCTTAAAACCGCAGAGAAGAATATCAAGAAGCCTGGAACGACAAATGTGTTAATGGTTAACAAAGGAAAAGGGTTCAAGAAAGATGGCAAAGGTAAAGCAAGTGTTGCTAAACCTAAGGCTAAAGTTGTCGTTGTCGGAGAGGCTCCCAAGGTATCTCAAAAGGATGCAATTTGCTACCATTGCCAAGAGGTTGGTCATTGGAAGCATAATTGCAAGGCTTACAAGGAAGGCCTAAAGGCGAAGAAGGGCAATACAAATGCTTCTGATTCAGGTATCTATATGATAGATATTTTCCTTTCTATTTCTAGTTCATGGGTATTAGATACCAGATATGGATCTCACATTTGTTTAAATGTGCAGGGACTAAGGAATAGGAAGCTACTCAAACAAGGTGAAGTTGACCTACGTGTGGGGAATGGAGCAGAGTTGCTGCATTAGCCGTAGGGACATATGATGTAACTTTACCTAGTGGCTTAGTACTTGTTTTGAACAATTGTTACTATGTTCTGGATTTGAGTAGAAATATTATTTCCGTTTCTTGTTTGGATAATGAAGGTTTTAGGTTTCTTATTGTGAATGAGAAATTTTCTATTTGTTTAAATGATATACTTTATTGTATTGCAAATTCATTTAATGGCCTTTATGTTCTTGATGTTGATTAGAAACAAAATAATGTTGAAGATATTTATCATATGGACAAGAAGTCTAAACCGAATGACGTGAACAACACATTCATGTGGCATTGCCGGCTTGGTCATATAAATGAGAAACGCATTTCTAAACTCCATAAGGATGGACTTTTAGACTCACATGATTATGAATCATATGAGATATGCGAATCTTGTTTATTGGAAAAAAATGACCAAACCACCCTATACTAAGAGTAGTGAAAGGTCTAGTGACTTATTGGGCCTAATACATACCGATGTATGTGGACCAGAGTAGCATTGCTAGGGGAGGATTTCGGTATTTCATTACATTCACCGATGACTTATCTAGATATGGCTATGTCTATCTAATGAAGTCCAAAAGTGAATCATTTGAGATGTTTAGAACATTTCAAAATGAAGTACAAAATCAACTTGGCAAAACTATTAAAGCACTTCAATTCGATCGTGGTGGAGAATATTTGAGATAAGAGTTAGACAATCATCTCAAAAACTGTGAAATTGTTTCAGAGTTGACTCCACCCGGAACACCACAATGGAATGGTGTGTCCGAGATGAGGAATAAAACCTTATTAGATATGGTTCGTTCGATGATGAGTCAAGTTGACCTTCCTATTTCCTTTTGGGGACATGCATTAGAGACTGTTGCATTCACACTGAACAGAGTCCCTACTAAATCGGCTCCTAAGACCCCACATGAGATGTGGCATGGAAGAAAACCTAGTTTGTTTTTTATAAAGATTTGGGGTTACGCAGCTTATGTGAAGAGACTTGTCTCTGATAAGTTAGCACCTAAATCTGACAAGGTTATTTTCCTTGGTTATCAAAAGGAAACCAAAGGGTATTACTTTTACAACCGCAATGAGAACAAAGTGTTTGTTGCTCAATATGGTACTTTTCTTGAGAAACAGTTTCTCAATAAAGGAACTAGTGGGAGTAAAGTTGATCTTGAAGAAATTCAAGAACCCGAAAGTAACATGGAACCGATAGTAGAGACTGAACCAAATCCACAAGGAGCTGTGGAACCAGTTCAAGATCGACAAGTCCATCGTAGATCGGATAGGTTACGATCCGCACTCGAGAGATATGGATTTCTCATGTCAAAAAGTAATGAAGTGGAAGTCATTGAGAATGACGAACCTAATTCTTATCAAGAGGCGATGTCCACTCCTGATTCGGATAAATGGTTGGAGGCCATGGAATCCAAATTGCAATCCATGTCGGATAATCAAGTTTGGAACTCTTTTGAGCCACCCGAAGGTGTAAAAACCATAGGGTGCAAGTGGGTCTTCAAGAAGAAGACTGACATGGATGGGAAGGTGCATACTTACAAGGCTAGGCTTGTAGCAAAGGGATATAGGCAGATTCATGGTGTAGACTATGATGAAACCTTTTCGCCTGTTGCAATGCTTAAGTCTGTTAGAATTTTAATTGCCATAGCCGCATATTATGACTACAAGATATGGCAAATGGATGTCAAAACGGCTTTCCTAAATGGGAAGTTACTCGAGGATGTGTATATGACACAACCCGAAGGTTTTGTCGATCCAAGAAATTCTAACAAAGTATGCAAGTTGCAAAGGTCCATATATGGATTGAAGCAAGCTTATAGGAGTTGGAATCTTCGTTTTGATGAAAAGATCAAAGAGTTTGGTTTTGTCAAAAACGAAGATGAACCTTGTGTATACATGAAATTCAGTGGGAGCGTAGTATTATTTCTCTTATTGTATGTTGATGATATCTTACTCATTGGAAATGACATTCCTGCACTTCAGACTGCCAAGTTTTGATTAGGGAAATGTTTTTCAATGAAAGATATGGGTGAATCCGCTTACATCCTTGGCATCAAGATCTATAGAGATAGATCTAAAAGGATAATTGGTTTGAGTCAAAGTACCTACATTGACAAGGTTCTTAGAAGATTCAAGATGGAAAATTCTAAGAGAGGTAACTTGTCAATGGGTCATGGTGTTACTCTTAGCAAGAATCAGCGTCCTAAGACAATTGGTGAGCAAAAGAGGATGAATGAAGTTCCATACGCTTCGGCTATTAGATCTATCATGTACGCCATGATTTGTACTAGACCCGACGTCTCGTATGCTCTAAGCATGACGAGTCGATACCAATCTGATCCTGGTGAAAACCATTGGATGGCAGTTAAGACGATCCTTAAGTACTTAAGAAGGACTAAGGATGCGTTCTTGGTCTTTGGAGGGATGGAAGATGATCTTGTTGTAAGAGGTTACACAGACGCAAGCTTCCAAACCAATAAGGATGATTTCCGATCGCAGTCGGGATTTGTGTTTATGCTTAACGGAGGTGCGATATGTTGGAAGATTTCCAAGCAGAGTACTATTGCCGATTCTACAACTGAGGTCGAATATATAGCGGCATCCGATGCAGCTAAGGAGGCAGTTTGGATCAAGAAGTTGATTAGTGATCTGGAAGTTGTTCCAAGCATCACTAATCTAGTGGAACTTTATTGTGACAATAATGGTGCCATTGCGCAAGCAAAGGAACCAAGGTCACATCAGCGATCCAAACACATACTTAGACATTTCTATCTCATTCGAGAGTTCATTGATAGGGGAGATGTTAAGATATGCAAAGTATCAACAGATGATAATATTGGGGATCCGCTTACAAAGCCCCTTGCACAAGCAAAGCATGATGGTCATGTTAGGTCCATGGGTATACGATACATAGATGGAGCCTAGTGCAAGTGGGAGATTGTTGGTGTAATGACCTAGGCGTTTAGTTATGTTTGACTTATGACTTAAATCGCTATGTAATCGTCTTTATCATTTATTATAGAGATTGTTTATTTGGCTTATTATATGTTTGCATGTTTATTATAATAACCTGCGTCCCTAGTTATTGTGAATGACTAGTATGAGTTGGTAATGGATAATCATGGAGATGATTATATGCATAAGATGCACATTACACTTATGGGTACTTGCTAGAAAACAAGTAATGGACATGACCTACCGATGAGATTTATGACATGGTCTATAGTCATATATGTCATGATTAAATCTCATGATAATCGTGTCATTGAATCCTTTGTACCTGAGATTATCATCGTCTTCCACATGATGAACATTATGTTTGATGTAGTCTAGCACTATCTTTTATAGGATAGCAATAAGGGCTATATTGGCATGATTGGATTCTTGTAGGGAAGAATGATAAGTCAAGATGGGATTTGTCCCTCTCGTTGAGAGAGATGTATGCTTGGGCCCCTCAATGAATAGTGTTGATGAAATGTGTGGCCATACTCAAGAGATTTGATAGAGATCAAATGCACTTGGATTATCAACATATTCGAAATCGAGAAAGCATTGAACAAGATGAGTTGACATGGACCATAACTTATGTTCAATATGACATCGTAGACAAAGGGATTGTGACAGTGATCTATCAAGGAATCAAGCTTTGATGTTATATTTAATTAGGTGGACATAATGACTTGCTAGAGGTCACTTATGTCTTGTGAGGTTGATATTTCAACTCACTACAAACATAAAATATAATTCCTAAAGGGTCACACACAAAGATCGAATTTGACATTGGCTGAGAATTGGAAATTGGTTTACTGGATGCTTGGATTGAATCGTAGGGTTGTACCGCGTGGTACATCTTGTCTCGCGCGGGACAAGGCCTCTATTCAGTTCCAGGTTTTGACCGTAGCTTTGTATCGCGCGAGAAAGCTAGTCTCGCACGGAACAAGTTTATGTTCAAACTCCAAATTTTAGACCGTAGCGTTGTACCGCACGGGACACGCCAGTCTCGCGCGGGACAAGCCTTCTATTGGGCTCCGGTTTTGGCTAGGAAAAGGGCTCTTTTCTCTAAGGGTTAGGGATATTTATAATGTATAAATAGAACTCTTTTACCTCAGCCAACCTAGACATTTTTTGAGTTTTAGAAACACAAAAATATTGATTTTGATTGAGAATCAAAGATCAAATCAACCCCAAATCAATTCCAAATCAGCCATTGATTGTTGAATATCGATTCAACAATCAGAGGATCATCTTGCAATCCTACAAGAATTGTTCTTGGTTCGTTCGTGTGTGGATTACCGATAGAGGGTGATTACTTTATCACCAAAGGCTTGAAGACTTGCAATCGTTGATTCACCACAAGGCCTAGAATAAGGAAGAAGATTGAAGGTTCGTCATCGATTCAAAAGTTTGAATCCAAGATCTGTTTTGAGCATCAAAATCGCTGTTAAGGTATGTAAAATCTATTCCATATGATTTCATCTCTTCATGCTAGACGGATTAAAGAGCTAGGGTTTTGTTATTTTTCAAAGTTCTTTCGCTGCGTTTGTAACCCCAAAACCTAACATCAATGACAAATGGCAGTGGTCAAATGGAGATAAGCAAATAATTAATGGAAGCATGGAAAATGATGCGTGATGAATGTCTTAAGATTCTCTCCTCGAATGGTTCATAGTTGCAATAAATTTACAAGCCTGATTCATGCTTTTGCGAGATGCTCACACCTTGCAAGCATTAACACTTGCAGATAATTAAATGGTAAAACTTGAATGTGCATTGCTGCTATTGTTATAACATACAAGCGAATTTTTTTACTAATTAATTGTTAATATTTATGTAGTTCTATTTGCATATTGTGCTTATAAAAAGTTTACGCTTATATATTATTGATCTACTATATATTTTGTGTAGGTGCCTGCAAATTCAACCGAAAAGTTACAAGCGTCTCAACCTTCAACTGATACTTTACAAGCAACTTCTCCTCCTTCAGTTTATAATGATATTCGGGATGATCCAAATTTCATTAATGGAGTGGTATGTTTTTTATATATAATCAAAATAATGTATCAAGTATAGTTAAAGATGTGTGATTGATAACTTTTTTGTCTATGAGCAAGTGGATTATGCTAAAAGAGTTGAAAGAGAAGCTTTAGTAGCTGCCAGTGTTGTCATACAAGAACCCAGAGATTGATGTTAATTTTTTTATGTTTTATTCTCTTAATAATATTTCATTATGTTTCTTTTGAATAATTGAGGTGTACAGCGCTTCACATTTATTTATCAGATTTAAAGTTTCTTTTTTATAAGATAGTTTGTCAATTTCATTACCCAATTCAATAAACGGAGATAAACTACTATTAATAACTATTTTATTTTTTTACTTTTCTGGTTGTCAATATCTCTCAATTTTTTGTTGTAGCAAAATCATCCAGAATGAATATAATACAAATTGTTGTGAATATGATCTTATGATATAGTCTTTCATTGTTTACTTTTCTATTTTAATAAATTTCAAAATATTTGAGAGTTTTAATGATACTCATCTTTATATTTTTGTCGCTTGACCATCATGCATGACACCCCGTGCCTTTGGCACGGACATTTGGGTACTAGTCTATATTACAATTGAGGTGAATTTTAATCGCCACACAAATAGTGGTCAGGATTGAGTTTCAGAAAAGACAAAGAGTGACCAAGATTGAATCTGAAATATTAACATCAATCGTGACATAACTCCCTATTCCCACTCAACGGTGGTTACTACCTCTCCTCCCTAACCCATTAATCGAGAATTCGCCCCGCAATAAAAAATCCACTTCGAAAAATCACTCATATTCGTTCTCCACTATCACTATAATCATGTATGCCTCTTTCATCATTATCAAATCAGAAATCTCCATCAATAATTCCTCTTTTCAATTTCAATTCCAATTCCAATTACTGTCTCTCTTGATTAATTAGTGAGGTTACTTACCCTTTCCATAACCAGACTCAGAATTGCCTGCCTATTCGCCGCACCTTCTGAAGAAGGTCGATGTTGTGAAGATGATGGAGACAACATTTGATGTGAGTGATCCCCCCCCCCTTTCGAGAATTACTTCTATGTTGCTTTAAAACTCTAATCAAGAGAATTTTTTTTTGAATTTGTTTAGATTTTTAACCCTTTTCGATGGGCATATTTCTACTTTGCCAATGGATATCTCTCTTTCAATGGGATCAGTTCATTGTTCAAAGTTTTTTTTCTCTCTATCGGTGTTCATCGAGAGCAACAAAGACATGGGGAATTGACGAAATTAGCACGACAGTTTCGAGGTTTGAATTTGTTTAGATTGTTAACCTTCTTTTTTTTTAACTGCTATTTTATTATTAAAATTATGTTACAGAGAGTCTTGCTAATCTGCTCACTTAAAATATTCAATTTTTAACATATTTTTTATTAATAAAGAATTATCAGGTAGGAAGACAAAGTCTTTTTTTGTTATACTCTTGAAAAAGGTTCTAATATTTAGTATTCCCCCTGTCCCTCAATGATAGTCACAATTTTTAAATGTTGTTCAAATCTTTAAATATTTCAGATAGATAGATACTATATGCTCTTCTTCTTCTTGCATTGCTTCGTAACTGAGATAATTGAGGGGAAGGGATTATTAATTTATTCTCCTCTACTCCAGCATTGCTTATGAACTCAGATAGATAGTAACATTAAGTTAGTTTCATCAATTGCTTTCTGATCATTCACCATTTATTTCTTGATCCATCATGCTGCTATTTTATTTTTTTCTTTATCATTTCTTGATTTACTTGGTGATGATGGTCAATATAGAAATTCGGATGGAAGTTTAATGCATGAGGCTCATGTTGCCTTTTCAGTTGAAGGTGATGGATAGTTGCTATTCTTCTATGTGTAATTTTGTGTGTTTTCTAATCTATGTTTTGATCGCTTCACCCCCCCCCCTTTTCTCTCTTATAACTTCCTTTTTTATGTTATGCTATTTCTAATTCATTTTTGAAGGGTTTTCAGTGAATATGGAATGCATCAGTCAAACAGTTTTGACAATGTTGTGGCAAAGAATGACTTATATACTTGCTGATTTGATGATATTATTTTCATTTTATATGATAGATATATATTTTTCAATTTAATTTCTAACATTGTTTACCAGTTAACATCCTTATCTTAAATTTTTGGTCTGAATAATATGCAATTTATATTGTCTCTGTGTGTGTAGGTCCAATTCCTCAACAAACTTAACTCAATCTCTTGATCTTTGTCGTTCTAAGTTCCGAAACGAACTGTTCCACATCATCTTGAATAACTTCTTCTTTTATCTCTCTCCACTTATTACTTTACCTTTACGTATGTGTTATGTAAAATTAGAATGTAGTGATGAACATTTTTTTAGCCATCTTAGTTTATGTTACTAGGGATTTTTAATTGGTTAGATCCCTAAGCTTTTGGTACCGCTTGAGTAATGAATATCAATCAAGGTTGAAGTAGGATGATGTCCTGTTTTTCTTTTTCCTTCCCTCTCTGTTTAGTTATTGTGGGCACATCAACCATAGCATTCTTCAGAGGTCTCAAAACATGGAATAAAGAAACCCTTATTAAAAAGGTTTTAATCAGTTCAATGTGTTGTATTTATGGAATATGTACATGATACATGAATGCAAATATTCAAATACAAAAATGTATGAAGGCTATTTTCTTGAACCATGAAGTTGAAGGTTTCTTAGTAAAGTTGCAATGCCATCATAATGTATTGAAATATGATACCCAAATTAATGTTGTTGTCATTTTGTTATCTTGGGAAAAGGGGATATGTTAAACTTTCAAACTCTCTTTGGTGAGAGGATCATCATAGCTATTTCTATGACCTACGTGTTACTTATATAAAGAAGGGACTAATTGTAACTTATGTTGTCTCTCTTTAAGATTTCCTGGGCCCAACGATTATTTCTATTTATATTCACGGAAACTTCAAGTTCGTCAATGTGTCTTTGATGAAGAGGTTCATACTTCATACATATTCATGTTGGCTACCATTACAAATATTGTGAAGTGTAAGTAGCATATATAAGTTTATTTCTTAAATTGTTAGTATCTCTACTCATACTTATAAGATCTCTTTCTATATTTTTGCTTGGATTTTTTAAGCAAGAAAGGGGCAGCGTGGTGAAACTGGAACCCAAAGAATATGATCATTTCTTTCGTTTAAGTTTGTTGACAATGAAAAGATCAATTGATGCCAAGGCATTGGATTACCATTGTTGTTATTTACTCTATCGGTATGCGTATGTGTTGTATGCCTGATTTTTATGCATAATAGATCACTATATATGTATGATTCTTTTTATTTTAAAGTGGATTTCTTCTACTTAAATTTTGAATTTGATTGGTTATTTTTTGTGTTTCCACTCACACGGTGCATTCTTAGATTTTTCCACATTCTTAGTTTGATATTTTAATCTGTCATTTGAATTTTAATTTAGTTGATACAAGAGTTAAGAACAAACTTAGGCAATGCCCATTTATAGTTTGTGATTGTTTGGTACTTTTCATGTGTTTTGAAAGTTTGGGGTGTTAATGGTGTTTATCTTTTAATTTTCATCACCTGATTAACATGCATATTGTCCCCGTGCCATTGGCATGGGTTATGAAGAACTAGTATACAAACAAAAGAGGGACAGTTTATATTGTTTGTCTTAAATAATAAGTAATCTACTATATATAATAGTAAAAGTTTTTCAAGCTTCTAAAAAACTCCAAGTGGCACAATATCATTGGCCAATCTTTCCTTCATACACCAATCACAATCATCCATTTGAAATTAAATTATTAACTTTTAAAATAATATAAAAATATAAGAATATATAAAAATATAAATATAATCAACATTAATTTAACATGTGTAAAAATAGGCAAGTTTGTAACTAAAAATGAGATTTAATAAAATTTTAATTTATATTCACGATTTATTTATTGTGCATATTTTATCTTTTCATTTTCCTTATTTAAATCTAAATTTTTGAAAATTAATATATAAAAAATTAACAATCTACTATATATAATAGAAAAAGTGTTTCAAGCTCCTAGAAATTAAATTAAATTAGTAACTTTTAAAATAATATAAAAATATAAAAATATATTAAAATATAAATATAATCAAAGTTAATTTAACTTGAGTAAAAATAGGCAAGTTTGTAACTAAAAATGAAATTTAATAAAATTTTGATTTATATTCACGATCTATTTATTGTGCGTATTTTATATTTTCATTTTTCTTTATTTAATTCTAAAATTTTGAAAATTAATATATACAAAATTAACAATCTACTATATATAATAGCAAAAGTTTTTCAAGCTCCTAAAAAACTCCAAGTGACACAATATCATTGGCCAATGTTTCCATCATCCACCAATCACAATCATCCATTTGAAATTCAATTAGTAACTTTTAAAATAATATAAAAATATAAGAATTTATTAAAATATAAATATAATCAAAGTTAATTTAACATGAGTAAAAATATGCAAGTTTGTAAGTAAAAATAAAATTTAATAAAATTTTGATTTATATTCACGATTTATTTATTTTGCATATTTATCTTTTCATTTTCTTTATTTAAATTTTTGAAAATTAATATCTACAAAATTAAAAATCTACTATATATAATAGCAAAAGTTTTTCAAACTCCTAGAAAACTCAAAATGGCACAATATCATTGGCCAATCTTTCTATCATACACCAATAACAATCATCCATTTGAAATTAAATAGTAACTTTTAAAATAATATAAAAATATAAGAATATATTAAAATATAAATATAATCAAAGTTAATTTAACATGAGTAAAAATAGGCAAGTTTGTAAGTAAAAATTAAATTTAATAAAATTTTGATTTATATTCACGATTTATTTATTGTGCATATTTTATCTTTTCATTTTCCTTATTTAAATCTAAATTTTTGAAAATTAATATATACAAAATTAACAATCTACTATATATAATAGCAAAATTTTTTCAAGCTCCTAAAAAACTCCAAGTAGCACAATATCATTGTCCAATCTTTCCATCATACACCAATCACAATCATTCATTTGAAATTTAATTAGTAACTTTTAAAATAATATAAAAATATAAGAATATATTAAAATATAAATATAATCAAAATTAATTTAACATGAGTAAAATTAGGCAAGTTTGTAAGTAAAAATGAAATTTAATAAAATTTTGATTTATATTCATGATTTATTTATTGTGCATATTTTATCTTTTAATTTTCTTTATTTAATTCTAAAATTTTGAAAATTAATATATACAAAATTAACATTTTACTATATATAATAGCAAAAGTTTTTCAAGCTCCTAGAAAACTCCAAGTGGCACAATATCATTGGTTAATCTTTCCATTATCCACCAATCACAATCATTCATTTGAAATTCAATTAGTAACTTTTAAAATAATATAAAAATATAAGAATATATTAAAATATAAATATAATCAAAGTTAATTTAACATGAGTAAAAATAGGCAAGTTTGTAAGTAAAAATTAAATTTAATAAAATTTTGATTTATATTCACGATTTATTTATTGTGCATATTTTATCTTTTCATTTTCTTTATTTAATTCTAAAAATTTGAAAATTAATATATACAAAATTAACAATCTACTATATATAATAGCAAACGTTTTTCAAGCTCCTAGAAAACTCCAAGTGATACAATATCATTGGCCAATCTTTCCATCATCCACCAATCACAATCATCCATTTGAAATTCAATTAGTAACTTTTAAAATAATATAAAAATATAAGAAATAATTAATTTATTTATATTCATGATTTTTTTTATTGTGCATATTTAATCTTTTCATTTTATTTATTTAATTCTAAAATTTTGTAAATTAATATATACAAAATTAACAATCTACTATATATAATAGTTAAATTTTTTCAAGCTCCTAGAAAACTCCAAGTGACACAATATCATTGGTCAATCTTTCCACCATCCACCAATCACAATCATCCCTGTTAAATTCAATTAGTAACTTTTAAAATAATATAAAAATATAAGAATATATCAAAATATAAATATAATCAAAGTTAATTTAACATGAGTAGAAATATGCAAGTTTGTAAGTAAAAATGAAATTTAATAAAATTTTGATTTATATTCACGATTTATTTATTGTGCATATTTTATTTTATTTTATTTTATCTTTTCATTTTCTTTATTTAATTAAATATTTTAAAATTTATAAATCTACTCATATTTAATTCAATATTTTAAAATTTATTTATTAATGATAGTCACATTTAACTATTCAAATATTTTAACAACTTATTTTCATTTCTATCGCTAACCTAAATGAGGTTTAATTATTATCTCATTACTCTCTTTTCTTTTTTGGTTGACTCTCATCCTTTACTCACTTTCTCTTCTTTCTTCTTGAATGTCAATTTTCAAAGTTCAATATTTTAAAATTTATTTTCTAAATTATTTAATATTTGGGTTACTCAGATAATTCATCTATTTCATAATGATAGTCACATTTAACTATTCAAATATTTTAACTGTTTATTTTCATATCTATCGCTATCCTAAATGAGGTTTAATTATTATCTCATTACTCTCTTTTCTTTATTGGTTGACTCTCATCCTTTACTGACTTTCTCTTCTTTCTTCTTGACTGTCAATTTTCAAAGTTCAATGATTTGTTTAAAAAGATATTAACAAAATAGAAATAATTCAAATAAAATATTTCATGAAAATGGAAAAAATAGAAGGATAAGATGAAACAGAAAATTAATAACAAAAATTAATCGGGAGTCGAGTTTTGTGAAACACAAATTTCGTAAGAAGAAATTGTCCCGCACTATTTCTAACAGTTTAACAAGGGTAGCGATTTGATAACTCTTTGATTACAAGAAGAGGATGAGGTTGAAAGGTTCATTGATTGTAGATATGTCTCTGCATGTGAGGCGATTTGGAGGATATGGGTTTAATTTGCATTATAGAACTCCACCAGTTGAGCGGTTAGCTTTTCACATGAAGGGTGACCAGACTATACCTTTTCACGAAGGGGATTACATTGAAGATGTTCTTGAAAAAGCAGAGACTGTTAAAGAATCCCAGTTTGTTAAGTGGATGGAGTATAACCGTGATAATGAAGACGGTCGACATTTGAAATACTGGGAATTTCCGAGGTATTTTGTGTCGGTAAAAAATAAACGTGAATGGCGCCGCAGGAAAGATAGTCGATTTGCAATTGGAAGGATATATCATGCGCCGGTCGGCTGTGGGGAATTGTACTACTTGAGGATTATGTTGAATCATAAAGCCGGTTGCAAAAATTTTGAAGATTTGAGAACCGTTGATCATGTTGTCTGTAACGACTTTAAATCACATACTGAAGCTAAAGATTGGATGTATCGTCATGTTGTTACGAAATATAGATCAAGCTTCAGAATTGTGTAACGGTACAAGATTGATCGTTACAAATCTAGGTACGCAAATCAATTTTGTTAGTATATAATTATACATTTATACTATTAATTATTTGACATAAAACATACTGTTATTTTAATATATGCTCCCTCCGTCCCACCCAAGTGTGCACCAAGATTTTGGGCACAATAACTAAGAAATACTATTAAGATAATGAAAATGTGTGGTAGGAAATGAAGAGAGAGAATGAATGGAGTTAATAGTAGGTTGGTTGAATAAATTGTATGGTGGAAAATGAAGAGAGAGAATGAGTGGGTGGGGTAGGGAGAATATAAAATATTAAAACCTTTGCCATTTATGATAGTTCACACTCGGCTGGGACGGATCAAAAGGGAAATAAGTGTACACTAGGTTGGGACGGAGGGAGTATATATATATAGGTAAGCACATAATCGAGGCGGTAATGTTGTCCGAAAAGAATGTTGGTAAGAAGGTGTTGATACCGATGATGATTATGTCACGACTACAAATGTTGTGTATAAAAAAGTTTTTGACAAGTTGTAATATATTACATAAAATTATCTCATTAATTTTTTGAATTGTATTTACATTTAACTTTTACCTCAATGTTTTATTCCCGTCGGGGACCGACGGGTTACTCATCACTAGTAAATAATAAAGGGATAAGCCAAAAGTTTAAAATTGAATCAAATGACCATATCGATATTATTTTTCTTTTTAATCTTTTACCGGGTTACCAAATTATCCTTAATAAAAATATTATTATCAATAACAATTTTAAAAAGACTTAAGAAAATAAATAAATACTTAAAAAAAAGAATAATTAAATTTTTATAGTTTCTAAAAATCAAAATTTAGACTTTTTTTTTCAAAAAAAAAAGAGTGATTGTTTGAAGAAGGTTCAAGCAATTTAAATTACATTTTTTTTTAATGCAGACCCCAAAATGAGTGACTTAGTGATAAAAGCTAAGTCTCACGCTATGTGAAGTCTATTAAGATTCGATCCTTGCTTGTGACATCGTAAAATAAAAGTTATAATGCCAAGCAAAACTTTAAGAAAATATCTCTTTTACTTAAGTAAAGATATATATATATATATATATATATATATATATATATATATAGAGAGAGAGAGAGAGAGAGAGAGAGAGATATGAATGCACACAAAAATAAAAAGAAACATAAATTTATTCTATATTATTTTAAATTCAATGAAAATGCCACTGGATGTGCAACGTCGTACGTTTCAGAATTTTTTTGAATTCTCATCCTTTCAAATGGGATGATATTCCAAATTTTTGCGATGCTTCAAATTTTAAGTATTAGTTAATAGCTTTCATCGATAAATATAGGTAAACAAATGAATAAATATAATAGAGTAATATTACATATCCAAGTAAATATATTTGACAACTTTGAATTAGGAAAATCACTTGATAATATTATTAACTAACATGTTGTGGATATTGCTATCATTAGTTAGAATGTATGTGACTTTTTAAGAGATAGGACTTTTGGAGTATATATTATAAATATTTACAGATTATTTATATCATGAATGAAACATTAAAATAGCTAATATATATATATATATATATATATATATATATATATATATATATATATATATATATATATATACATATATAGGGTCCTATTATAATGAGAACCAAATTTATATGAGAACCATGAGAACCACTAACAGTCATTGGATTAAAAAACACATCAATGCTCCAGATTAAAAAAAAAATAGAGGGGATGGCATTTTCGTAATTATTGTGAACTAAATCCCCCTCAAATTTCAAAATAAAATATCTCAATATCTATAAGTCGAAAAAAAAATTCGAAAACACTTATTTTTTTTGTCTTGACGAGACGATTCAAACAAGATCCCTGAAGATAGGATTTTGAAAAAATAATATTGACTTATAGATTACTTAACTAGTGTACATTACTTAACTAGTGTGCACGAGTTAATTACTTAACTAGTGTACAATACTTAACTAGTGTACATTACTTAACTAGTTAATTACTTAACTAGTGTGCACGAGTTATATGGCTAGTGTGCACGAGTTAATTACTTAACTAGCTAGTGTACACTAGCTACCTAGTGTATACTAGCCAAATGCCTTAGGCAGCAGGACAAAGTATTGAGCCAAGCCCTTGTGTACACTAGCTGTTGTAACTTAGTGTACACTAGCTAGTTATCTAGTGTACAATAGCTAGTTTTCTTAGTGTATACTAGCTGTGTTGCTAGTGTAACCTAGTGTACACTAGCTGTGTTGCTAGTGTGCACAATTCAAAAATTGATTGCGTTTGAAAATTGATTGTTCAATATTATTTTTTTAAAAATTAGACGTTGTTCAATATTATTTTCGTAATTAGCTAGTGTACTTAGCCCACTTGGCATGTATCAATCAAACCCATAATTTAGTTACAGCATTATCCACATGCAAAAAGGATGAAATACTACAATACATCACCATTAAATGATTCTGTCTCAATTCTCAAATATTTTCTTCAATCATTATCCCTACAAGTTATTGCACCCTAAATGGCTTTTCAAGTATCCAAAGTTTACGTCTGACCTCTTGTTAGGAACAATAGCAAAACGATCTCTCAACTTTACCTTGTCTGAAATGCAGTACACAGCTTGTTAATAACCAAAAATAACTTTTGCATTTCTACATGTAGCCTGGCTTCTACGCGGGGACCTTTTCTTATCATTAAATTGCTATTATTTTATTTTGTCTTCTTTTTCTTTTTTGAATTGTTTTTAGTAATCCTAGATATGGAGTACAGTAATGAATTGCCTGGGGGAAGTCAGAACTTGTACACTTGATATTTTAATGACACAAGTGGATGGGAAAAGGAAAACCCAAATGAACTGTTTCATGTCTACATCAAATGAACTGTTTGAAAGCAAATAATAAAAGCAAAGAGTGAAATCAAAAGATACTCCTTCAGCTTCACAATGTTTTATTTTGTCCCAAACTGAGTGAATCGTTTTTTCAAAGTTGTCTTCGATAGATATCAAAAAGGAGTGTCAGTAAAAAAAAAAAAAGTATCTTCCAGCCACAAATGAGTGTCAACCATTTTTTACTTCATAAAATAACTTTGCATTTGGCTAGTGTACACTAGCTACCTAGTGTATACTAGCCAAATGCCTTAGGCAGCAGGACACAGCATTGGGCCAAGCCTTTGTGTACACTAGCTGTTGTAACTTAGTGTACACTAGCTAGTTATCTAGTGTACAATAGCTAGTTTTTTTAGTGTATACTAGCTGTGTTGCTAGTGTAACCTAGTGTATACTAGCTGTGTTGCTAGTGTACATTACTTAACTAGCTAGTGTACACTAGTTAATTAGCTAGTGTTTTAAAAATTAGACGTTGTTCAATATTATTTTTTCAAAATCATATCTTCAGGGATCTAGTTTGAATCGTCTCGTCAAGGCAAAAAATCGGTGTTTTCGATTTTTTTTTCGATTTATAGATATTGAGATATTTTATTTTGAAATTTGAGGGATTTAGTTCACAATAATTACGAAAATGTCACCCCTCTATCTTTTTTTAATCCTGGAGCATTGATGTGTTTTTAATCCAATGGTTGAGTTTAGTTCTCATGGTTCTCATATAAATTTGATTACCATTTGAATAAACTATATATATATATATATATATATATATATATATATATATATATATATATATATATATATATATATATATATATATATCATGAAATTAAATTAAATATAGAATATGTGAATTGATATTACGATAGTATGACTTTTTCCAATTTCTAGCTCATCAAATAATTCAACACAACTCATATTAAAAGTTAAAAAGTTATGGTATAAACTCAATCATTTACTACCATAAGTGAATATAATTATTATACATTAAATTGGAATTATTATACAGTATGTTACTAATATGAAATCAAAAGTTAGGTTTATAATTATTATTGTTATTATTTCAACTAAAAACGTTCAATAAACATATGCTCATTTTATAGGTACTATAGAAGTTAGAACATTGTGTAAATATATGTGCATCTAATAGGTCCTAAAGAAGTTAGAACATTGTGTAAAATAAATTTGAGATTATTAAAAGTCTCCTAATTTATTTATTTTTGGGCAAATGACAATTTAGGGCCTGAAGTCTCAAAACTGTCAATTTAGGGCTCAAAGTTACTATTTTGATCAATTTAGGGCTTTTTGACGTTTTCCGTCAAAAAAGACCGTTAAGTGACCATGTGCTATTCACGTGAGATTTAGTGAGGGCATTTTGGTCATTTCATAGACTTCAGGCCCTAAATTGACAGTTGCCCAATTTAAACCTTCTTCTTCCCTCTTCGACCAAAATTGATCCCCACCCGCCACCTCTTCCACCAACTCTCCACCATCTGCCGTCACCCACCGTCCCTGCAATCTTTCGCCGCCTACTTCAAGACTTAACATCGGCGCCACTCCTCCATTATTTTCGGTGACTGAAATAACCAAACAACAGCAAACCCACCACCACACCCAACCCCATTCACGTTCCCATCACAGACCCCCAAATCTTACCCAGGTTTAACCCCCCTTATTCCAACCTTCGCTCCTCCCTATTCCAACATTTACTGTCCCTTCGCCATCATCGACAATAATAAACTCCATCAAAACCATCACCAACCATTTGAAATCAAATCAAATCAAAATAGAACACCCAAAATCAAATAATGAGCAAGCAACTCGACAATAGTGAAGGGTTCTACAATTGAAGTGGTTTTTGGAACAATGAGTGATGAAGGTCTGGAAATGGGGGTGTTCAATTTGAGGGAATGGTGAGGAGAGATGAATTGATGAGCTTTCTAAAGAGAGAAATGGCGGTTGTTGATGGTGCAATTTTGTTGTCAGAAGTGTGTGTTCATCGTTGTGTGTGTGTGTCGTGGTTATGTATGCGACGTTGTTCTCTTATTGAATTTGGGTTGAGAAATGGATGAGTAGCGATCAGATTTGTAAGGAAGTAAGGGTGATTACAGTGACGGTTGCGGTGCGGCCGGAGAAAGTCACCGAGAAAAGGAAGAAAGAAGGATGAAGATGGAGATGAAAAAGGGGTGAACAAATGTTGTACTAATTCCTCCTAGGTCCCAAAATGAATTTAAAAATAAATAAATTAATCAAGGAATTTGCAAAAAATAAATATTTTATTTTTTGATTAATTATTTATTTCTAAATTTGCTAAAATCTTTGAAGAGAGAGAGAGAGAGAGAGAGCGAGAAGGTGGTGAATTGTCAATTTAGGGCCTGAAGTCTATGAAATGACCAAAATGCCCTCACTGAATCTCACGTGAATATCACATGGTCACTTAACGGCCTTTTTTGACGGAAAACGTCAAAAAGCCCTAAATTGATCAAAATAGTAGCTTTGAGCCATAAATTGACAGTTTTAAGACTTCAGGCCCCAATGTGGTACCGCCCGTATACTTCAGGCCCTAAATTGTCATTTGTCCTTTATTTTTTTACATGTAATAACTTATAAAAGAATATTAACTTTAATTAAATAAGTTTGGGATTATCAAAAGACTTATAATATAACTAATACAACTTAAATATCAAATAATGAATAGGCAAACTAATCATATATTAAAACAACTAAAAAAATATTATGTAATAAATATAAGCGCATCTAATAAGTCCTAAAAGAAGGTGAAAATTGGGATTATCAAAAGTCTCATACTTTATAAGTGTTTGAATTATCAAAAGCCTCTTCGTCATGAATCAAAATAATTTAAACATAAAAAATTTGTAATAAATATATGTGCTTATAGTAAGTCTATAAAAAGATGGAATATAAGGTAACAAAAATTTAAGATTATAAAAAAATTTCTAATTTATTTTATTAAAGTAAATATATACAATAATGTTGTCTCATAACCGCCTATTGACTAGGGATAAAGAGTGGCTAGGATTTCTCCTCAACTGCTTGATCCGACGGTCTTCACAAAAAAGTTTTTTTTACTCTTTAATTTTAACCATTGGATTAATTTTTGATGCCCAGATTCTACAGCTGTCATTAGGCGGGTTCTAAAATTGGTGGTGTCCTCTCCTTTTCCTTTTACACGGCCAATCTTCTCTTCAACGCAATTACACAACAAACAACCCCCCTCTCTCCCCGTATCAATTCTCTATTGGGTTTTTTTATACTTGAAGCTTAAGATTTCGACCCAGATGTAGAAGCATCTATTTCTGCCCCCACGTCGCTCTTCTTCCTAACCCACAATCATGTTCCACATCCAACAAAATGGAAAAAGGAATAAAGATTGGAGGAGGTACAGTTGCTATATGCACACCTGTATAAAGTGAATAGCTATTTTTTTTTTTCAAATGCTCTGCCAAATAGACATAGATGCCACTATAAAATTTTGAACTTCAAGCCAAGTTTCAAGTCTTTTATGTTACTATGGGATACTGTCTGAAGGGATTTGATTTGGGTCATCCAATGCTTATTTATTCTTGTCGATTGATCTTAAACATTCAAGAAGTATTGTTTCTAAAAATGGATTGCTCTTCATCAATATGTACACTTATATGTGTTTTTTTTTTTGTAAGTATATTGAAATATCAAATTCAATTGTATTTATGTTTGTTATTTTGTCATAGTTTGGTACTTTAATGATTTAAATGTTTGTTTTACCTCCGCAGTTGTATTTTAGTCAACTCTACTCTTCCTCAAATGACGCAGATATCACTGAGGCATTCGTTGGACAAGAAAAAAACCACCCATGTGTTGTTTCTTTTGCCATTCAATTACACACACTCTCTCTCTCTCTCTCTGTGTTGATTGACGACCGGTTAGTTTATGTCTCCAAATATATCTGTATCTTTTAGTTGAGATTGTTGTTGTTTGTTTATTTGTTTTTTTTTGTTAGTTTATCATTCAGGTTCAGCCTCTGCTCCCGGCTTGAAGTTGAATCAATGACGTTACAATCTATTCTGCTATTGTTTTAATGGCGAATCTGTGCGTGATTTATTTGATTTTTTGTGTTATTGAAGGTCAGTTTTTCGACATTCTCCTTAAGCTTATTAGAACACCATGTAAATCCGTGTTTTCACCCGGTTACTCTCTTCTTCCAACAACCCTTGCACTCCATGAAGATGGCAAGGTACAAAATTATTTTGTCTTTTAGTTTGGCCTTGAAATTTTGTAGAATAACTTATGTGCAACTACATTAATTACCACAAGAGGTTGATCGGCTATGACAACACCTTATGGAATGGGTCTGTTGCGGCCCTATGGAAAATCTACGAAGGCCACTTTTTGAAACCATACTGACCAATCTCGTTCAATTTGTAGGGAAAGTTTGTCTCTAAAGTTAGGAATTTAGTCCAAGCCCCCTTTCAATCATTGAAACCATATGATATCTTTTCTTTTGTTCCGGAAAAAATAATCAACTTTGCGATTTTGTGATGAGTGAACGAGTGTTTTTTATTGTCGTAATCAGGAAAAAAAGAGTGGAATTTTGGAAGGAAAGGGAGAGTGGCATTGGTGCTCCTGCTTGGCCTTTTTGGTCGCAGCCCCGTAACCCTGCACTTTTTCTTGCTCGTCAGGCGTTTGTTCTTTTGCTAAACTCATTCTTTTTCCTTTTTTTTTTGTTTCTAGTTAGATATTAGTTAGTTATATGTTATTCACATTAAGATGAGACCTTTTCTCATATGGTAAATATTTTATGCCATTAATCCAAATTGAAGGTAAGGTTTCAATATACAAGTGATTTCTTCAATTCACCCTGTAACGACCCTAACCCTAGACACAATTTTAGTATAACATTATATACTTTTAATATTAATATCAACCTTATATGTTTATTTTATATCTTTAAATTTCTTATATTAGGATAAAATGATAAGGAAATAAATAGTGTTCTAAAGGAAAAATAATAATTAGAAATAAATAAAGTAATAGAATGGAGTGGTAATAAAATGGACAAATAAAATGTTATGGGTTGAGAGAATTAATTTAAATTGATGAAAGAGTTTTTGGTAGGGAATATTTGGAGTGGGGGACAACTCCCCTAAAACCCTCCCCAAATCCCTCCATATCCGGCCCCCCCTTCCTCCTTTACCCTTTTCATACTCCACCTCCCTCCATCATCCTCCTCAAAAATACCTCTTCACTTTCTCTCTCAACTTTCCATGGATACCCATTTGGAAGCACCTCTTCTCAAGCTCCCACCAAGTGCCATCCTTCACCATTTTTAGATCCGAGAGTACTTTTGGAATCGGGAGACCAAGAGGAGTTCATCAAGCTAAAGAAATCCATGATCTATCTTCCATTTTAATGTGAGTTATTATGACTTCCTTTCTTTAAATGTTCATAAACTATTGATGTTGTTATTATTGTTAAAATGGTTATTTGAGGCCTTAGAAACTTTCTTGGATGTTGAGAAATTTGGTAAGGAAATAAAATGTTGTGGTTGGTTAGGAAAATGGGTCAAGAAGGTAAGCAAATGGGTTAATTATATTATGAAATTTATACTTGGAAAGTGATAGTGAAATGAGTAGTGATTCAAAGGGTAAATGATATAAGATTTAATCATTTTTGGGTTACATGGCTTAGTATGTGAATTGTTATGACTTTCCTTCTTATGAATGATCATAAATTATAAATGTTGTTCTTGTTATATTAATGGGTGTTACATGCTTTAGAACCTTACATGAGTTAGAAAATGGGTAAATGAATTTGGTTGAGGATAATGTTCAAGGAAGACAATCTAAAGGGTTGAAATGGGTGGAATTTGTAGTAATAATCAATCTAAGGTTAATTGGGTTTGGGTTTACTTGTTTGGAGTGAGACTTGGTAAAGCTAAGGTTTCCTTTGGTGTTCTTGTGATAGGCATGGTATAAGGAAAGGAAGACTAGGTTCAAAATGGGTAAAAATCTGAAATTGGGCTGGAGGAAGGCTTGGGCGGTCGCCCATGGGGGCTTGGGCGGCCGCCCATCACGGCAAAAATAACTTTGGCTTTAAAGTCCACTTGGGCGGTCGCCCAAGTGGTTAGGGCGGTCGCCCATGTTGGCAGAAAATGATCCGGTTCTCTGTTTCGCTGAAATTTCACTAGTAACCTTCTAGTATGATCCTTAACCAATATAAAGTTTGGAACCTAACCTTCCCGGAATATGAAATTAATCCTTTTAACCTAAGTTATACTTAGAGAAATTGTATCATTTAAGGGCACCTTAATTTGGGTTTAAATGGAACTAAGGAAGCACTTTAATTACGACTCGGGAATTGTTCGACAGTCTTGTTTGGACTCAGTGATATATTTCGATATAAATGCTGGGATGCCCTACTTTGGAATTCCTAAATTGTTTTGGGATTGGTTCAGAGATTTATAGCCGTTGTGCTAATATGTTGAATACTTGTTATAGTATTTCTATCTTTATGATATTATATTGTTGTAGGATTCCCTACTTTGGAATTCCTAAACTGTACATGTGGTTCAGAGATTGATAGCCGTTGTGCTAAGATGTTGAATACTTGTTATAGTATTTCTATCTTTATGATATTATATTGTTGTAGGATTCCCTACTTTGGAATTCCTAAACTGTATTGTGGTTCAGAGATTTATAGCCGTTGCGCTAAGATGTTGAATACTGTTATAGTATTGCTATCTTCATGATATGCTATTGTGGTATGTATCCCTACTTTGGATCATACAATGTTTGGTTAAGCAAGTATGTTATTACTGTGCTTAGTTATGAAAATCCAGCTGGTATTTGTTTGTTGGGCAATGTTATGGAATTATAATGGCACCGAGCCAAGTTCATTATAATTCATACATTGGTAACCCAGTTGTCCCCCTTGTGTGGGATTAGTGGGCTAGCATCTCTTTTTGAGGTAGATGGTCTAGTTTCATGGGGATATGAGCGTGTGTCGAATCCACATGGTACTGTTATTGTTCATGGTTAGGAACCGCTTCATCAAATGTTCTTCTTTGCTCGGATGTGTATATCCTTTTGGAGTTAAAACCTTGGCTCGAGTATCCTTCTAAGTGTTACTTTATCGTACTTATGTGTTGTGATATATTCATGATGAGTGGTCGTTGTTTCCAACCGGTATGGGACGGTTGGCGGCGGAGCCTCTCGATTATGTGGATATGTCTTTTGATGTATTGCATCTTGTTTGGCATCTTCTTTGCATTCATAATAGCTTGAGATTTATTCTCACCCCTCTCCCTTTCTTGTTTTTAGATTCTCGAGACGGTTGGACCGGCCCAGTAAGGGCGGTGAGGAGTTTGGAAGTTATATTGTGGAAATTGTCGGGGTATGATTAGGTTGGTATAGAAAGTGTACGTTGGTATAATTCATTTATGGAATTGTATTTATAAATCTTTATTTTATGTTATAACCGAGGCCTTTTTGTAATTAAAACAGTTTCTTACTTTCTAAGTTAGTCAACTATTTCTCCATGGTGAAAAGGTGTAGATTTATTTTGAAATGATTACAACAATGGTATTTATTTTTAAATGGTTATAATAATTGTATTTAATTTTGAAAGTTAAATAAAAGTTTTAAAAGATTAGGAAAAATTGGGTTAGTTTGAGGATGCTCCAGCTTGGGACACGTGTAGGTTCCGGGTCGGGGTCCTCACAGTTGGTATCAGAGCTCGGTTAGAGTTCTCGGGTAGAGTCTAGCTGAGTGAGAGTGTGCGATAACTTACGTCGAGAGTTTAATGCAGGAATTTGTTCAATGATAGAAAATGATATTGACCAATCAAGGAATCAAGGAAAGGTGAGTTATGGAAAGATAGATTTCTCATCATTATTTGAGGTATTTTACCTGTCTCAGGAGTTAGGTTTCATACTTGTATAAATTCTCGTTCATTCGCTCTCATGTGGCATTACATTTCATCTTTATTGGTATAATTGGCCTAAGAGTTGCCTTATGTGTTGGAGGTTCTACTCCGATGGGGTCGTACCTCGAATCATCCTTAATTATCTTGGTAATTGTGATTAAGTGGGCATGTATTGCCGGTGGATTTGGTCGAGTTACCTATCCGTGAATCATCGTTATGTTAACTTTGAATTATTTGAGTAGTTGTTGTGTTTGAGGAGGACTGTCGCAAGAAGCGAGTCTCCTTATCTACGTTTGATTTACCTCCGTGTGTAATTGAGTCGGGTAAATTATTAATTGATATTATGTCACATACGCATAATTGTCGAAAGTATGGCCTAATTAAGAGTGAATTATGGTTGTGTACTTGCGTGAGTATTTATACATTGGTGTCTCATGGGGAGACTAGATATATGGGACTAGTATTGAAAGTGATAGTCTAAGTAGGATTATATGGGTTATAAAATATCGCGAGTACGAGATCTTATAGAACCAATATATCTTTGCCTTATGTGCTATTAGTTGATTAAGTGGTGTTTTCTATGTGAGTTTCAAAATGGGTTTTCATCAGGTATCATACCAGGATATTGAGATTTTGAATTGCTATAAGGTATTATTTTGGCATTCGGATTCCTAGATAGAGGACACTAATTGGGATGATGGACTTGATGATTCATCTTGGGAAAGTATTTGATAAAGAAGATAATGAGCTTAGTGAATCTCCATAAGGGTAAATTGTTACTATAATTAGAAAAGATGATACTTGGTGGTTATTTATAAGGTTATAGAGATCTTAAATAGGTAACTGTGAAGAATAAGTATTCGTTAGCACTTGTTGACGATTTGTATGGTGATTTTAGAAACTAGTAGGATACTCAATGGTTATTAGTTAAATTTTCGGAGTGTTACAATTACAGTGAAAATTTGCTTAAAGGATATACTTAAGATAACATTTATATATATAGTATGGCCGTTTTGATTTGTGGATTGTGTATTAGTGATGGAGAGGTAAATAGGGAAAATGCAAAGAAGTATAATAGATACAGTTATTGGTGACTTAAAGGATCAACTTCAGGAATTGGTGAAACATGCACATGGTTTGTTTTGAGAGATGATTATCATTAGTTGAGAAAATAAAATGAGGATAAATCTTATTGGAAGACGGGATACTTTAGGATGATTACACCGTATAGGTTGACTTAGTTGCGCGACTCATATAAGGGATTGGTGTGATGCTCGGAAGATATTGACGCTATCACGGATTTTGAGTTGTTGAGGGTTATAGGGAGGTAAGTTAGATTATACCGTAATGTTTAATCGAAATTTGGGAATGATTGATCTATGTGAGTTCTAATTATATTTTCTTATTTAGAAATTATGGTATTTAATTGGGAACTAGATGTTGCAATACGTTGTTACTAAGTACAATACCAATATCGAAGGTAAGGAATAGATGACTCAAATTAAGTAAAAGTGTTGAATATTCAACTTGAGGAATTATTGAATTGAGGATGATTTACCTAGTTTGTAAGCTTAATGATTGTTTTAGTGTTATTTATCGGAAATAGTAATAGTATGGCAAGATTGTGTTTTCTTATAGAGAAATTAACTAAGTATAAATATTATAAGTGGTGGCTATACTATAAATAGAGGTCAAACAAGAATATTTTGTTGGAATTGTTTTAAAAGTGCTTTACAACTTTGGATTATAAATTGAACTTCAGTATGAGCATTTGTACCCTTCAGGGATATTTTGATTTATTAAAGTCAGTGAACCGTTTTTGTGTACCTTAAAATCTGGGAGTAATTTAATTATCCACCACTGGAATGGGACGGTTGTAGATAATTAAATCACTCGAGTTATTTTGTTAGCTTATCAATCTTTTGAAATTTCTTAAATTGTGAGTGGTTTAGTTAATTAAAACTGGTATGGGCCGGTTTTAAATAAATAAACCATTCGGGTCTCTTTGAATCTTTTTATATTATCCTTTGGAATTTTGAAAGATGTTGTAACTTTTAGAAAGACTTGGTATCCTAAAGATATAAATTGTTCAGAAGCAAGTAGAAATTGCAACCTAGTTTCCCTATAATGATTAATTGTATTCAAGTTTTGGTCCGAGAAATGAATTGATAAATGTGTGGTTATTATTGTGTCGATCACAATAGACTCGGTTTTGTTTTGGAGTTGGATCGGCTCCGTTGTGGGCGGCCAACCCTTCAATTTGAATATTGATTTGTCACTAGTCCTGAACATAATTGGAACATTGAATGGTGACAATGGAATGTTGACGTTAGAAATTTATTAAAATATTTAGAGTTCTAGGTTGAACTTGAGAGTATTATCACTATAGATTTTGTGATTGAGATACTTTGAAAGTAAAGAAGGGTATGTTGTTCTGTTATAGAAAGTTGAATTGTATTTTCTACTCGTTATATATATGTAGCTTGATGAGATGTTATTAATAAAGTCCTCACATATGTTAGTGGATAATTCGATTGCATAAAACCCATAGTGTTAAATGGATTGGATAGACATCGTTCGGGAAGGTCATTTTGGGAAGGTAGGAATGCTATTAAGTTTAACCTTGTAAAAATTTGAAGAATCATTACTTGTGGTTGATGATATGCTACGGGCATATACAATAGATTTAGTAGTCGATAGGACATAAGGTTACCAATGGTTGGATACGTATAATAGCAGTTATCATTCTAGCATTGAGATAAAACCGTATGAGGCATAGTTTGGGGAGAAAATATCGATCTCTAATTTGTTGGGGTGAGTTTGGAGAAGCAAGACCTAAGGTAAACTGGCGCCAAGATTCGTTAATCCATTTGAAGCTTTAGAAAAGGTTGGTGATTTGACTTATAGACTGGTTTGGAGAAGCTTATAGAGTATTTGAAGTTTTAATGTAATATCGTCTCATTAATGGAATTAGAAATCGTGGAAAAGAATCACAGCATTGAAGAAACTATATGGAATTGGAGTCGAGGTATGCATAAGTAACCGAGGCGGATTGAACTTTTAGGTAAGTCTTTTTAAAATTCGGGACGAATTTTCTTTTGGGGGGGAGCGAAGTGTAACGACCCTAACCCTAGACACAATTTTAGTATAACATTATATACTTTTAATATTAATATCAACCTTATGTGTTTATTTTATATCTTTAAATTTCTTATATTAGGATAAAATGATAAGGAAATAAATAGTGTTCTAAAGGAAAAATAATAATTAGAAATAAATAAAGTAATAGAATGGAGTGGTAATAAAATGGACAAATAAAATGTTATGGGTTGAGAGAATTAATTTAAATTGATGAAAGAGTTTTTGGTAGGGAATATTTGGAGTGGGGGACAACTCCCCTAAAACCCTGCCCAAATCCCTCCATATCCGGCCCCGCCTTCCTCCTTTACCCTTTTCATACTCCACCTCCCTCCATCATCCTCCTCAAAAATACCTCTTCACTTTCTCTCTCAACTTTCCATGGATACCCATTTGGAAGCACCTCTTCTCAAGCTCCCACCAAGTGCCATCCTTCACCATTTTTAGATCCGAGAGTACTTTTGGAATCGGGAGACCAAGAGGAGTTCATCAAGCTAAAGAAATCCATGATCCATCTTCCATTTTAATGTGAGTTATTATGACTTCCTTTCTTTAAATGTTCATAAACTATTGATGTTGTTATTATTGTTAAAATGGTTATTTGAGGCCTTAGAAACTTTCTTGGATGTTGAGAAATTTGGTAAGGAAATAAAATGTTGTGGTTGGTTAGGAAAATGGGTCAAGAAGGTAAGCAAATGGGTTAATTATATTATGAAATTTATACTTGGAAAGTGATAGTGAAATGGGTAGTGATTCAAAGGGTAAATGATATAAGATTTAATCATTTTTGGGTTACATGGCTTAGTATGTGAATTGTTATGACTTTCCTTCTTATGAATGATCATAAATTATAAATGTTGTTCTTGTTATATTAATGGGTGTTACATGCTTTAGAACCTTACATGAGTTAGAAAATGGGTAAATGAATTTGGTTGAGGATAATGTTCAAGGAAGACAATCTAAAGGGTTGAAATGGGTGGAATTTGTAGTAATAATCAATCTAAGGTTAATTGGGTTTGGGTTTACTTGTTTGGAGTGAGACTTGGTAAAGCTAAGGTTTCCTTTGGTGTTCTTGTGATAGGCATGGTATAAGGAAAGGAAGACTAGGTTCAAAATGGGTAAAAATCTGAAATTGGGCTGGAGGAAGGCTTGGGCGGTCGCCCATGGGGGCTTGGGCGGCCGCCCATCACGGCAAAAATAACTTTGGCTTTAAAGTCCACTTGGGCGGTCGCCCAGTGGTTAGAAAGCGATCGCCCATGTTGGCGAAAAATGATCCGGTTCTGTTTGTTTGAAATTTCACTAGTAACCTTCTAGTATGATCCTTAACCAATATAAAGTTTGGAACCTAACCTTCCCGGAATATGAAATTAATCCTTTTAACCTAAGTTATACTTAGAGCAATTGTATCATTTAAGGGCACCTTAATTTGGGTTTAAATGGAACTAAGGAAGCACTTTAATTACGACTCGGGAATTGTTCGACAGTCTTGTTTGGACTCAGTGATATATTTCGATATAAATGCTGGGATGCCCTACTTTGGAATTCCTAAATTGTTTTGGGATTGGTTCAGAGATTTATAGCCGTTGTGCTAATATGTTGAATACTTGTTATAGTATTTCTATCTTTATGATATTATATTGTTGTAGGATTCCCTACTTTGGAATTCCTAAACTGTACATGTGGTTCAGAGATTTATAGCCGTTGTGCTAAGATGTTGAATACTTGTTATAGTATTTCTATCTTTATGATATTATATTGTTGTAGGATTCCCTACTTTGGAATTCCTAAACTGTATTGTGGTTCAGAGATTTATAGCCGTTGCGCTAAGATGTTGAATACTGTTATAGTATTGCTATCTTCATGATATGCTATTGTGGTATGTATCCCTACTTTGGATCATACAATGTTTGGTTAAGCAAGTATGTTATTACTGTGCTTAGTTATGAAAATCCAGCTGGTATTTGTTTGTTGGGCAATGTTATGGAATTATAATGGCACCGAGCCAAGTTCATTATAATTCATACATTGGTAACCCAGTTGTCCCCCTTGTGTGGGATTAGTGGGCTAGCATCTCTTTTTGAGGTAGATGGTCTAGTTTCACTTTGGGGATATGGCGTGTGTCGAATCCCTATGGTACTGTTATTGTTCATGGTTAGGAACCGCTTCATCAAATGTTCTTTGCTTTGCTCGGATGTGTATATCCTTTTGGAGTTAAAACCTTGGCTCGGTATCCTTCTAAGTGTTACTTTATCGTACTTATGTGTTGTGATATATTCATGATGAGCTGGTCGTTGTTTCCAACCGGGATGGGACGGTTGGCGGCGAGAGCCTCTCGATTATGTGGATATGTCTTTTGATGTATTGCATCTTGTTTGGCATCTTGCTGCATTCATAATAGCTTGTCGAGATTTATTCTCACCCCTCTCCCTTTCTTGTTTTTAGATTCGAGACGGTTGGACCAAATGGCAAGTAAGGGCGGTGAGGAGTTTGGAAGTTATATTGTGGTAATTGTCGGGGTATGATTAGGTTGGTATAGAAAGTGTACGTTGGTATAATTCATTTATGGAATTGTATTTATAAATCTTTATTTTATGTTATAACCGAGGCCTTTTTGTAATTAAAACAGTTTCTTACTTTCTAAGTTAGTCAACTATTTCTCCATGGTGAAAAGGTGTAGATTTATTTTGAAATGATTACAACAATGGTATTTATTTTTAAATGGTTATAATAATTGTATTTAATTTTGAAAGTTAAATAAAAGTTTTAAAAGATTAGGAAAAATTGGGTTAGTTTGAGGATGCTCCAGCTTGGGACACGTGTAGGTTCCGGGTCGGGGTCCTCACACACCCTGCTGCAACTCAGCTTCTAGATTACAGTTTTGTAAGAAACGTTGAACCTCTGGAAAAACCTATTGTATATGTTGAGCCTTCAGATGCCTCTGGTGTTGCAAATGGTGTGAAATCTGTGTTTATTATTTTTATCAATTTATTTCAATACATTCAATATATGCAAAATAAGTTTCTATTGTCTTGCGTGAAAAGACATTGCTTATCTTCTATACTTCTGAGATATGTAGACATTATATATGTTACAAATTTATATAAATTGGAGATGACTCATATGGTATATTTATGTTTCTTTTGATGAATTCAGGCACGTCCATTTAGTCGTAGTAGATGAAGAAAACAAAATTTTAATCAATCATCTTAGGTTGCAAGGTTACATAAGAAGGTGCAGCTTATGACGAGAGAGAGAGGTGGGTTGAGGGGGCTTTTATTTATGGACACGAGAGGAAACATTGTGGAGGTAGTTGGTTTGTATGTTTTTATTGATGGTGTTAGTGGAGAAGGGGGTTGGAGAGAAAGGCACGGGGAGGGGTTCTGCAGAACGACAGTTTGCCGAGGGTGGGGAAAACCAGTGATGGAGAGGACATTGGAAGTTGAAGATCGCAATAGTCAGGTTTGGGATAATACTTTGGCAGAGAATGGGGTTGGAAATGCTGGGCAGGGTGAGCAAGTGGTAGATGAGGAGAGTTTGAATATAGGAGATGAGTTAATTGAAGACGAGCGGGATATTCTTTTGAATGGTGAGGCGATTCATTTTTTGGAACTAAGATAAGTATTATTGTTGTTAAGGTTACTTTGGGACCGGGGAGTAGAGAAGCTTAGAATTTGGCAGAAGAAGTTTATTTAATTGGAAGTGTGGGTGTAATAGATAGTGGGTTGGTAGAGAAGGGTTTATAAATATGAAGTGGGGGGGGGAGGGGGTTGGTGGGTAGGTTAGATATATAGATGCCTCAAAAAGTCTTAATGCTTGGCATTCTTCAATTCTTATTTACTATGATGTTTTATTTGAGCGATTGTAGATAGAGAGTATATTGTAGTGTGAAGAAGAGAGGTTGGAAACGGAAAAAAAAAATTCTTAGTTTTACACTTTTTTTTTTTTTTTTAATTTTAAGGTATTTCTTCGCCTCATCCCCAAGGCTTGAAGGTGATTTGATCTACGTTACCATGCCTTGTAATGTTTATGCGAAATTAGGAAGGTTTAAGTTAGAATACCATGAATGTTGTTGGATTAATTTTGAAATATATGTTCCTAAATAAATGTTGTATTTCTAAAAGATGAAAGTGTTTCAGTGCAATTGTACTATTGTACTAGCAATGTGTAAATGTACGAAGCATATTTCCACCGAGGGAAGTAGGTAGTAGTTTATTTTCCATGTTCATTGCTCAATTTTTACAACACGTGGTGAGGTTGGGAAAAAAGGGTAGTGTGCTGTGAATTGAGTAAGGGTTACTGGGTGGGGTGGGGTGGGTTAAGGAAATGACTTTTTTTCTTAACATCTAATAATTATTATTATAAAATTTGACTAAATTCCAAATATTTATATCTTCTTTCTTATAGGGTCACAGTAACCATGCGATTTTATTTTTCTACTTCTTTTTCTACACTTCTCACCACCAAGAGAGACAAGCTAGCTTTAGCTAGGAACCTCCTTTATTTCTGGCTCATCGAAGGAAAACAACGTTCGACATGCATGTATTGAACAAAATTTACTCTAATATGTTTTTCAAATTATTTCATGTTAAATGAGACGAATTATGTTGAGAGGAGAGGATACACTTCTTGATTATGGAGTTTGCGGATATTATGTGAAATTATCGTGATTTGAATCAATAGCATAATTTCTTTTCCAGTTAAATAATTTTTTCATTAAAAATGCGTACTACATATATCGAACTTTAAAACTACAAGTTTCAATAAAAATGGAAAAATCAATTAATATAAAATCTAGATTACAAAAAGTTACTTCATAATATTTATTACTAAAACTTTTATCTTTAACAATATTTATTTATCAAACAATATTACTACAAGATTATGAATACCAAATTTATTTATCAAACAATATTTTTGATCTAACACTACTTCAAAAATCGAACAAATAAAATATACTTATTTAAAATCCCAACACCTAGGGCATGCTTTCGAGTTTAAAAATGGAGAGAAAGGGAAAGAAAGAGAAGAAAATTTATAAAAAATTTCTCCCTTAGCTTGCTTCTGAGATTTTTTAGGGAGGAAGTGGAAAGAAAGGAAAGAAAAATTTTTAGGATTTTCCTCCCAAAATTTTCCTCTCAAAATTGAGAGGAATTGGAAGGAAAGAAATTGAAAGCTTAATAATTTTTATTATTATCCCACTTTTACCCTCATATATTTTTTGTAATCACATCATTACCCTCAGATTTCACCGAATTTCCAATCCTTGCAGCGCCTTCGTCAACAACGACCATCAACCTTCTTCTTTTCTCCGCCATTAACCGCCGACTACCTGCCTCAATTATATCCTCAAGAGCAACAATATCGAGTAACAGAGAGCAATTTCAACCGCCTCTTTATTAATCCCGGCGGTGCCAATCTTCGATTTCTGGTGAAATGCTTCCAGTTTTGGTCACATCTGTTAGTTCTTGCAATTGCACAGAAGCATGCCACTCCGAGTAAGACATAATTGAAATTCGGTCGAGATTGCATCAACTTCAGTTCAACCGACTCTAATTCTGTCTGATTCCCATGGACAACCTTGAGTTTAGTGGTCAATGGAGGTGATTCACCCATATCCTCAATACTCCTCATTCCTTTGTTGTTTTCAATAAAAGGAAGAAAACATGTTATTGTGATGCATCGAGGGTATAAAAGTCATTTTCTTTTTATTTTCTCTCATTTCAATCCAAACTCGGAATCATGATGAAAGAAAATTTTATTTTTCCTTTCATTTCTTACCTAACTTGAAAGCACATCAGAAGAAATTTAAATTCACTTTTGTCCCTTTTTTTTTCTCCTTTTCCATCACTCACTTTTTTTTTTTTTTTTTGACTGTTCTTTAAAAACTCGAAAGCGGAAACTCTCTTAAAGATAAAAACTTTATTAAATTCTTCCTTTTAATTACGATTTCTGGGAGGTCCGTCCTTCGCATTTCGCTCCTCTCCTCTCCCTCTCTCGATCGGTGAACACCTACTACCGTTTCTCCAGATCTGCCGGTCATTCAATTCTGATCAGGTTTGATTTCTCATTCTATCCTATTTAGATCTGGGTATTTGCTTCAATCGATTTTTCTATCCTTCTTAGATCTCATTCATCGCTTTAAATCATTATATTATGATCTCATCTTTGTCTGATAGCCTGCAATTTAGCTCTGGATTAATCTAATTTAATGCGTATTCTTGATTTTTCAATGAAGGGTATTTGATGATTGTGTTTTAGATAGGTCCATTTATTTTGATTTCCTCATTGGAATTCCTCAATTTTGTTACGTGTTTGTGTTTTTATAGCCTATTTATTTTGATCTTTTGTTTTTAATTCTTCTCATTTTCAGAATTTCGGGTGTTGGGTATTTGAGATTATTATCATTATTATGTTCTTCTTCGTTAGTTTTAAGGACTACCCTTAATGTGTTTGATTATCTGTGTGTATTAATGGATTGGTTTGTCGAGATCTCAATGTTGAAAGCTGATTTTATTGTTTCTTCGTCATTTATGGATTCAGAATTGAAGGATACTTTTTTTTTTTGTTTTAATTATTCCTCCACTTTCTAGGTTCTTCTATAATGCCCACATTTTCGTTAATCTTCAAAATGATGTTGATTTGTTACTTCCTGTTCAGGTTTCCCCTGCTTAATTTCTCTGTTCAATTTGTTATTGCATCTTAGTGCCCATATATATATGAATGCATACTATTTTAACAAAGACATTATACTTGTGATATGAACATTATCTATTGCGGTGTAAGCTTTAACCAAAAAGGAAAACAAAGAAAAAAACTTGACAGAGTTATGTTTTAAAATACCAATTTTTCCTTTGGATGTGGTGTTTATGTTTACTTTATCGAGAAGTGTTCTTTACAGCTGTGAGTGGGATCGTCTAATTCATGTATTGCAATTGCTACCGATTAGCCAGCCTGTAATTATTTCTAACTGTGATTCCGTTGCAGAGGGTTTTGCATCCTAGTGCGTGAAAATGAAGAAGGCTTTTGATCAAACTGTTCGGGATCTGTAAGTTGATTTGTTGTTGAAGTATCCAACTTCAAGTATTTACTAGCAAAGTGTTTACAAAAAAATGTTCTTTTTCGGTTGTAGTTTGTGTTATGCTATTGTTTATCAAACAGAATGGGAATTTCTTTAACTTGATGGTGTTATGTTTTCTACCTCACAATGTCTCCCCCAATTTCTTTTTGCAGCAAGAGAGAGGTGAATAAGAAAGTCCTTAAAGTTCCTTCCGTAGAACAGAAGGTATAGTTCGCCTTCCCTTTTCATATTTATATTGCACTTTTTACGTGTTCCGAGTTTGAGTGAATGAAGAATTTTATTTGAAGTAATACAGTTGCACAAGCATTTCTATACAATTGTTGATGAATCTAATGGAAATGGATAGCACTCCTTGAAGGACTGAAATTTGAGTTAACCTGATTAGAGATTTTAATGTCAAGGATCTCTTTCATTTCAGTTTTTCAGCAGTTTAGAAACGCGGGTATTAGGTAACTTGTATTTGAGTGAAACAGAAAAATGCATCTTTGACTCTGATACACACTCGTAGTTAGGTGTTTGTTTGCACCTGAAAAAATGTGCTGAGCTTGAAAAAGTTTAATTCTTCTCTGCAACGAGCAAGGGCTTAGCCTGCAACTGAATTATATCTGATGTCCGTACAAAATATCTTTTGTTGTTTTAATCCTTCATCTTTGTATTGCTAAGGAGAGGTTCTAAACATGATAAAATAGCTGATCCTTGGATATGCCCAGTCTTTAATAATATTCTTCTTCTAATATACAGGTTATGGATGCCACTAGCAATGAGCCCTGGGGCCCTCATGGGTCACATCTTGCTGATATTGCCCAGGCAACAAGAAACTAGTACGTTTAGTTATTTTGTTTTTCCTCGACCTGATGTACTTAGTTACTATGGTCAGAAGACTCACTTTTGGTGATGTCGTGCAGTCACGAGTACCAGATGATCATGGCAGTAATTTGGAAGCGTATTAATGATACTGGAAAGAATTGGCGGCATGTGTACAAGGTTTGTCTTGTTACAACATACAAATATTTAGGGCATATCCCCCTGACATCTCTCTACAGACCCCACAGCGTGTAAAATTAAGAATGACTTGTCTTGCATTCTCTGCGAGACACATTATCCTGTCTATGGAGCTTCATAACCATAGTCACTATACTGGATTTTGTACTAAAAAGTGTTAGCTTCATCTTTCTTTATATACTTTGCATGCTTCAAATTTCTGGCTTTCTTCTACAGGCTTTGACTATATTGGAGTACTTGGTAGCTCATGGGTCAGAGCGCGTTATAGATGAGATTAGAGAGCATGCTTACCAAATATCAGTAAATCTCTATTCTTTTTAGCTACTTTAAAGCTATATTTGCTAATTTATTCGTTCTTTGCTGACTAGGAGATTCTTAGAGCCTATGTTGACGAATGTTGTAGTTTATTAGAATTTTTTTTTGTATTGTGGTAGACATTGTCCGATTTTCAATATATTGATTCCAATGGGAGGGATCAGGGGAGCAATGTAAGGAAGAAGTCACAGAGTCTTGTGGTTTTGGTGAATGATAAAGAAAGAATACAAGAAATTAGACAGAAAGCTGCTGCTAACAGGGACAAGTGAGTTGTCTGCATATAATTTCAGCTGATTATATTCATACTATATGTTGATTGGCGACCAATTTTGATTATTCACCATCTTTTTTTTGCATCAATAAGACTTTATTTTAGTAATATGTAGGTTGTACTGCGAATCGTTTTTGTTCATCTCAACATTCAAGCTATTTTAAGCCGTCTCATCACATACAATCTTTGGGCTTTATGTTTCCATCTGTTTGTTCATCGTGTCGAGGTCATTCATCTCGTTGGTATGGCATTCTTGTTAAAAGCTCACTAGCTTGGACCCTTCAATTTTCCCAATTACCCATGTCCACATGACATGACACAGGGTGACTATTTTAGAATACATTTGGTGAACAATCTTAAAATTTTGGAGGATCCGACACTCATATGTCCAAGTTTATGTTACCTGGACTCGGGTACGGGTATCCTACACGGGTACGGATCCGAGTGTCGGATTTACTTTTCCTAAGAAAATTGGACACGGGGACACTGTCCTAATTTTAAACACGGGTATGGGATACGTTAATAACAAAATATATGGAATCTATTTTTATACTTTGCTTGTCATAAAAATTGTCTGATTAATTTTTTGTACAAAAGTATCATTTATAATTATTTTTCCAAATAAAATTATAATTTTAATGAAATTTGGCTAAGATGTAATGTATAATTAAGTAAAACACTTGACATTAAATTTTTAAATTTTGTTTAGATGAAGTCGACTCACTCCCTCTCTCTTTCAATTTTTCTTGACGTATCCCACTGAAAAATCAGGTGTCAGATACGGATTTCATACCCATGTCGGTGTCGTGCCGTGTCGGACACGGGTACTTCAGCATAAGTCCGAGTAACATAGGTCCAAGTAAGTAGTAACATAGGTTTCAAGGAAGGCAGTCATATGGAGGTAGATAGTTTAGTAGGGGTCATGTATGTCTCAATCATGTGATGGTTTTCTGGATACTATATGAGCTCTAATAATTTATCTGAACATTTGATCTATTATTAAGTTTTGATTGTATGCTCGCTCCGAAATGATTATTGGATAATCACCAACTTAAATACACCTGACATAGAGCCCTATAGTTTATAGCAGATTTGAAGCTCAACTGTACTTGGATTATGACAAAGCTACAAATACAAAACTGAGAAAGTACTTGTCATTCCATAGACCCACTGTAACTATTGCCAGTTCGTCAGACATATAGTAAGATATTCCCTCTGTACCATTTCAAATTGCAGAAAAACCGTCATTGCACGGGAATTAAGGAGAAGTATATAATATAAAGTGTTTGTGAGTATGGATAGTGGAGTAGGGAATATTATAGGGGTATGAAATAGTAAGTGGGTTAGTTGATGTGAGTATGAAAATTTGTGATAGTAAAAACCCGAACCCAGCCCAAACCCGAAAAGACCAAAGGGTTAGAGAAGGGTTTTCCAAAACCCGGCGGGTTCGGGATTTCGAAAAACCTGCCCCGTTTAACCTGGACCCGTATATTATCCAACTTTATTTATTTACTATTCTAAATATTGATAATATTTTTTTATATAACTTTGATTTATGTTTGACGATGTAATCAATTTTAATATATGTTCATCATTTTTTTAATATATGTATATACAATATTATTAATCTCTATTTTTAAGATAAAATAAAAAATATTAGCATTACATATTGAAATAGTAAACATTGTACATGTTTTGAACTAAACGGGATGGGGTGGGGGTGGGTTCGGGTTTTAGTGTAACCGGGGGGGGATGGGTTCGAGTTTTGTGAATTTCAAGTAGAAGCGGGTTTGGGAAATGCCAAACCCGCCCCATTGCCATCCCTAATGACAAATGGGTCCCATTGATTGAAAAATATTACACACTTTCCTTTCTTGGATTTTGCAATTTCAAGTGGGACACCGAACGGGGTAAGTTTAGCAATTTGAGGTGGGATGGAGAGAGTATAATAATATGAAGCGGATTGCGATGTGAACAAAGTGAATGGAATAAATAAGGGCTATTCCTGAAGATTAGATATATAAATTCAGAAATATCTGAAGTGGATTCCAGTTGGATCCTTTTTGAGCCATTCGACCAGTAGGACCTTATGCCTTTCAGTAAACTTTGGAATTAAGTTTACTCTTCTAGCGTTCTTCAATTCGAGAAGTTGAGTTGAAGATCTTGACTCGCTAGCAAGGGTCATAGACTCATATTTTATTGCTGGGTTTGATTTCACTTTTCCTTAACTTACTCCCTTAGAGAAGTGTCCTTTTTCTTGGCCCCTGTTGCTGCAGCTTCTCACTCAACTAACCTAACTACGGGTTGCCTGATTTTTATTGCATGAGATTATTTTCCATTAATTCTTCCAGATCTATGAACTTTTAAATAACAGATTGATATTAGCGCACACTTATTTTATGTTATGCTTTTATTTTTTTAATCTGTTCTTTTCTGAGTGAATGTGACTGAATTGTAAGTACTGGAATAGGTATCGAAATACACCTGGAGGGGGTGTGAACAGATATGAAGACGATCGCTATGGAGGCAGAGACGAAGATAGGAATGGTTATGGGAGAGAAAGAGAATCAGGTGATGATAGATACGGAAGATATGGGGACTCTTATGGCCGTGATGTTGATCGTTATGGTAGTAACTACGATGACCGCAGTAGCAGAGATGGCAACAGAGATGACGATTACCGGGGAAGAAGTCGAAGCGTTGATGACTACAACTATAATTCAAGAAGTAGGAGCTCTGATAGAGATAAAGATCGAGCGTATGAAGATGATGGTCAACATTCGTCCAGGTATGCTTGCGTTCAGTATGGTTTTCATGGTGATGGTAGAGGATGAATTCACACCAAAATCTTACTTCTTGTTCCTTCATATGGATTATGCGTAATTCAATAAGGAGTCAATTGATTTTTTATCTGAGATGCTTAGACCCTTCAATTTCGCCAAAGTACCCGTGTCCACAGGACATGGGTGTGGTGTGGCTATTTTACACTATATTTGGTGTAAAATCTTAAAATTTTGGAGGATCTGGCACTCAGATTTGTACCTGTGTCAGACATTCGTATCTGAGTCTGAGCTTCATAGTTTTTTTATAGAATCAGATCCACATTTCCCGATGATGCTAGTCATGTAATATAAGAGAAATAAAAAGAATATAAAGACAGTATTCAGTAAACCACATGGGACATCCATATGTCAGAATATACTTTGTAAATACACAAATGGTGTATTTGTTTGGTAGTTTATTTTCTTTGTCATATGTTGCATGTTGATAATGCTCATGGAAATTGTATTCGAGCATTTTGATAATGCTTTTCTCTTTGAAACTTGCAGAGGAAGTGGAGCCAAAGCGGATGAACAATCGCAGGATGGAAGGTAATTTTTGTGAGCATACCTTCCGTGTGTGTTGGGATACACATTTTCTTTTTGGGAATATGTATGTAAATGAAGAGAGTTTGTCAGTTTATTGACGATAGGATTCGGTTTCTCCTTTCGTCAGTGTTGGTGGCCAAGGAATCGTAAGAAAATATTCAGAGCAAAATCTTGGGGTACCTCCTAGTTATGAAGAGGCTGTGGGCGAGGGACGTAGCCCTATTCACAGTGAGCGGTATTGATTTTGTATAGTGGTCTCTCAAACAACTCTGCTTGTTTAATGTGTAGAAATGGTTTTAACTTTTCCCTAATTGATAGGGATGGTGAGGCTCCTGCAGCAGCTGCTCCTAAACCTTCGTCTCCTCCTGCAAGCACTAATCACCAATCAACTACAGCTCACAGCACCTCTGTAGATCAATCTCTGAGCTCTGCCGCTCCAGCTTCACCTCCACCTCCACCTCCACCTCCACCTCCATCTGCTTCAGTTAAGGGAACTGATGGATTTGATGAGTTTGATCCTCGTGGTTCATTTTCAGGTAGAAAATTCTTCATTCTGGGATACTAATTGTCATTCAACAGTTTCATTTGAAAGTCCATTTTTGCCCTTCATTGGTGATAATGAATGGGTCCGTTTCCAGGATATATAATATCACTGAAAATTTATGTTACAGTGATTAGAGGGTGATATTAACATACTAAAATTGGTTCTTAGAGAAGGTATTCTTTTAACAGGTTTAGAGGGAGTAATATTCCTGTATGTCATTATTTACTTTCAGTTCACCTCAAGTGGAACTTTGGTGCACATGCGAAAGGCAGATAACAGACTTAAGCATCTGTTTGATAAATTTTATTGATGCACTCAGAAGAATTTGAGCCTTAGCTGAACTAAAGTTGCTGTTTAATGTTAAGTTTGCTAATTAGCCATCTTATCTTAATTGGCGATGAAATTGCAAATCAATTGGCACCGATATTACAAGTAGCAAATGAAGACTGAAAATTTAAACATGATTATTTGAAATATTCTCATTTGGCCTCTTGTTATGCGAAGGTAAGAAATTACTCAACATGTGTTGCGACAAATAGCTGTTTCAAGCATACTTTTGTTGGTATCTTAACATGTCAATCATTCATCAACTTCTGGGCAGTTGGGTAGTGTTAAAATAAGCTCCAGAACATGACATATAGTAGACCGGCATCTTATCAAGCATTGGATATATTCATTATATATGTGCCGTCTTTCAGAGTAAGGAATACTCTTGAATACAATTTTATTACCATGTACAAGACACAAGTAATATACAAACAAATAAAGCACATTCCTTAAAAAGTTTGACAAATCAACTGTGACACTTACTATGGGACGAAGGGAGTAGTTAATTGCTGTTTGTTGCAAAAGAACCTCCATTCTGACTTGAAGGAATCAATTAAATAAATAAATGAAAAGTCATAACATTCTAATCTTGTATGGAAATATATAAATATTTAACCATTTGTAGGGCTTCTCTTGACATAATGGGGGTTGCTCCACTAGGAGCTAGAGGCTGCAGACTCAAAACAGTAGCCGCTATTCTGTCTTTTGAACAGGCAGGTTACAAATATTGAATCTTTCCTATATCTTGACATTGGATTTGTCCTCCTACCCCAGAGCTACCATAAGGCATAATATTATAGAGATGCAATATTTTGGAGAACAGCCTTGGATAGACCATCACCAATGCGACATATTTTAAGGGCACTTATTAATTATTATGGACTCATGTGGCTTGCAACAATCATATTAAAGGCTTCGTACAATGGCTTTCTAAAGGTACCAGGTTGGTGCTTATTTATGGACCGAATTGGACAAACCTGGAAATCCAGTACTTAGTGTTACTTTCCCTGTAACTGAGAAAGAGCTGTTATTCTTTTTGTGATCTTCCCGCAGACACATCTACTTTTGAAAAGAAACAATCTTTTCTTGATGGTCTTATTATTCTGTACTTCATTTTGACCCAACTTCTCATAACCATCTTTGAATACTTTTTCAAGGACATGATGGGAAAATATTGAAATCGAATGGTTCTTCTTAAACTGCATTGACTTTCTAGTGGGACGGAGGATTTATTTATATTTTAGTGTTTCAATATGCTTGTATACTCATTTAGATTTTGGTTTGAGCAGCTGCTCCTACAACTTCAAATGCAGCTGAAATGGACTTACTGGGTGCTCTATCAGACTCATTCGCTATTGTACCTGCAACAACTGCGTCGTCTGAAGCTGATACCTCCACAAACTCCACTTCTGGGCAGACGTTTGCAGCAGCATCTGCTTCCAGTATTCCTAATCAGGTGGGTTCCCAAACTCCAGTTTTGTTGATTTAATCACAAGTATACAGAATGTGATCAATTGGCCTGGTAAATTTTTTTTTCTGTATGTAAGTGAAACCGTTCTGTATGTGTAACCCTCAGTAGCTCGTTCCATGCTGTACTTGATTGGTATATGTGTTCTTGCTTGAAAATCTGTGTCCGTACTGTGATTGAATCCGTTCTCATTTAGTACTGTTGTACTCCCTCCTTCCCGTAAAGTTTTTCCCATTTTGACTTTCATGGTCAACTCAATCGGACTTTGACCATAATATTATGAAAATCTAGATATCTATATGCAATTCGAAAATTTGTTATTGTTTCACCATTAGGAATACTATTAATAACAATTTTTAGAGTTGCATAGATATATCTAGATTTTTATTAAATGATGGTCAAAGTTTGATTGAGTTGACCATGAAAATTAAAGTGGGACAAACTTTCCGGGACGGAGTATAATATATCTATGGTATTATGCGTTAAAACTATAGTGAGATTCTATTGCTATAAAGATGATGGCTTTTGTCCAAATTGGAGTGTTCTAAGCTTCGGAATTTTGATTTGAAGGACATCACTATTTGCAAACCTAAGTTGTTCTTCCATTTTGCAGCCATTTGATGATCCATTTGGCGATGGGCCGTTCAGAGCTATCTCTACGGCTGAGAGTGTCCCACCTCAACCTCAGATTATTGCTTCCACATCTCCACCCTTGGCTAATCAAAGTGCTGAAGCACCACAAAATTTTGATGCTGTCAATAACTTTGGATTTGGAGATGCATTTTCTGCTACATCTCAGGGTGTCTCCAACATTTATCCTTCTGCCACAGGCCCTCAATATTCTCAGCAGGAGCTCTCAACTCCCAACCAAAACTTTGATATTTTGGCAGATATCCTGCCATTATCTGGACCTACACCTCCCACATATCCACAGGCTGGTTTTCCGCCTCAAACTGGCCAACCCTCATCACCATCTGTTTTTTTGGCTCAGACCGGAACCTCCGCGTCTCAAACTGGTTTCCCAGCTCAATCTGGTCAACCCTCATTTCACTCGAATTTTCCAAATCAACCTGGCCAAGCTACACTTCAACCAGGTTTCCCATCCCAGAGTGGTCAACCTTCAACCTCTTTCGGGTATCCATCTCATATGGGTCCTGTCTCTCAAGGAGGTTTTCCTGCTACCAGTGGTCTACCCACCCAACAAAGTGGTACTTTTTATGGAAGTTATCAGCCACAGCCAGGGCCAACAGCTTCAGTTGTTCATCCCATGTCCCAAATTTCTACACAGTCACCTGCACAACATAACACCGCAAATTTCTATCAAGCCTCGCCAATGCAATCAAGTGCTTCACTGGCCTCACAACCAGGTCTTACTGCTTCAACAGGCGCTCTAGCTCTAGTTCCTCAACCAGGCAAAGACAAGTTTGAGACCAAATCCACCGTGTGGGCCGACACACTAAACAGAGGGCTGGTTAATTTGAATATCTCTGGACGTGAGTTCTAGCACTTCTTCAGTTTCATGTTTTGTAATGTTTTTTTTTTAAAACTAATTTTGGCAAGATATTTAACATTTGCTACTCTTCATACATGCAGCTAAAACAAATCCATTATCCGATATTGGAATTGACTTTGAAGCCATCAATAGGAGGGAGAAGAGGATGGAAAAACCTAGTGCGGTTCCCGTAACATCGACTATTAACATGGGTAAAGCCATGGGTTCTGGTACTGGGATTGGTCGTGCGGGTGCCAGTGCTCTGAGGGCGGCTCCACCCAACCCCATGATGAGTTCCGGTATGGGCGGTGGTCCAGGTCTGGGATCAGGCGTTGGAGGGTATGGAGGAGTAAATCAACCCATGGGCATGGGCATGAACATGAACATGGGTATGAACATGGGCATGGGGATGAATAATATGGCCATGAATCCAGCAGGTATGGGAATGAATATGGGGCAAGGAATGCAGATGCGACCCCAAGCAGGATTTCCTCCTGGATCCAACATGACAGGAGGTTATAATCCAATGATGGGCCCAGGCACAGGTGGTTATGGCCAACAACCATATGGAAGTGGCTACAGATGAGTTGTGCAAGTAGTTTATGTTATTAAACTGCCTCAAAAAGAAAAAAGAAAGAAAAAAAGGCCGGTAATCAGAAGAGGCGCGACTTGAAATCCTGCCATTGGTGGGTAATGCATGCATCACCGTCACATGCGCGGATATAGGTTTGTATCATCATGTATGTTCATTCTTTTGAGGTTTTCTCATAGGCTGTTTTCATTTTTGTGTTGTTTTTGGGTGACATGAGAGTTGTTTAGGTGCCTTACTGGTCGGTCTTATGGCTGTTGTGAAATTATATACGGAGTACCATTGAGGATACTAACCATTGTCTGGTTTCCTCTTTTCTCACTACTTCCCTATAGATATGGTATATATACGGAGTACATTTTTTGTGACTTCAAGATACCTGAAGATGTTATGTCCACTTGAGAAAATGAGTTTGGTATTTCATCCTTGTTATTAAATTCTTTATGTTTTTAGTTTGTTTGTGTTCAGTCTTCTCCTAATTTTTGCTTGAACAACACATTTTATATTTTCATGTACTAGTGCTTGGCGGGGAGCGCTTGGCGCATCGGGGTTTGCCCTTTTATGTACTAGTGCTTGGTGTGCTAGAAAGTAGGCGTGTAAATGGTTTGGTTTGGTTTGGTTTGGGCCAATTTACGGATCGAACCACTAGTTATCGGTTTGGAAAAATATCAAATCGAACCGAATTATGAAAAAAATTCAAATCGAACCGAACCAAACCGCAGTTTGATTTTAAGGTTTGAACTGCAGTTTAAATCACAATTCAAAACACGGTTCAAACTATGAAATAAAGCACTGCTTAAATCATTAATTAGAACATGATTTCAGACTAAACAATTAACTATTATGTTTGCTTGAATTTTTCAAACATAACATACATAAAAGATTCGATATTTAAACACAAGTTGAAATTGTGCTTCAATGTTTATGATAACAATATGTCGTTTGAGTACTTGTAATGGTACGTGTTAAACAGTGAATTAATATTATTTTAGAAAGATTAACCAAAAGAAAAGAAGGGTTATGGGCTAAAATTTATAAATAGAATTAGGAATTTTCAAATCTAAATGTGAGGTGAATATGAAAGATATGAATATCTACGGTTAATATTGAACGATTTGGTGGTTTGGTCTCACGATCTCGAATCGTGGTTTGGGGTCCATACCGCAAATCAAATCGAACCACATGATTTGACAATTTTTATAACCGAAACAAACCATTATTGATTGAAAATCGAACTAAACCGCGTGATTTAATTTGATTCGATTCCGAACTACGATTTAAACCAAACCATTTACGCCCTTGTGCTAGAAAGGCAAGGCTTGATAAAAGCCAACTTGTATTAAGCCAAACTTTTTTTCAGGAAAGGCAAATGATGTGTTTTTCAGACCTCCTTGACTTTTTCTCGCTACATTTGACCCACATCGTAGGAGATTTTTTTTCATTTAATTACGTTTGCTATTAGCAGTAGCGATTTAAAGTTTGATCGGATGGATTAAAGTCGCTTCTGCCAATAATGTCTTATGTTTTTTTTCCATTTTAATTTTAATTACTGAAAATGGATTTTTGAAAATGCTGGAAATAAGTTCTTAAACTGAAATTGCTATTGGTACTGGCGATAGTTAAAATCGCTACTGCAGTAATGACATCACTGCACTCGGTTTAAACTAATCTAATTTATTTAACTATTCAAAAATCAATTTTAGAAAAAAAATAAACTTTAAAGAAATAAAAAAAAATCTTTTTTAGAGAACAAAAATAAATTGGGAAAATTGAAACCGCTATTGGCAGTATCGACGTCAATCTTGTCAAACTTAAAATCGTTATTGCGAGTAGCAACTTTTAAAGAAAATAGTTAGGTAAATACTTTTGCAAACACCGATACTTTAGAATATACTTTCTCCGTTCCCGAATAATAAGGTTATTATTTTTCTTTTCCTTTTTAATCGTTCCTTCGTTCTCGAATAAGATTCTTATTTTTCTTTTCTTTTTAGTCGTTCCGGAGTAAGGTTTTTAGTTGATTTATGTTATGCCCAAGCCAATTGAATCGACTTTGATGATAATTAATTCAAAAGAAATTGGAGAATTTTGATATAAATTAGATGAGAAGAGAAATAGATAGAATGCAGAATATGTGATGAGAGAGAATTTAGAGAATTAGAGAGAGAGAGAGAGAGAGTTGAGAAATTTCTGGTAAATTGCATAATGCCAACAATGGCGTTTCACAGCAACATAAGAAAGAGAGAGATCACGTGGGTTCTAACGACCACTTCTCTCTCTTCAAAACGACATAATTATTCATGGTTTTTTTCTTTTTTTGGTATGGTTTCTTATTCTTTTTATCCTCCTCAAATTTTTCAACCATGCCATGAAAAATAAATGCACAATAAATTTTTATAAAATAAACTATAAAATTGTTAAAAAATTATCTTGATGAAAGATAATTATTCATCTTTCACCAAGTTGTTTTATATGTAATAAATTGCTTAAATTTCTTGAAAGTTTATTTATATTTCTATCTTAATATTTTGTTCTTAACATTTGACATGAAAATTAAAAAAAAAGTGGTGACTAAAAAAATGATGAAACTATATATAATTTGAAGAAGTTGATTAATTTTAAGCAATATGTTGTCAAGTTTACAATATTGATGTACATTTTTAATATTAATTTTCATGTCTTTTTTCAATAAAAAATGGATTGCATATAATTTAATTTTTATTCTAAAAAAACAAAAGTATAATATAAATTAAAATTAAGTTGAAAAGGAAAATTAAAAGATAACTGACTATTAAAAGTAAATTCTTCATTGTACAAGATAAGTATTTAAAGGAAATTAATAATTAATTATTATTTTTTGGCACAAAAAAATAATAAATTTATTTTTTGATTAGTAAATATATCTAAAAAAAATTTAGTGAATAAGTAAAATTTGTATTGGTATAAACTATTATAGAATACTTCATTAATTCCTTATAAAATCAAAGGATAATTATGTTTATTTACCAAAACTGGAAAGAATAATTATGTCTATCTACAAAATATTATAGTGAAAAAACAAAAATATAATAACAATAACCTCTTCACAAAATAAATTGTGATCATTAAAAAAAAAAGAAATGCAACCTTCACATTATATACGTACTAGTAAAAGTCCGTGTCCGAGGACACGTTTTTTTTTTTAATTAAGCCTGTGTCCGAGGACATGTTTTTTTTTTTTTAATTTAATTTTTTTTTTTAAGGACAAAATGGGAAAGGGACAACTTAGTGAAGGCAAAATGAAAAATTTGACCATTGAAACTGTTCATTGTACTGTAGCAGACCCGTTCCCATTTATACTATAGATAGCCAACTATCTTCACCAAATCTCATTTTTTTCCTCACTCTTCTTCTTTGTTAATTTCCATTGCATACATTTAACAACAACACAATTTTTTGTAATCTCAATCTATTAAAATTACAATAATTGTGTTGTTAATATATTTCATTTTTGTTATATAGTAAATTTCTCTTTTCCGTTCCATTGTTTTCTCTCCTTCATTGATAGCCTAGTTTTTTTTTTTTTTTTTTGCAATTGCGATGATGATTCTCGCATTTTCTCAATTTGAACTGAATGTCATTGTTCTTACTGCATAAAGATGGTTGAATTTTTAGATGACTGATGAACGTTTTCTCGTTAACCCGAATTTTGTATATCAAGTGCTCAACGCAAAATATTATCCTATCGATAATTTTTTAAATGCCGAATTAAAACAATGTTTAAGTTTTAGTCGAAATAAAATTCGAACGTCTGAAAATTTACATTGTTCAATATAGTTGTTGTAGATTATAATTAAAGAAAAGAAAAGCAAATTAGGTCCAGTTTAGATGGTTCTCAAAGTGGGACCATCGCGTTGATAGTTATTATAAACAAGTGTGGTGGCGTGCGTGGTGGAATCACCTTCAACTGCTTCATCTTTGGATTGAATTGAATTTTAGATTTATTTCTCAAATAATTATATTTTAGAAAAATAATATCCAAAATATCAAAGTTGCGAAAGTATGACCGGTGTATTATAAACTAGTTTGAAAAATCATTTTTTTAATTGCTCAAGGATAGGTATAACTCAATCACTCAACATTGATTGTAATTATAATAATGGTATATTAATAACAAGTTTATAATTTTTTTTGAATCATTAAGTTATTTTTTTAATCAAAGTTCAATCAAATTAATCACTAAAAATGAGACTATTTTTATGAAACGTGCATCAATAAAAATTTATTTAAAGAATACAATTTATTTATTTGTACATTGCTCTTATCATGATAAAATTATACTAAATTATTTTTTTTTACTTTGAAATATAACACTTAATTTAGAAAAAAAAAAGCAACACTTGTTTGTAAGTTGTTGGTGTCATGATAAATTTAGATTCAAATATTTTTTTTTTATTTAGAAATACTACTCTTATAGTTTGAGTTATAGTAAAAAAAAATTGACTTATTTTTTAGATGTCTAAAGTTTCCAAAGCCATCAAGATATTGATGAGATAAGAATCCGAAACATCTAGGTTAGGTTGTTGCTGGCAGACATATATAGACTTTGACAATTTAACATGGTCTTAGTTAGATTAGACAGTTGTTGTTTTTTGTTTATTTATGTGGAAGTAGGCAAGTAGTTGTTAAACTTAATTATAACGAAAAGTTGGCCATTAGGACTGACTTTGGAAGCATTTTATTAGGATAAGATTGGCACATTTCGTTTTCGAATTTGGTGACAAAAAGGCAGTTGTTTTAACTAAACTCAGTTGTTTACTTGTAGTTGTTAAGCTATCTAATCATTAATTCCCATTTTTTCCACCTTATATTCTATAGACTAGGCTTACAAAAAAAGAAGGATGGGTAAATGGATATTCGTTTACAATGCACTGTCGGACCCCGCATAACCATCCCGCATATTGTTGATAATTGCTATTTTATCAATATTTAACCAAGTTTCTAAAATATTTCATGAACGGAATATTTTGTGATGGGCCGAGCCCAAGTCGTTCCCTTTGAGAAGCGGGCTCGGCAAGCCCACTAAGGGACCAAGACCAAAGAAACAACTCAAGGTTTGGGTCGTGGCCCGTCGAACAATGGATGGCAGTCAACGTCATTGAGCGACCGAGCTCATCCAATGACGAGCCATCTCACCCATGGGTCATAACCCGTCTAATAAAAGAGGATCATCGTCGCCATCAAGCGACCAAACCCCTCCAAGGACGGGGCAACTCACCCATTCACTCGCTCGTCGAGTCGTCTACTAAGTGACGACCTTACTGGACGTACAGCTCCAAGTCGTCTTCTCATTTAGCTTGCTCAACAAGCTATCTTAGGATAAACCAAATCTGTCACTGGCCCACTCTGCATTTATGTCCCCACGAAACTAGTAGTGGCGTCAAAAGTGTGCAGGTTTGACTTTCCATTCTAGTGCAAACCACTGTCCATGACAGGTACAGCAGTGTCCTTGTTTGTACGGAGCAATCTCAGGATGCCATGTGGACGCATGGGGACAAGGCCAATCCAACGACTGGCAATAATTCAATTCAACGGTCCAGATGAGAACCCTAATTTCCCTCATCCACTATAAATATATGAACAGTTTCTTGGGCTAAGGTAATGCATTTTTCCCTATTCACATATACACACGCCCACCATTTCTCTATCACCTTTCTCCAACCCAAACTGATTCTCACGCCGGAGGGCCTTGCCGGACAAGCCCCGACGCAGTTCACGGTTTCTTTCCGGTGTTGTACAGGACTCAAGTCAGCCCAATAATCTGCTGGATTTCAAGAGCTGAGCCCGAACGTTTTCCTGCTTCATCAGATTGGTTCCATTGCCGGGAAACGTTCGCCAGAGATCTTCAACCAAGGAAAAACAACCGGATAATACCTTGAGATGGTGTCAGACGGACACACAGCAAGTAAGTCAACTGAAAATGTCGGTCGGCCGCCCTCCCTCAGCAAGGCCATCAGGAAAACCCCAGACCTCCCTCACCTCAACCTAGGAACCCTAATTTGAGGTTTACCAAGTCACCGAGACAGGGGGCACGACACGGAGGAATGTTTTAGTTTGAAAAAGATAATTCAACGGTGAATAGACGACGGTAGCCTCGACCAATACGTAAAGAGGGATCGTACATCGGCTAACAACCGAGCCGCTAACAACGACCCTCCCGAGAGGCAACTGAGATTGGTCCTAGTCATCTCAGAAGAGGCAAGCAAGAACCAGATCAAGAGTGCTATTTACCATTTGAAGAAAGCCCCCCCATGTTCCCCTAAAAGCAGATGTGCCAAATGATGTTATCAGTTTTTACCCATATGAGTTGTCAGCCAATCTTTTAGCCCGTCAACAAACTTTGATCATCCCAGGTTTTATCAACAACTGTGAGTCAAGGAGAATACTTATTGATACTGGGGCAGCAAAAGACATCTTGTTCTACAACGTCTGCCAAAAGATGGGTCTACCTGATAGTCGACTAAGCCCATACTTAGGTCGTCTTGAGGGATTCACCAACCACTGTGTAGACGCTAAAGGGCAGATTGACTTGCCCGTCGATATTGGGGATCATCCATTGAGAACAATCCAAACTGTTACCTTCATTGTGATTGATGTTGTAAGTGATTATCATGCAATCCTTGGCCAACCAGGACAGTCCGCTCTAGGGATCGTCGCGTCTGTCCCTCACCAGAGAATTAAGTTTCCAAACCGCTCAGGAGTCGGATGTGTATTGGGGACGGCCCCAGAATTCCTCGAGCACGTGTTGAAGACCAAACGGACCATTGAAATCGACGATCCTGATCACATTGTTAAATTTTCAAAGTCAATCAAGCAAACGATGACCTCCTGCTCCAACGTCTCAACGATCAAGTGTGTAGACGAGTCTGGAACCTTTGTTGATGAAAAATTCCTGGACGACCAAATAGAAGCTCCACAACTTTTGGTCAACCAGGAATTGGAGGCAGAACTGGACAAGTTAATTGAGGACGATGTTCCCGACCTCACCCCGGAAGCAAAGAAAAAGATCAAGGAAGTCGTAATTGAATCCATAGATTTTCGTGACGATGCTCCCGAACTTAAGCCTGCCGATGAGCTGATTGAAATGGACATCAACCCAAGTTACCCTGAGCAGAAGATAAAACTGGGGTCTCAGTTAACAACTGAGGAGAGGGATGAGATAATCACCCTACTTAAACATAACCTCGACGTCTTTGCTTGGAGGTTTGAAGATATGAAAGGCATAAGGGAGGATGTTGCCGTCCACAGGCTTGGGGTGAACCCGACGATGAAGTTTAAGGAGCAGAGGTTGAGAATTTTTTCAACAGAAAAGGAGGTTGCAATTAAACAGGAGATTGAAAAATTGTTAAGTGCGGGAATAATTGTGGATGCTGGATTCACAACTTGGTTGGCAAACATTGCGCTAGTTAAAAAACCCAACGGGAAGTGGAGATTGTGTGTGGATTTCACCGACCTGAACCTGGCGTGCCCCAAGGACAGTTACCCCTTACCGAGAATTGACAAGCTCGTCGATTCTATTACTAGGCATACGACCCTCAGCTTTTTAGACGCTTACTCCGGCTATCATGAAATTAAGATGGCCGAGGAGGACATCCCAAAGACAACCTTCCAAGCTGCGATTGGAACTTACTGTTATACGAAGATGCCCTTTGGGCTGAAGAACGCCGGGGCAACTTACCAACGAATGATCAACAAAGTTTTCAAAGGTCAGCTAGGTGATAATCTGGAGGCATACATAGAAGACATGGTCGTCAAATCAAAAAAGAGGAAGCATGTGAACGACCTTCAACAGACTTTCTCCAACCTACGAGCAAACAACATGGTGCTCAATCCAGCCAAGTGTGTTTTTGGTGTTGCAGCAGGCACGTTCTTAGGGTTTATGCTCTCTCAAAGGGGGATAGAGGCTAACCCTGAAAAAATTAAGGCGTTGATTGACATGGCTGAGCCAATGTGCATCAAAGAGGTCCAAAGGCTGAACGGACGAGTGGCGGCTCTAGGTCGTTTTATTTCAAAATCAGCCGAGAGATCTCTGCCTTTTTTCAAGGCTCTTCATGGTGCCAAAGACTTTAAATGGATGGAGGAATGTTCACGGTCGTTCAGTCAGCTCAAGGAATACCTCGGCTCTCCACCTCTTCTTAGCAGCCCCGTAGCCGGGGAAGACTTATATGTCTATCTCTCGGCGGGTGACAAGGCCGTCGCTGCCGTGATGGTCAGAGAAGAGGATGGAACACAGAGTCCGGTGTATTATGTGAGCAAAGCCCTATCTGATGTTGAGACTCGTTATTTTAATGCTGAGAAAATTGCCTACGCTCTCATCATTGCAGCGCAAAAGCTACGAGCGTATTTCTTAGCCCACTCCATTGTTGTTTACACTGATGCCCCCCTCAGAAAAATCCTTTACCGACCCGAAAGCTCCGGTCGTTTGCTAAATTGGAGCATTGAATTGACTGAATTCGACATTCAATATCGGGCGCGAAAAACTCTGCAAGCCCAAGCTCTGGCCGACTTCTTGATCGAGACGACGTTCAGCTTGGACGACGATCAAAGAATGCCACCTCAAAAAGTTAGCAAGGGTAACCAGGTCGATGATAAGTCAGAGCAATTAACTTTGCCTGTTGGATGCTGGAATTTTTTTTCAGATGGGTCAGCGACGAAGGAGCTAAGTGGGGCCGGGATTGTGCTGGTAGAACCAGAGAGTGGAACTATTTTTGAAGAAGTTTTAAGGTTCAAATTTCAAGCTTCGAACAATCAAGCAGAGTATGAGGCACTTATTGCAGCGATTGAGTATGCTAAGTGTTTCGGGGCAACGAAAATTGTGGCCTACTGTGATTCACAATTGATCGTCAATCAAATTCGTCGAGACTACGCTGTTGTCGATTCAACCTTGCAAAAGTACCACTCTTTGGTTGGTGAGTTGGTGCAAGGATTGGAATTTTGGGCCATTCAAAGGATTGCCAGAGAAGATAATGAGCATACTGATCTACTCTCGAAGCTGGCCACTGATCAGCTGCCTGAAGACGAGCATGGCCACCACTGCCTACCTCGAAGCAAAATCCGCTTATGACAGAGTAAAGGTTATGTATGTTGGGGACGGTCCCAGATGCTGGATCGATGAAATGAAGGCTTTCATTAAAAATGACGAGCTACCAGCCGACGAGATACTGGCTCATCAAATCAAAAGGAAATCTCCCCGGTACTCAGTCGTAGATAGCAAGCTTTATAGACGATCTATCACAAGGCCCTTGCTGAAGTGCGTCCATCCGAACAAGGTTGTGAATCTGCTTTTTGAAGTTCATCAAGGAGAGTGTGGGGGCCATCCTGGAGCTCGTACACTGGCTGACAAACTGATCACCATGGGATACTATTGGCTTCACTTACGTGAAGATGCAAAACAGTTCGTGAAGAAGTGTGACACCTGCCAGAGATTTGCTAACCTTCTGAAACTCCCTACGACCGAGCAAACCCCCGTTATGGCAGCCTGGCCATTCGACATGTGGGGCATCGACTTAATTGGGCCTTTTCCCCAGGCCAAAGGGGGAGTAAAGTACGTAATTGTGGCGGTGGATTATTTCTCTAAATGGGTTGAGGCCAAGGCATTAAACAAGATCACGGAGAAAAATGCCTTAAGTTTCATTCATAATTCAATATGGTGTCGTTTTGGGATCCCTAGGGTCATCGTCTCTGATAATCGCCTCCAATTTTCAAAGAAGTTTGAGCAAGAATTGAACAGAATGGGAGTTAAACACTCAAAGTCGTCTGTTGCCTATCCACAAGGCAACGGACAAGCTGAAGCGGCGAATAAACTTGTGTTGTCTGCCCTATGCAAAAACCTTGAGGGGCGTGATGGAAGATGGTTGGACGAAATCCCGTCGGCTCTTTGGACAGTTCGGACAACCACCAGGGGGCCTACGGGGGAAACCCCATTTGCTCTGGCCTATGGTCATGGCTCCCGCCGAGCTTTAACTCCCTACAGATCGTGTAGCCTTCTACGACATTGAGAAAAACATTCACAACAGGCAGGTCGACCTTGACCTCCTTGACGAGCGACGACTGGATGCCCAGTTAAGAATGGCCAACTACAATAAACGGACTAAGGCATACCACGACAAGAAGGTCAAGAAAAGAATTTTCAATGTTGGAGACCATGTTCCGAGGAAGATCGAAGTAACGGGCCTTAAAGCTCGTCAGAACAAACTCTCCCCCAATTAGGAAGGACCATATGTCGTCACCAGCATCGTCAGAGAAGAAACGTATCTGAAATAGCTCGGATCCGAGAAAGGCTTCACAGCCCCGGCATCTGGCAGTCTTTCGCGTTGGAGCGGTTTAGTCTCGCCGTTTTTGTTTTTGTAGAGTCGCCACGCCGTTTTTATTAAGCCCAAAACATTGAAAAAGGGCATCAGTTTAAAGATAATTTTAAACTGTTTTTGTGTGATGAGATTTTGAGTTCGGAGGTCAGATGACTCCCTAGAAGAGAATATTAGAATATTAGAGCTCACCCGAGTAGCCTCGTAAAACGAGTCTTTCGGATACCCCTAATATCCTTTAAATGTTGTGTGTGTGTGTGTGTGCTTTTAAAAATGCATGCTGTATCGGATGTCTACATTGTATGCTATGTATGGAAATGTATTGAAATAGTATAGGAAGGAAGCCTTACCAATGTTGGTTCGTGTCTGTCTTCAGTGGGAATAGTGTTTGAGGTCGGAGTAGCGTTCCGTATGGATCGGGATTGCTTCGGGAGATGCCGGTTGTCCGCGGACGGAGTTTCGGCGTGAGTTGAGGTTCTGCGCGTTCGGGCGCAGGGATTCGGCGTGCGTGGGGATCGTCGGGATCACTCTGGGCAGGTTCTGGCGTGCGTTGTGGTGGCCTGAGTCACTCGCGCAGTTTCGGCGTGGTTTGGGATCGTCTGGCTTGACTCGGAAAGAGCCGGACACCGTGGAAAGACTGTGCAAGGCCTCGGAGTACCACGAGGGGCCTCTGAGTACCTCGAGAGTGCCTCAGGGCAGCGCGGGAGCGTCGCGGAGCGCTCGGAGAGGCTTCTGAGCACCACAAGGGAGCTCGGAAGGCCTCGGAAGGATCCGAAAGGGGCCTGGAGTGCCTCAAGAGGACTCTAGAGGGGGAGCCAAGGCTAAGGAGGAAGAGAGAAGAGGGAGGTGTGTGAAAATGAGGAGGGGGAGCCCTCTATTTATAGTAAAAATTTCGGAGCAAAGAGGTCCGTACGGACCTCCTTGGTTATCCAGAATTTTGGATTTCCTCGATTTGAGGGAATCTGCAATGATGGAGAATATTCTGGAATGATGATGTCCCCCATGCAAGAAGGTCCGTACGGACCAACTCAGCATGCAAAGAGGTCCGTACGGACCAACCATGCATTTGGGTAATCATTTCTTCCGGGATTTGAGGGAATATTGTGGACTTTAAGGGGATTTAGTAATCATTGAAACAAAGAGGTCCGTACGGACCTTAATTGCTTTTCTGATTTCCTGAAAATTCCCAAAAGGTCCTTTTGTCCCTTTTTATCCTGTGAAGGCTCCTCCCTTGGTTTGGTTGGGGGTTTGAGAGGGTTTTGAGAGGGTTTTGAGTGCCGGAGGTCTCCGAGACTGCGTTGATGAGTCTGCGGAGTTTCCCGTGTGTTTGAAAGGGGGTGATCCAGATTGGGGTACTTACAGAAGCCCCTCGACGACGTCACTTATGAAAGAAGTGGGGTCGCCGATAAGATAAGGGTCCTAACTGGATCGCGTGGCCGGGAGAGGAAGTGACCGTGAGGGTCAATGTGAGGACGTGGTGGTGTCCTTCAGTGTGACCGTTTAGGTCAATAGCCGGACCCCGTGATAGGATTCCTACGTATCCTGGCGGGAATCGAAGCACAGTCGTAGTTCGGGTGTGGGGTGAGTGTTTTGTGAGTGCGGGCGTGGTGGTGCCCCGAGTGTTGTGTGACCGCCGAGGTCAGTGGTAAGGACGTGGTGGTGTCCCGGGTGACCGTATAGGTCGATGGCTGGACCCTGTGATAGGATTCCTACGTATCCCTGGCGGGAATCAAGCCTGGTCGTAGTTCAGAGGTCGTGAATTTGTGAGTGCGGGCGTGGTGGTGCCCTGAAGTGTTGTGTGACCGCCGAGGTCAGTGGTAAGGACGTGGTGGTGTCCTAAGATGTGGTGACCGCCGAGGTCAATGGTAAGGACGTGGTGGTGTCCTAGGATGGAAATTTTACGATTTTCCTAATCGGGTGCTTTAAGGCCTTCCGGGCCGGTGATAGTGATGTGGGAGGTTTATACGGTCTTCCGGACCGAGTGATTTAAAGCCTTCCGGGCTGGGGATTGTAGTTTGGCTGATTTATACAGTCTCCCGAACTGAGTGGTTTAAAGCCTTCCGGTGGAGGTAGTGATGAGACTTTGAATCGTCTCTCGGCGTGGTGCGCCACGCGTGAGGACTTTGAATCGTCTTCTGGCGGCGGTTGGTGCCACGCGGGAGGACTTTGAATCGTCTTCTGGCGGCGGTTGGTGCCACGCGGGAGGACTTTGAATCGTCTTCTGGCGACGGTTGGTGCCACGCTGGAGGACTTTGAATCGTCTTCTGGATGTGGTTGCGCCATGCGTGAGGACTTTGAATCGTCTTCTGGCGACGGTTGGTGCCACGCTGGAGGACTTTGAATCGTCATCTGGTGGCGGTTGATGTGATGCGCGAGGACTTTGAATCGTCTTCTAGCCGCAGTTTGATGTAATGCGCGAGGACTTTGAATCGTCTTCTAGCCGCAGCCAGGAGGCGTGGCCGCCTTGTGCTTCGAGAGGCGTAGATGCCTTTGTGTTTTTGCATGTTGAGTAGAAGATTGGACTTACGATGACTGCCGGTGCTTGAGCTGCCGTTGAAGTGGGCAAGGATGATGGCCGATGATTGCTTCACCATTTGGCGTTTTGGGAGGCGCTTCGTGCCTTGGGACTTGTACTCGGAGGTGTTGGCTTCTTCGTGTGCTTGTTTTGCCGTTGAGTGGGCAAGGATGATGGCCTGCCGGGATATGCAGCCAGTATGACTTCCCTTTGACTTGTTGGGGAGGAGCTCGGGCTTACTTTGATGGCCGGTGCTTGCGCTGCCGTTGAAGTGGCGGGTTCGGAGCTTACATCCGACTGCCGGTGCTTGAATTGCCGGGGATGCGTGACCTTGTAGGGGCCTTTTACGTTGGGAAGATGACTTCGGACCTCCTTTGAGGGCCGGTGGTTGAGTTGTCGTTGAGCGTTTGGAGCATCTCTTGTGCCTTGATATTTGTGGCCGGGAGGTGTTGGCTCCTTCTGAATTGCCGCTCGGGCGTCTTGGATTGCCGTTGAGCGGGCGAGGACCGGTCTTACGCTGACGGCCGGGGATTGAATTGCCGTTGAAGTGGGCGAGGACCGGTCTTACGATGACGGCCGGTGGTTGATTTGCCGTTGAAGTGGGCGAGGTCCGGTCTTACGCTTGACGGCCGGTGGTTGAATTGCCGTTGAAGTGGGCGAGGTCCGGTCTTACGCTTGACGGCCGGTGGTTGAATTGCCGTTGAAGTGGCGAGGACCGGTCTTACGTTGATGGCCGGTGGTTGAATTGCCGTGGAAGGGCGAGGTCCGGTCTTACGCTTGATGGCCGGTGGTTGAATTGCCGTTGGAGTGGGCGAGGACCGGTCTTACGCCGACGGCCGTGGTTGAATTTCGTTGAGTGGGCGAGACCGGTCTTACGCCGACGGCCGGTGGTTGAATTGCCGTTGAAGTGGCGAGGACCGGTCTTACGCCGACGGCCTGGCCGTGGTTGAATTGAAGGGTTAGGGACCATTCTCGCACTTGGATTTGCCGGAAAAGGCCTCAGACAGCCTGGGGCAAAGATTATAAGTGGCAGAAAGTAATTTGGCCACCCCTTGCAAAGAGGTCCGTACGGACCAACCTCGGTTGCAAAGAGGTCCGTACGGACCATCTTGGTTTTTTACAGCCTCCTGTGCTTTTGACCAGTTTAAATGACCGAGCCCTTCCCCATTCCTTCTTCTTCCGTGCGTAAACTGTGCGAGAGAGAGAGAGGAAAAACCTCCATTTGTTAACCAAAATCAAAGATTTTTGCTTGAATTGTTTGCCATGGCTGAAGGATCTCGAAGGAGTCGTCGTCAACGCAGTCAAGAGGTGGTCGAGCAACGGATGGAGCTCCAAAGGAATTGGATTTCGTTCGTTCCATCTTCGAAGAACCCGGATGTTTTGTATCCGAATCCGGAGGTGCACAATCGTCGCTCCATGAACGCTTCTGGGAGGTAAGAAATCGCTCCGTTTGATTCCCTGCTCGAATTTTTGAATGCTAGAACTAGGTTTTAGTTTTTCGCATTTTTGAATTTTTTTTTTTTTTTGTTATTATTTTATGCCTTTTTGTGAAATTCTTGATGAATTGTTGAAAATGGACATGTAAAAATTGTGGGTATGTGTATTTTGTGCAGAAATGTGTAGATTAGCTCTTATTTGTGAAAATAAAGTGCCTATCTAGTGAATTGCATGCTTTGGTGTTTTGTACCTAATGCTATTTATGTATGTACATTGTGAGAAAAATTATCGTGTAGTGATAATTTTTGTGAAAAAAATGTGACACGTGCCGTGTTTTGTGACGGGTTATATGTGAAAGTGTGTGCCGTGTAGGGACGGATTTTTTTTTGTGTTATGCATATGTGTCGTGCCGTGTTTTTGGGTGACGGACTCTGTGGGGAAAATATGTGCAATATGTGCCGTGTTGGGACGGATTTTCTTTTGAAAATGTGTCGTGTAGGGTTTAATCCCCCCCCTTTTTTTTTCTTTTGAGAAAATGTGTACAGTGTGTGCCGTGTTTTTGTGACGGACTGCATGGGAAAAATTATATGCATGATATATGTGAAAATTATGTGCATTATATGTGCATTATATGTGAGAAATATGTGCATTGTGTGCCGTGTTTTGTGACGGGTTACATGGAAAAATTATATGTATAATGTATGTGAAAATTATGTGCAATATGTGCCGTGTTTTGTGACAGTTATATGTGCCTTTATATTAAGTAATCGTGATTGACGTACCTTTCTTTGCCGTGGTTTACCCTGCAGGATGCGGGGCTTATGCGGCCGGGAAGGCCAAGAGGATGAAGACTCTGGGATCGCTCGAGGCCGTTGTTGAGCCGAGCTACGGCAAGCCGATGCTCGATATTTCCGTGGACGGTAGGCCGAGTCCCTGAGGCCGGTTTATGCTTCCGGCCCGGGTGTGTTCGTTGAGAACTCCGGAGTCAAGTGTTCGACACGAGGAAGAACAAGAGTGTCTTCACAGGGGTCTATCCGAGTATTGGTGGGATACCACCCACACCTTCCACCCGAGCCGGGCGAGGTGACGGTGACGCCCACCGATTTTGCCGTTATTACGGCTCTCCTTCAAAGCGAGGGCCTCGCAGGTGGAGAGACATGATCTCCGATGTGGTGCCGACCGAGCTACTGGGCTTTGAGCCCCGCTTCTCGCAGGGGCCCGGGCATGCCGTATAGTGACGTGGAGCTGAAGATTACGCCGCAGTGGGGCCTACATCCGTGGACCGGCCAGTGACGGCGGAGCAGTTGGCGCGCGCTCCTTCTTGTGGTATGCACCGTCCGAGACTTTGTTCTCGAACCACGCGACCGCAGCCTCCCTTTGCCTGTGGAGAGCTTGACCGATCTCTGGGATAGTGTCTCGACATTGCTCGGGGCGAGGCAGTGCTTGGCCGAGCTCTACTTCTCCTTGGACCGGTTTAGCGGGCGTGGGCGTCGTTGCCTATTTTGACTTCGTCCGGGAGGTATGCGTTTATTGTGCAGTCTTGATTTAGCAATCCTGTCATTTCTCCATTGTCTTTGCACCGAGCCTTCTCTCGTTTTTGTCATGTGTGGTTTTATGAGGTTTTCCAAAGTGCTTCCCGTGTGGATAGAGATCCCGGGTCCGCGCTGCGCACCGATCTCATATGCTGGGACGGGCTCGTACGGCGAGGAAGAGGAGGACCACTGGGGAAGCTCACCATCGCCTACTGGGATGTGCAGGGGAGCGTCCGGGAGAGAGATAGCCGTGAGGGGTTTGTCTTGTTCCCGTGGACTCGGTATGAGGGAGATGAGTTTGAGGGGGCTCCCGAGGTGACGCCGCGGCGGAAGATGCCGCGGGCTCGACTTGTGATGCCGCGTATCCGGTGGAGCGGGTCTTCCGGGCAAAGATGGCCCCCGCGTGTGCTTCCCCGTGGCTCCGAGGACCCTCCCTTCGGGGATGCTTGATTCCTGGACATGGACGTGCTTGATTTCGAGAGGTACCTTGGGCGGGCGCTCACGCCGAGGAGTTCATCTTGTATGGAGAGGAGTACGGGGCCTTCGTGAGGAGGAAGCCGAGGACACCGCACCGGCGAGGAGAGAGAGCCGGCCCGCAGCTCCTGCAGGTTCCGATGTCGGGCCGGATTTCACGTATGTCCGCTGGGGACGGGTCGAGGAGGAGGGTGTTCAGACCCGCATCTCCTGAAAGCAGCTGCCCGCCGCATACCGAGCTGATCCCGACAGCATCGGTGTGCTTACTCTTTTCCATCTTGGCATCTTTTCGTATTTTTCTTTTTGTTGTCGAGTGTAACCGTATTGGCAGCGTTTCCTTGGATGCTTGTCAGTGCAGTCCCATGGGAGAGCCTATGATATGCCGACTCGCCGTTGCGTGGCGATGAGGTCGCTTGCGGAAGAAGATGGCTTCGAAGATATCCCGCTCACGGCTCCTCGCGACGCGCGCCGCGCACGAGCCTTTGCCTTCGAGGCACTCAGACGTTCCTCCGCCGCAGCCGAGCCTGAGCCGCAGCTAGGAGGGGCTCTTCGAGGGGGCGGCATAGCATGGATGCCGGGACGTCTTCCGGGAGCCGCAGTGGCCTTCGAGGGAGCAGCTCTTTTATCGCCTTCCATGCCTCCGCATGGCGCACAGTGGTGAGGGGTTCCCTGAGCCTTCCTTCTTTGATCCTTTCGCCGGATTTGATCCTTCCGAGTACTTTTCGTGGGAGCCCGCGGGTGCTCGGTATTTCCGACGACGAGATGTGACGGCGAGTTCGCCGGGATGCCCGACTTTCTTCTGAGGACCTCGCGAGGATGATGATGTCCGAGGAGTCCGATTAGGATTCATTTGCTTTCCCCTCTTTTCATATCCCTCTTTTTTTGTTTAGCAACGTACATTTATGGGTACTCCGTAATAAAACACACGTATTTGCATGGCAAACAAAGATTTTTATTTTAAGATGTAATGTCATTTTTGTGATTCCCTGGATTTGTCCTAGAAATTGTTGCTATTATTATTTTTTTTATTTTTGTACATGCCACGTGAGCCGAGAGTGTGTTTGTGGGCAGTGTATGTTTGCCTGGGAATGGCTTTGGCTTGCTTGGGCGCTTTGGAGCAAGGTTCTGGGCAGAGGGTCACATCGACATTTCCAGCCGCGCTGGAGCAAGGTTCATGGTTCGGGCGATGATGAGTGACGTCTCTTGGGATGTATTTGCCTCAGGCGTGATGGCGACGCTTTTCCGGGCCGGCCTCCACTTGCATTTGTGGATGGCGCTTTGCTAGATGTGGTAGGCACCGCAGAGCCGAGAGAGATATTGTCCGCTTCAGGTGCCGGGGGGAGACTCTTCATGGTATCAATCGTCCGGCGACCGGGGATCGTTTTATGAGAGGGGGAAGCCCCGCTTTGCTCACCTTGTGGCCGCGAGAGACTTCAGCCACGCCCGAGGCTCCGACGCCGTTTAGCCCGTGGTCATTTACTCGCGACCTCTTGTGTTAGATAGCGACCGTCCCACCTCGGGAGAGATGGATGGCACATGTGCCTTGTATGCACGCATCAAATCCGCTGGTGGGTTCCTGACCGGAGGATTGAGACTAGGAGGATCTCAGAAGGGTCCTACGTTGTCGTGGTTCCAGTTTGTCTCTGGGTCCTCCTTCTATATTCCGTCTCTTGTTTCCCTGCTACTTGGGATGAAGCAGAGCCTTTCAATGGGCCTGGATGACCTTGCTATCGCGGAGGTAGTTCCTCTTGTATGGCGTTCTCTTCAACAGCCTTCGTATTTTCGAGGGTATGGAAGTATTCCGCTTCCCTCCCGTGGTACTCCTTAGACGTCTGGGGAGCGTCAGACGACGCACCCGCACCGGCCCGGTATGAGCAAGCCGTGGTTGGGCGCCCAAGTGGTTTTCTGGGAGAGCAAAGGTGTAGCGATTCTGGGACCCGGTTGCCGTAGTAGCTATTGCCTTAGGAGTGCCGAAGCCCGTCCGACCCTTCGATGTGACGGGAGACACTTTGCTTGTTTGACTACGAGACTAGAGTTTACCGACCGACCTGATGGAGAGGTCCTCTTTACAGACTAAGCAGGGAGGAGATCCGAGCCGAAGCACTCGAGCGAGTGAAGCCCCGAGAGCTACCGGATTGTTTGACTCTACTGGGAGGACCCCGGATCTCTGACCGAGAGACGCAGAGTTGGTTCACGTGGAGCGAAAGAAGACTCCGCCGGGGACGAGGGGAAGAAAGGAAAGAATGGCGAGGGGACAAGCGCAGATACGGCGCGGAATGACCTCCTAGGTATCCATTCATTGCATTTGCAAACACATTATTTGTTAAATGTATTAAGTTTGTCTTTTTAGCATGTTGTGAACTTGAGAGTAGACCGTGCTTGAACTCATCAAGAAATGTTGTAAACCGTTAGTGATTTTGTGGATTTACTTTTAAAGCTTTGCCGAGACGCAAGATCTCTTGTTCGCCTTTGCTTCGTTGTGCACTTTGTCGGCGTCCGTTCTTGAACTTTTACATTGCATTTGCGGACCGGTCAGGCCTCGCCATGACGGCAATCTCCTTTGCCGAGGCTTCAGTGCTTGGCCGAGAGGTTGAATGCTCCCCGACAAGTCGTTCGACGGCCTTTTTTTCGTAGCTTCCTTGCCGCTTGTTGGCGTCGGGCTCTTTGACCTCTTTTTTCAGCCTTGCTTGAGCTTCTTTTTATTTATTGTTTTTTTTTTGTGAGCCCTTGCTCGAGCTCTCTTTTTTTTTTTTTTTTTTTTGAAGCGCGCGAGGGCGAAGACAAGCCCCCCGGCTTGAAACGCCACGAGCCGCCGTTTGATGCGCCGAGTGACCCCTCGGATGTCCTTTGATGTTGCCGCCGTCGTTTGACTTGGTCAAGCGTGACTGGGGCATGTTCTTGAAAAGCGCGTAGCTTGATGGAGGTCTTGATTGACATTCAAACTTTTGACTTTTTGTGTATTTTTAGACCGGACCAATTAAGGTTGCCTACGTTCCCTGACTAGAGGGCTCAGTTCTGCGTAGTTCGACACTACATGGAGTGCCAAGAGATGCACAAATTGTTCTTCTTCAGGCGAAGTATCTGCGAAGTTTGCTTCCGTTGACCGGATTCATGAAGGGATTGCCGTCTAGGTCCGTTAGCTTCATGGCGCCTCCGGAGAAGATCTTTTGAACCACGAAAGGGCCGATCCATGTGGGTTCCCATTTTCCCAAAGGGGGTTGGTTCGAGTGGGAGGCTTTTCTTCGAGTACAAGGTCACCTTCTCTCGATGTCTCTGGGATTTGACTTTCTTTGTCGAAAGCTCTAGCCATCCCGCTTTGATAGGCTCGGACGTGTTCCATGGCCTTTAGTCGTCGCTCATCTAGCAGAGCCAATTCATCATGTCGGCTTCGAGCCATTCGACTTCGTTGATGTCATTTTCCAAAGAAGACTCTGAGTGAGGGAACTTCTAGCTCGATGGGAAGGATCGCTTCCATCCCATACGTCGTGGCAAATGGGGTTTCTCCCGTGGTCGTTTCGACCGATGTGCGGTAGCCCCAAAGTGCAAGGTGCAGCCTTTCTGGCCAATCTCGTCCTCGGGTGGTCATTTTTCTGATGATCCGTTCGAGGGTTTTGTTTGCCGCTTCCACGGCGCCGTTTGTTTGTGGCCGGTAGGGAGAAGATTTGTGACGTGTGATCTTGAATTCAACAAAGCAATCCGTCGAATTCCCCTTCGAAGTGTGAGCCGTTATCTGATATGACCTCATTTGGGATGCCGTATCGGCATATGATGTTTTCCTTGAGGAAATGCGCGACCTTCTTGGAGGTGAGTACCTTGTAGGACTTGGCTTCGACCCATTTGGTGAAGTAGTCGATGGCTACTAAGATGAACTCGACCGTTGTCAGCTCGGCGGAGCGATTTTCCCGATGACGTCAATTCCCCAAGTGGCAAAGGGCCAAGGTGTAGTCATGCAGTAGAGATCGTGGGGTGGCAGATGATTGAGGTTGGAGAACCGTTGGCACTTGTCGCAGCTTCGGACAAAGTGGATGCAATCTGCCTCCATGGAGATCCAGTAGTAGCCCATCCTGAGAATGATTTGCATCGTGGCTCGCGTTCATGTGGGGACCGCAAGCCCCGTTGTGGACTTCTGTTCATGAACTTGTCCGCTTCTTCTTGGCCGACGCAGTCGTAGGAGTGGCCCATGGTAGCGTTTCTTGTATAACATGTCCCCGAGGATGACGAAGTGAGAGGCAAGGCGTTTGGGGGCCATGATGCTCTTGGTTTTGACCCCTCCGTGTGTGGGTCTTCCTTGTTCATGAAGGTGGTTTCCGCTCTTGAGGTATTGGAAAATCTTGGTTTAGGCCGGAAATGGCATCGGACTTGCGTCTCTTCGCTCTTCAAAGAATCTTGCAAATCGTTGTGATTAAAACCTTCTCAGCTGGGCCCGGTTTTCTCTCGTTTGACAACATGCTTAAATGTTTGCTTGATGCATTTATTTAATTAACGTGTTTGCCTTTTGTATAGATGAATTGTTATTAACTTGTTTTGATTAGTTAATATCATCATTTGTTAAAGATGCAATGAAATGATTTTTTAGGAAGGTCTGACCTTTATTGAAAGCGTGAAGATCGTACATTGTTGACCAAAGATTCACAATCGTCGGGCGTAAAGCCGTCAAAAGACTCAAAAGATGTGAATAGACGTACAACAAGACTCGAAGCTAGACTATAGGCGACGAGGGATTGGACCAGCTTCATTACTCTTGGATGGCCGTAGCTCTAGAGGGAGTGGTGGCCGGGTTCAGTGGCCAATCTTCTCGTACGAGTCCCGGAAAGTAGCTTGCATGCGGTTCGATTTCAAACCAGATCGCGGAGGTTTTTGGTTCTGCTCCCGATGATGTCCCTCCATTAGTGTTGCCACCAGTCTCGGGGTTTTTGATGATAGAAGTCGCCGAGGGCTACTTCTAGGAGGGCGAAGCATTCGCCGATCTCGGAGGGATTCTTGCCGATGTTGATCACTTTCATAGAATCTCGCCTCTTTATCTCGGGATCTTTGCTTGGACGACGTTCACAATGTCTCGATTCGAGCGGGCATGCTATATCTCCTTCCCGATTAAGCCTTGGAGGAGGTTGCGCCACTGTTTCGTCCAGTGCCGGACACCGGAATGTTGAATTGAACTAAGCCGTGATGGATTTGTCCCCGTAAGATCCGAGAGTGCTCGGCTAGAGGGTTGTCTTGTACGGGGATCGGTGATGAGCCAGCTTGCAAGAGGGTTTTCGGCGAAGTAAGTGGTCTACTCTCGATCAATCTCCATTAGGGCATCCATCTCTTGATCCTCTCTCAAGCATTCTTCACACGCATATATCGTAGTTGTCATCCCGACCCACGAGTTCTTCAATTTCCACTCGTCGCGGCTTAGAGCGTGGATGTAAGGATCCACTTCGTAGCGGGACAGGTAGGAGAATCATCCGGAGAAGAGTATCTCGGTCATGTCGGGACCTTCTTCGGTCATAGCTTGGCCGGCCAAGCACTTGCCATTGCACCGCTTCCGCGGATCACTTCGATCGCTCCGCTGGCATTGATGAATTTCACGCATTGGTGAAGAGTAGATGATACCGCTTTCATCCGATGTATCCAAGGCCGTCCCAACAAAGCAGAGAAGGTTGGTTTGATTTCCACGACTTGGAACTCTACCGACTCCAATTGTACGTCGAATTGGATTCTCAAATTGATGACTCCTACGACCGGTCGTGTGCAAAGAGAGTCATAGGCTCGGATTACCCGAGGTGAAGGCCTTATCGCAGAACGGTCGATGCGGAGTCGTTTCAATGTGCTTAAAGCGATGATGTTGATCGCGGAGCCGTTATCAATCAAGACGTTCGGGAGGAAGAACATCTCTATCTTTATGAGGATGAGGAGGGCTTCGTTGTGCCGATTCTCACATATTGGCAAGTCATCGTCTCAGGAAGGCTAAACCGCTTCCCGTGCTACCGTTTGACTCCGCCCTTCTCGGGGAACGTTCGATCCATCCATTCGTATGCCTCTGGGCCGGGGCAAAGATCGTAGGGAGACAGCTTGCCTTGGGCGTTCTTGTCGGAATTCCCGGCCACGAGACCTTTTGACTCTTGTTTCACGCTCCCAATATAGCGGGACAAAGATGCCGACGGTTTCGAAATTGCAGGGTCCGCTCTCGCTGGAGTTTCATCAAAGGCTATTGAGTTTACCCCCGTCGTTCGTGGGAATGGATTTCCGATGGTATTGGGACCACGGGGCGTTCCAATTTTCCTCCTCAATGAGCCCTCGACCACCCGCTGAGTACGAAGCAATTGTCGGTGGTGTGGCCGGGTAGTTGTGGAAGGCGCAAGGTTTGCTCATATCCATGTTGGCCTTGAGGGTCTTCGGTTGGAAATTCTCGAGTGGTTTGAGAAGATTTCGCTTCACCAAAGCTTCAAATACTTGACTCCAAGGGCATTTCCAGGTTATCTAAATGCCGGAACCGTGGAAAGCGAGGGGGTTGCTATTCTTTGGGGGCCGGTTGATCGCGGTTTACTCGAGCTCCGTTCCGAATGTAGTGCACTGTTCCGCCGCTTCCTTTCCTTTGGTCGGGGTAGGAGTTGAAGCTGCCAGTGTTTGTTCGATAGCGGTAAGATGAGGCAGGGGTTGCCGTTGCCTTTTGAAGACTCGTGAGTCTTTTCAAACTTTGTCCCTAAGGCTTGACCATGGCACGGAGATCCTGGGTAGAAATGGTGGCCGATCAAGGTTCTCAAAGATGGCTTGAGGCAGAATGGAAGATGTCCATCTCGCTTCTTCTTTCGGAAAGTGGATCCATTATCTCGCTTAGCTTCCAGGGCCCATCTTTTGTAGAATTCGCCCACCGGTTCGTCATCCTTTTGTTCGGTGGCTTTGGTGTCATGACGGTTTGTTTCCCATTCAAGATTGGCGCGGTACTTCTCCGTGAAGATTTCACCGATCCGATCCCACGTGGAGCGGTTTTCGCTCTTCACATTGAGGAACCACCTTAGTGCTGTGGATTTGAGGGAATGCTGAAAATGATCTCGCCATCCGTTGAGGGGTTGCCCTTCGCTCTCATACCCGTGACGTAGGTGTCGATGTGGGTTTTGGGCATTCTGTTCCGTCAAACTTTTCCATTTCCCATCCCGAACTTTGGAGGGAGAGGGACCACTTTGTTCGGATCAAGCAGGCGTGAGGGAGTCCTTCCGAGAACTAGCTAGCTTGCCTTGCATGTCTTTCATTTGTTCGATCAACCAAGCCATGCTGAGGATCACCGTCCTCGAGGCGGGTTACCATTTTCGTGGACTAAACCGAAGATGGAGGTGGATTGGTGATGGGATCGCCATTCGGGAGTCTTGGGAGGAAGTTGAGTGTATACCAACCCATACCCCGGGGTGTTGAAGTTGAGGGCATGATTGCCAGGTCCGCTAAGGGTTGTGTTTGGGAACTCGGGAAATGATTCATTAGCCCCAATCGCGTGCTAGCAGTGGCAAACTTGAGATGTCGGGATATCCGCCGGATGCCCGTCCCCGGTAAGAATGGGGACTTTTGATTGTGGTTACGAGGCTCGTATAGAGGCAAAGGATTGAATCCCGGGGGATACCGAGATGCATTGGGATGCGAAGTGAGCAGCACGTATGTGTGCCGTTGGTACCGAGCTTGATGTGCAGAGCCGGGAAACCGACTGTGCCGAGGCGGGCATGTCTGAGCCGCTTGACCGACGCCTAAGGGGAGCTTTGAGCGAGAGCCGCTTAAGGCTGGGATCTCGTAGCTTGGCGGAGGCGGGACTCGCCGATAAGCTTTGAGAAACCGGGGGAGCCGGTATATCTTCGTCTTCTATGAGAACAAAGGTTCCGCTGGGTTGGGAACCGCAGAATCGTTCCTCGAAGACGCAAGGTGTCGACGATCCAGCTTGCCAGTTCTTCTTGGCGCTTCTTGATGGTTTCGAAGGCTCGCAGCACCTCCTCCATTGTCCTGGAGATTCCTTAGTGGCGGGGTTCCGTTTCCCTCACCGTTATCCGCTGATCCCGTCATGGGGAGTAGCGGACGGTGCGGACCGTTGAACTGGAAGGGCTATCGGACCTCGTGACCTCGATACCGAATGTGCGGCTTCCAGGTGTATTCTCAACCACTCTCGGTTCGCCGGAGGGGGCGACGGGCAAGGTTTAGACACTGTGAATGGCCTAACGGGATAGAAGGGGGAAAGCTCACGTGGCATGCGGTTTCCGTTTCTTTTATTTTTGATTTTTTTTTTGTTGTTTTAATTTACTTAAAACATGTTTTCTCGTAATTCTAGGTAGGTTGGAAAAGATTGCTCTTCTTTTTCGCAACTATGCTAGATCCCGAGTCACTGGAGACCATCTCGTGCGGCTATAAGCCCCTCGTTTTGCACCCGTATTTCGACATCCCAGCGTGGATGCCCCCTGTGCGTGAGGGTCCTATAGTGCAAGCGGTTTCCACCGGCCTAAAAGAAAATCGAACCTAAGGACCGAGCCGCGTCATGTTCGTTTTGGATGCGTTAGCCATGTGGATAGTGAACCGAGCCGCCACCGAGTCAAGATCGTGTCAAGAGTTCGGCATGACCTTCTCTTGCTTGCTTGCGCAAGGGATCTGTGACGTTAGGCGTTGGTCGGGTCATATCGTCATGGCCGACGTATCAAAGGCGTGATGACATGGTGTCATGCGAGCATGGATGTATATCCTGGACGGAACATCGTTCTGGGTGTAGCTGAAATCAAGATCAGTCAAGATTTTAGCATGACCTTTCATCGCTTTGCTTGCGCAAGGGATCTTGAGTTCCGAGCCTTGACTCGTAAAATGGCCGGCATGGTATATGTATCCAGCCGTATGACACCTGGACCGGGTAAAACCAACCGAGTCCGGACAGAGTGTGACTCAAGACTCAAACGTGTGGTTGACGCTTGGCTAGGGATGGGATGTTTGGAATGATCCCGTGCGCGCCCAAGAGGCCTAGGAAGACCAAACGGACCGCAACCGAGACCACTCCGGTTAAGGGTTGTAGTGTGCAGCCGTATCCGAGGCAAAGAAGTGCGCGTGGGCTGCGGCGTGTAACCGAGGCAAGAAGTAAGGAGTAGAGTGCGGTGTAACCGAGGCAAGAAGGCACGTAGTGTGCGGTCTCTAAAATTCTTTTTCCGAGTAAAACAGAGTTTTTGAAGAATTTTAAATGTATGCACAGTATGTATATTGATGCATTTTTTTATTTTTATTTTTTTGTAAAATAAAAACGAAGCACGTGCACACACACACAACAGCTTAAAGGAAGGGGTAAAATGAAAGTTTGACCCTCATCATCGTTTTAAAAATCTTTTGTTTTGTTTAAAAGTTTTTAAAACAAAATTCCTCACGTGAGTCGCTAACCGAAATAGCCCGGATCCGAGAAAGGCTTCACACTTCCTGATCTGCGCCTTTCAAGGCTGGAGCGGCTTAGTCTCGCCGTTTTTGTTTTTGTAGAGTCGCCACGCCGTTTTTATTAAGCCCAAAACATTGAAAAGGGCATCGCTTTAAAGATAATTTTAAACTGTTTTGTGTGATGAGATTTTGAGTTCGGAGGTCGATGACTCCCGGGAAGAGAATATTAGAATATTAGAGCTCACCCGAGTAGCCTCGTAAAAACGAGTCTTTCTGATACCCCTAATATCCTTTAAATGTCAGTGTGTGTGAGTGTGTGCTTTTAAAAATGCATGTCAGTATCGGATGTCTACATTGTATGCTATGTATGGAAATGTATTGAAATAGAATAGGAAGGAAGCCTTACCAATGTTGGTTCGTGTCTGTCTTGCGCAGGGGAATAGTGTTTGAGGTCGGAGTAGCGTTCCGGTATGGATCGGGCTTGCTTCGGGAGATGCCGGTTGTCCGCTGACGAGTTTCGGCGTGAGTTGAGGTTGCGAGGCTGCGTCGGGCGAGAGGTTCGGGCGTGCGTGGGGATCGTCGGGATCACTCGGGCGAGGTTCGGCGTGCGTTGTGGTGGCCTGAGTCACTCGGGCAGTAGTTTCGGCGTGGTTTGGGATCGTCGGTTTGACTCTGAAAGAGCCGGACACCGTGGAAAGACCAGCAAGGCCTCTGAGTACCACGAGGGGCCTCGAGTACCTCGAGAGTGCCTCGGGCAGCGCGGGAGCGTCGCGGAGCGCTCGGGAGGCTTCTGAGCACCACAAGGGAGCTTCTAAGGCCTGAAGGATCCGAAAGGGGCCGGGAGTGCCTCGAGAGGACTTAGAGGGGAGCCAGAAGGCTAAGGGAGGAAGAGAGAAGAGGGAGGTCTGTCAAAATGAGGAGGGGGAGCCCTCTATTTATAGTAAAAATTTCGGAGCAAAGAGGTCCGTACGGACCTTCTCGGTTATCCAGAATTTTGGATTTCCTCGATTTGAGGGAATCCGCAATGATGGAGAATATTCGGAATGATGATGTCCCCCATGCAAGAAGGTCCGTACGGACCAACTCAAAGATGCAAAGAGGTCCAGTACTTTGACCAACCATGCATTTGGGTAATCATTTCTTCCGGGATTTGAGGGAATATTGTGGACTTTAAGGGGATTTAGTAATCATTGAAACAAAGAGGTCCGTACGGACCTTAATTGCTTTTCTGATTTCCTGAAAATTCCCAAAAGGTCCTTTTGTCCCTTTTTATCCCAGGAAGGCTCCTCCCTTGGTTTGGTTGGGGGTTTGAGAGGGTTTTGAGAGGGTTTTGAGTGCCGGAGGTCTCCGAGACTGCGTTGATGAGTCTGCGGAGTTTCCCGTGTGTTTGAAAGGGGGTGATCCAGATTGGGGTACTTACAGTATCGGCTTGCCAAACCAAATGGTGAAAATCTCAAGCACCCTTGGCACGCCAATCACCTCACCAAATACTATTTCTGAGCACGTCGTTAGACATCAGCGCCCTCAGGGCACCTTATTTTGTGGTTCTTTATGTGTCTTTTTCAAAAGTGAAAGTTTTTGGAGTTTGTAAGGGATAAACTATAAATCCCGGGAATTCAAGTTGTAAGAAATTGAACCGATTATCAATGAAAGCTCGTCGTTTTAATTTCTTTGCACTTCGATCAAGTATAAAGATCGGTTGAGGCCAGACTTTGACCTTCACATCCACTTTAGCCAAGTATAAAGGTTAGATGAAGCCAGACTTCGTCGATCGCCTTAACGGAATAGACGACTTGTCCAAATAATCTTGCCTCCGAGCAACGATCTATGGACCTTTGTACTATACCTACGAGCAATTTGAAAAGTTAAAAAGCACAAGTATGAACAAGGGTCGGTCCTACAAGAGATGACTCATGTTCTGGTCATCATAAACAACGACCATACACACTTGTCTTCAAACTTTCCCATTCACTAAGTTATCACATGCTATCTATGTTAACATACAGATTAACGAACAAAAAACATTAAGCGTTGATTAAACAAATCATTGTACGACCCCTCTAAACAACAAGGAAAAGGTCAATTACACTACAACTTATCAATTGCTTGGGATCGTAAAACCAAATAAAACATTGTTTACAAATTACAAACACAGTTGTTTACGTGGAAATCATCTCAAATCAACAAAGTTACAACTGCTGATTGCTGGCATTAGTTGGAGGCCCATTGGGATCAGGACTGTCTTCAGTAAAAAACTCATAATAGGCATCAAAGTTCTGGGGATCTATAGCCGGGACGGGCCACTCCTCCTTCCCGTCTTTCTCATCATCCTCCTTGATGATAGTTAGATCGTTATCATCAAAAGGGATGAGGTGATGGACTGAACGAGCGTCCATATCATATGCATCCTCGGCTCAAAGATCCGCAAACTTTTTCACAGAGATTAAGTCCTTGGTCTCTTGGTCCACGAGAGCTCGTCTTACTAAATGCTTGGATCCGACCTTAAAGAAGCCTTTTGCCTTGTCGGTTATCATCTTAAGGCACTCGTTGCTCTGCTTATACTCCTGGACGACCTCTTTCTTAGCTTGATCTAGGGCAGCCTCGTGGCCAGCCTTCATCTTCTGAATCTGTTCCCGGGCAGCGTCGTGATCAGACTTCATTTTCTCAAGCTTGGCATTTGCGGCACGAAGGCCATTGGAGAAGGTCGTCGCTTCCTGTTCAGCTTTTTCCTTGTCTAACACAAGCTTAGCCTTATCATTCTCCAAAAGGCCGACCTGGACAAGAGCCTCGTCTTTCTGCGTCATCAAAGACTCGTAGGCTGTTGTCAACTCGCCAACATTCTTTTCAGCTTCAGTAAGCTTCTGCTCCGCCGTTGCCTTAGCTCCGACCGACTGGATAAGTTGATCACTGGCTCGGCGCTCCGCTTCAAGATTATCCCTATAATTTGAGCTCATAGCCTCCATCATCGACGACAGCTGTACGGACAAGATTAGTACAAGTTCAGGATGATAAAAAGAAACTTGTGAAAATATAGGGATGAATTATCTCAGTCTGAATCAGCCCAAGATGGGCATGATAAGTCTCAGGGGAAAGTTTAGCCGTCTTCAACCTATGGAGAGCTCAATATCTCTGGACCGTCGGGTGATGGCCGTCCCTAAAACGAGTGGCATGCCATGCCTCTTCAAGTAAGGAACCCCAGTTATCGGAGGAACCTGGGAGTAATGGGTTGCCAACTCCAGAGCTTTCTCCTTGGTCAAAGCCTCTGAGGACGACCCTGGAGCTTGGGTCTGCGGTGTTGAAGGGTCAGAGGTACTAGGAGGGTCGAAGGTTGCCTTTTTGTTTCTCTCTCTCTCTCTTCCCCAGAGCCCATAGGCCGATCTTTCCTTTTCTTGGAGGCCTGACTGCCATCGCCAAGCAACTCCGCATTTGAGTCGGAGCTCCCAACTGTCTCGAGATCAACGTGTTCCACGACGACCATTTGGGTGTCCACATGGGAAGCAGCACTCACAGCCTCAACCTCAGCATTCACAGCTCTCTCAGGCTCGTCTACATGTACTTGATGGCCTCCTGTGTTATGTCCCTCGGCTACAGGCCAAACATTTTCCCTTTCGATCAAGGGAATGGCTCCAGAGTTTTCCTTGGGGAGAGCATCATTCCTCGTCGTCATATTTTCCTGACGGTCGAAGATAGCATTGGACGCGGATCTATCCCTCCTAGCAACCCTCCGATCCACAGCTCTGATCGCACCACTCATGATTTTTGATTCAATTCGGTTGATGTCTGCCTGAGTGAGAACTGCAAAACAAAAATAGAAAAGGTTAAGTTGCTTACGACGAGACTGAAAGACAAATTTGTATATAATGAAAAGACGAGTTATAAATACTTAACCCCCAGTCATCTCAAGGTTAGCACAACGCTCTTTAGGATGGCTGGCATGTGCCCCTATACAGTTAACACAATTTTCCTCCCAGGCAAAGTCGTCATGAACGACCCAAGTGGGATAGCGAGCATCGAGATTGATTTTTACCAAAGGTTGAGGCCCAATCGATGGGCTGGACATCATTCCTGCCCTGATATACCTCCAATGAGAAGCCTCAATGTCTCTGTACGACACCCATCCAAGGCTCAGCAGATCGTCAATCTTCTTCTTTACTCGTCGGCCCACGGAGCTGACCACACTTGATCATCTGAAACCATTGTTGGGGTCTCTAGGAAGGGGAACTGCCAGCCCAATATGCTCTCAACAATGATCATATGGTTCTCCCAACCATAAACCTTATTTTGGACATCCAAAAACAACCCTTGAACGTTCCTGATTGATGCCACGCTCACCACTGACTTTCCACGAATAGTGGACCTCGTCGTCCTGTAGTATTGCCTGAAAACTTTGTTGCAAGGTTCATGGCCAAGGAACCTACACACTATGATGAACGAGGATATGACCCTAAAAGCGTTGGAAGTTAATTCCATGGGCACACAAGCCGAATCTTCTAGAAACTCGTTGATAAAAGGATCTAAAGGTAACCTCAGGCCCAACTCAAATTGCTTATAAAAGAAAGCCACCTTTTCCTTACTACGAAGGATGGCCTCTCGACGAGGTTCGTAGTCAGCTTGACTAAGGTACTCAAGTCTGTAGGTAGAGGCTTGGACTCTATAAGACTCTCGTAAGGCATTAATCATTTGGGTCTTGATGTTTTTCCTCCTTGTACTGATCTTGGCTACGGCCCACTGGCCTTCCTCTCCACCACCAAAGCCTTGTTCGTTGCACCCAGCTCGTACATGGGTGTGGAAATCATCGGCTATTCGAGGGCCGCCATCACTTGTACTAGCCTCGTTTGCTTCAAAGGTTGGTTGTTGGGGGCGACCGTCGTGATCCATATCTACAAAACAGTTGGAAAGAGCAAGGGAATCAGTCCTAGCATCAATAGGCGACAATCTATCTAAGGACAACCTAGATTCCCCTGAAACAATATTCCTAAGTGAATCACGATGACCCAAGGAATAATAAGTTTGGACGTGTCTGGGAAGGTCGTTCATGGATCTAAAGGGTGTTACCCGTGGGTCATCTTCTTCAAATTCACCAAGAACCTCATCAGTTGGGAACCCCAAATCCTCATTTTCAAAACCGAATTTTACCAGAATGGAAGAACATTCACTCAAAGGGATTTCTCTCCAAACACCCTTTGCACACTTGTATACCCTTTGATTAAGCCTAAAACCAAACCGTACGCCTCTCTCAAAGCTCACAAATCTGGGGGCCATTAATCAAGTTTTTAAGCCCCAAAACCCAGAAAATCGAAGAGCAGATGAAGAAATTACCTGTTTGAGGATCTGAAGATGAATTTTCCGGTGGCAAGTCGAAGAAATCCCTAATCCAAGCTCCCACTTTTCACAAAGATGGAGAAGCCAGAACCGTTCGTGTTGCCGGAGTTGGGTTTGTTGTTGCCGGAGTTGGGTTTGTTGGTTGCCGGAATTGCTTTTCCTTGCTAGGTGCTCTCGAAAGTCTTGAGTGTGTAAAGATTGAAATGGAGGAGAGGGGAAGTATTTATATGTGGGGAATATGAAGGGTTTTTGCCTAGAAAACCCCAAGGAGTAATGATGGAGGGCATTAAATGCCAGTTGTAGTTCTCGAGAAGAATGTCCCATCATGGGACGCGTGTCATTTAATGGAGAAATCCTGGCCTCCCACATCATCAATGGTTACGTCACCTCTTCATTTCAAATTTCAAACTGGCGGTCGTTCAACGAGCCAGGATCCCATAGCCCTGAAAGAAAAATGCAAACTCCTGGCCCGTCAAGACGACCCATGAGTTAGGGGCCATTGAATGAAATATTTCGTGATGGGTCGAGCCCAAGTCGTTCCCTCCGAGAAGCGGGCTCGGTGTAAGTACCCAAATCCGGATTGCCAAAATCCGTTAGAAGTTAACCGGAATCCGTTAACTGGCCCGCTCCAGGTTAACCGGAACCTGTTAAGCTCCCCGTTGCCAAGCCAACGAGACGTCTTGGGACTGTCCCGTGCATCCCAACGTCGAAGCGTACTCAACACACGTCGTTGCACGTAAAAGTACGGCTTTCCCTCAAAAACGCACTTTCCGGCACTTTCCGGGGGCGTTTCGGACATTTTCCGAACAGTTTTTTTTAAAACGGACAAAATCCGGGATAATGGCACGAACTCCCACAACCTGGTGAGTCACAGGGATACTTGGCGTGCATGCCACAGCTCCCTCATCAACATCAATCAAAAATCAATGAGAAAAGACTAAAATACCCCTGGTATACAAGCCTGGGCCCGGCTGACTCATTTGCAGACAATCCAGAATTGCCAGCAAGTCCCTCCAATTTCTAAAGTTTCACAAAACCCCCTGGTTTTCACCCTCAGTCCGTCCGGACTCATCATGAAATTTCACGTATAAATACAGAGGCTGTCAAAGCCATTTAGGAGGAACAAAAAATTACTCCCTTTCACCCAAAAGCCACGGCCTAAACTGGTTCTCACCCCTCTCGAGCCCCGTTTTACCTCATTTTGCGTGAAAACTTCGTATTTCGATCAAATACAACCCCCGCCACCTCAAAACACCGTTCCAAACACATTTTCGTATCCCGTATACGCCCACCGAGCCAAAGGAGCCGACCCTAGCCATAGGTAGCTCCCTCTCTCTTTAAACTCTCGTTTTGTCTCGGTTTACGCGCCAGTCGCTACAACCGTTTCGGACGACGTTGTTGAAATGTAGACGTCATCGTCTAAACGGGGTCCAATACGTTTTAGTCCCTGATCCTCTTCTCTTCCCGTAAGAGAAGTAATATCGGGTTAAAACGGCGTTCCGGCCCCGTTCCGTTTACTTTTATGTCATTTACAATTTCGGATCGTTTGATCCGTCGATCGTCATTTACTTTCATGTCATTTACAAATTCCGGACCGTTTGATCCGTCGAACGTCATTTACATTTACGCAACTTTACAATTCCGAGCTGTTTGGCTCGTCGATCGTACTTTACAATTCCGGGTCGTTTGATTCCGTCGATACCGCACTTTAAATACTGTCATTTACAAGTCCGAACCGTTTGGATCGTGATAGTATTTATTTATCAAAGTCCGAGTCGCAACCCGATTCGTTGATCGCATATCATTTAATGCCTTTTTCCCGTAAAAATGCTAACAATGTAATGCCCGGTTCAAAACCGGAGTTCGACATTCGAACTCTCTTTCAAAACGCGCGAAATGATGTTTGGCATCCAAACGCTCATCTTCAAACTTAAAAGCCGCCATTTGACACTCAAATCATTTAATGTTTTTTTCCCGTAAAAATGCTAACAATGACATGCCCGGTTCAAAACCGGAGTTCGACATTCGAACTCTCTTTCAAAACGCGCGAAATGACGTTTGGCATCCAAACGATCATCTTCAAACTCAAAATCCGACGTTTGACATTCAAACGCTCTTTTCTTAAAAGTCAACATTTGACACTTAAGATAAACAGTTAAAATCAGCATTCGCGCCACTTTTCCTAAAACTTCCAAAATCGACGTTTGTCATTCAAACGCTCGCCTTTTCAAACAAGATCCCATAATCAACGTTTGACATTCAAACCAAGATTAAGCTTGTCATTCAAGCCCCCATTTCAAAATGCAAACACACACACGCACAAGCACACGATTTCGAGAAAGGTAGAAAGACTCGTCATACGAGGCGTTTCGGGTGATCTCAAAATACTCTTCCCGAAACGTAACGTGACCTCCGAACCTAACAATCTCTGGTACTAAAAAGCTTTTTACTCGTTTTGCTACCAATAAAAATGACACCCCGTTTTCAAAGCCTTTTTCTAATTTTTTGCTACCAATAAAAACGACACCATTTTCAACCAAAAAGTCGTTTCTCAACGTTTGGGCTCAAAATACAAAAACCGCGTGGCGACTCCTCTCCTTCCCAAAAAGCGAGGTCTCAGACACCAACCCTCCGCGAAAGACAACCGCCTTTTTCGAGCCCCCGTGCGAAAAATCCCGGGTAATTTCAGTTGGCGACTCCGCTGGGGACTTGGATACTTTTTTCAAAAGTACCGTTGTTTTCAAAAAAGCCTTCCGTGGGTCAAAATTTCGTTTACCCTTCCTCGTTTTCGTGTGCGTGTGTTACTTTAAACCTCGAACGGTTTTTTTCAAAGGCATTACATTATCGTCTTTTCAAAATCATAACATGTTCGTACATTCCCGTTCATACTTGATTTTCATGCTATATTTTGAACTGCGCATCAAATTCTTTAAGACACATTCTGAAAAATCTCTATTTTACTCAGAAAAAAAAAGAATTTTAGTGACCGCACACTACTCGCACTTGCTGCCTCGGTACACCGCACTTCACGTGCACTTGCTGCCTCGGTACACTGCACACTACGACCCGTAACCCAGGATGAACATTCAGTTGCAACTCGGTTGGTCTGCCAGACACCTTTCGAGTGCGCACGGGGTCATCCCAAACAGCCCATCCTAGCCCGTGTAAGCCATGCACTCTTTGTGTCACACTTCGTCCAAGACCCCGGTTGGTTTTTGGCTTAGTACATGTCATAAAGCCTAAGTGTATGTTTTTTACGCCTGGTTCTGCTACGAGTCAAGCTCGAGAGATTGAGACCGAAGGTCGTTCCCAACCCGAAGTCTTGAGCTTTTCAGCCTTGACTTTGACGCGGAGCTCTGCCGAAAAATATACCCGAAGGTTCAATGTGACACCGTGTCACTAAACCCTCACCGTATGCACCGTGCCAGTCACAACTTGGCCAACGCCAGAAGCTAAGGCCCCTCGCGCAAGTGAGTCAGGAGAGGTCATGCCGAAATTTTGGCACGATCCCCGCCTTAACTTAAGGACGTTGACTTCGACTGTGGCCCGTGCGTCACATACGTTGGAAGTTTGCGTGATCAGCTAGCCTTAAGTTCACTTTTTCTTTTGTTGGTGGAACTCGCTTGCCTTATAGGACCCTCGCTCGGGATTGTCCGTCCCGAGAAGATGATCTACAAATGGAAACGAGGGGCTTATAAACGTAGTGACAAGATCCACTGATTAGAGCCTTAGGTTAGTTGCGAAAAAGAAGACATGCTCTTTTCCAACCGATTAGGACTCTGAGAAAATGCGTTTTAAGTAAACATCAATCGGTAACTGCACATTGCACAAGCCCGAAACCTTGAGCCAAATACCCTTTTCCGAAGCCTAAACCCTGCCTTTCGTTCCCCGCAATGAGCGTAAAGTGGTTCGAGAATTCCGGGTCGGCGCCTCGCCGAGAATCACGATTACGCGGCGTCGAGCCGGTTCTTCGGTTCCCTCAGTTCCCTCAGCCAGAATATCCGACATGTCTAGCTCACCGAGAAATCGTGACGGGACGGACCCCTGCCATCGGTAACATATATGACTTTGGAAGAAGCCATCCAGGCTTGTGAGGTTCACAAGAGGCAGAAAGAAGATCAGCAGAATTTCGTGGTACAGCTTCTGAATGAGCGAGGTATAGCAGCTATCCCCGCCGACGGTACTTTCGTCCCGGTCGAGGACGACGATTCCCCGAAACCAGCTCCTCAAACCTTCAACCAGGTTCCTCCCCCGCCAACTTACGGGATGCCTTCGAACCAAGGAAACAGCCGACCCAGGCTTCACGTTGCCACCTCTCAGGGCAACCCTGTCATATATGGCCAGGCCAGTACTACTCCCATCACTTAGTACCACCAGCGCACTGCTGGACCATCTCAAACAGATGCCAATATCCTTCAATACCCATCTGGGTTCATCCCATTTCCTATACACGAATCCCAAAACACTGGGGACAAACCCCGATACAGTCCAGAAAAGGCCCCCATATATCCACATATATCAAGCCTTCCACCTCCAATCACTACCGCTCATATGGTAGCACCCGGCGCAGAGCCTCAAAGTCCACCACTGGACCCCACCTTAGCCTGGATGGTCGAACAGATGAAGGACCTGAAAGCCACCATGAGCAGCTCAAAGCAAGAAATGCTCAAATCCACAGATCCGGGAATGGTCACGCTTCTCCCTGCCAAGTTCAGAATACCGGAGATGGACCGATTCGACGGAACCGAATGTCCTCAAACGCATGTCAACACCTACGTTCTCGGCACGAGAGCGGAAGGAGCAACCCTCCAGCTAATGGCCGACCACTTCCAGCATACGCTCAAAAGTTCAGCGTTACGATGGTTCCTAAGGGTCAAGCCTGCGGATCGCCACACCTGGATCAGATCAGTAACATCTTCCTAGAACGGTAGAGATCCAACTTGGAGTGGGAAATGAGTCGTGAGGACTTAATCACCACTGAGCAGAAAGCAGATGAAAGCGTCGGAGAATTCTACAAGAGGTGGAGTTGGAAACTCTCCGAGATCATGGAGCCACTCTCCAAGGATGAACAGATGCGGATCTTCAAGTCCTGCTTAAGACCGTCCATCAGAACTCTCATCAGTCATCATTTCTTCCCAGATCTCCGGGCCATGGTCAATGCCGGCTCACAGTTCGAGAAGGATCTCAAGAAGAAGTTGGCTACTGCACAGCCATACATATACCGATCAGCAGTTGCATTCAATCCCGCACCGGCCCCCGACAAAGGGAAAGATACGTCTGTCAACTACATCCATCAGGGACAGCAGTCGGGCAACAGAAACCCAGTCCCGCAAAGCAACAACTCCACTCCGAAGCAGCCTGCCGTACACTTCGACAAGTTGGACATGCCGGTGAGCAAGATGCTGGAAGGGTTAATCAAGGAAGGTCTCCTTAAACCCGTTGCAAATTACAAACCCAAGAATCCCGTAGTCAATGTTGATAAGAGCAAGTACTGTGCCTTTCATCAGTATCTCGGCCATACCACCGACAACTGCGTGGGGTTACGGTAAGAAATTCAGAATTTGATAGAGGAAGGAAAATTGGAGCGTCCCCATGGACCCAATATAGTCGGAAACCCTTTTCCGAACAACAACAGTGTAAATTCCATTGAATGGGTGCCAAAGAAGATTGCCGCAGAGCCAGTTCCTCCGCCTCTTCCAGCCAGATCCTCATCAAATGTCCACATCAGCTACGATGTTTGTGACTGCTCCGCATGCCTGGAGTACGAGTCCCATGACATGGTCAGGGGTAATCCCCTGAGAAAACAGAAGAAGAAGTCCTCTCAACAGAAACTGAGAGAAAGATATGAAGCTGGAGACACCAGTGTGGGTACACTCGGAGAGCCATTCGGGAGGTTCAATTACTACGTACTCTACTCCAGCCAGTCCTCCCTTCCTCAAGGCCACGCAGCTTTAGAGCAGACAGGGGTGGGAAAGCCGAAAAGTCCTGCTGACACCAGAGTTCAGGCCTCAGGGCACCGGAATACCTCAAATTTTGACAATCTCACTGCCAGTCAGAAGCCTAACCCCCTACGGGATCAGCCAAGGTTAAATCTGCCCAACTTCAGAGCACGGACCGGCAAAGGAAGATCAAAGTCATCTTGGCACTCGCACTCGATAAACGTGCTAACCAAGGACGGCAACCGCCATAAACAGCCTCAACACAATCCCGAGGCACCAACAAAGGCTTTACCTCGCAAGAGGAAGACAGGAAACGGATGGCTTGATGACTCTCCTTCTCCGGATAGAGACCAGATCTACGATTCCCGACTGTATTGCAGTATGATCACTTTCTGTGATGAAGACCTACCGAGAGACGCCTCGGGGAACAATGAAACTCTGTACATCACTCTCAAGATCAACACCATATCACTCCCCGGAGTATTGGCAGACAACTGATCAGCCGTTAACGTCCTTCCTCTCAGCATGATGCGAGCCCTTCGCATCAACGAAAGCCACTTGATTCCATCTACCTGGACTATCAAGGCCTACGACAGCACGTCTCGTCCCATCCTGGGGACGGTGACTCTGGAGCTCTGGTTCGAAACCCAAATGGTGCCAGCAAAATTCCACGTGATGGACATTCCGTCCGAATTCACAGCTCTGTTGGGACGCCCTTGGCTACACCACATGAAAGCCATAGCTTCCACCCTCCATCAGTGCGTCAAGTTCATTAACCGCACGGAGATCTTGAAGTCATCAGAGGGGACAATTTCCTCATATTTGGGGTTAGCCTATATTTATGTCCTACTTCTCACCTTACAGGGTTTTCAACACTAAACCAATTTATGCCGCTGATAGACCTCTTTCGGACTAGGGGCGCGATCGCCCCATCTCCCAAATCAGAACCCGCGCGATCACCCCAATCATGGGCGCGATCGCTCCCTTTTGACAGAAACTTGGCGCGGTCACGCGCTTGACTCCACACGGTCGCTCCATTTGTGCAGTAACTTGGTGCGGTCGCACGCTCTGATCCGCGCGGTCGCTCCCCTTATTGTGTTAGAAATTTCGAATTTGATTGTTTAATCCCCTAATTTAGGCGTATACAAATTAGATTACACCAAACTCAACAATATATATATCTACCCCTCTCTCTTAATTTATCACTAAGTCATTTCGAAATTAAAAATATATATATAAGTGGAATTCGACATATTCTTACAATGAAAATAAGAAAGAAAAGAAAATGAGTAATATCATTGGTATCTAAAAAAAGTCACAAAATTATATACATAAAATTCTGAGTGCTTGATCCTAATTGGTTACATAGTCTTTATATTAAGTTTTAAGAGATTCTCATATATATATATATATATATATATATATATATATATATATATATATATATATATATATATATATATATATATATATATATATATACTCCCTCCGTCCCATTATAAGCCACAAACTTTTCTTTTTGGTCGTCCCATTACAAACCACAAACTTTCTAAAATGGAAAGGAATCTTTACTATTTTCTCCACTCATTCTCTCTCCTACATTATTTTAATACTCACAACACCATTATAATTCACTATTCCCTCCACTCATTCTCTCTCCTATTTTACTTTTACACTCACAACATTTATATCATTATTTTTTTCCTTATTCTACGCGTCTACAGTAATTTTCATTTTACTAATGGGACGGAGGGAGTATATGTATGTATGTATATATATATATATATATATATATATATATATATATATATATATATATATATATATATATATATATATGTATGTATATACTCCCTCCGTCCCAATAGTAGCTTCCCATTTTGCCATTTTGGGTGTCCCGTTAATAGCTTCCACTTTCCTTTTTTGGCAAAGGAATCTTCACTATTCCCTCCACTCATTCTCTCTCCTCCATTATTTTAATACTCACAACACCATTATAATTTACTATTCTCTCCACTCATTCTCTCTCCTATTTTCAAATTACACTCACATCATTTTTACTTCCCCCCCAATTCCTTAATTTGCGTGCTGCCCAAAAAATGGGCAGCTCTTATTGGGCCGGAGGGAGTATATATATATACCACTTACTTGGATGTGAGACGGAGGATGAGAGTGTGACGGAGGATGAGAGTGTGTGAGAGTAAGTAATTTAGAGAGAAAATATTACAATGGAATTTTATTGCATAAAAGGAAGCGTAAATACAACTGAATGAAAGCTCTCCTTATATAGATGGAGAGAGGGTTATTTTTACAGACACCTGTCCGTGGTGGACAACACTTTTTGACTTAAAGGAAAAACTTTTATAAAAGTAACGGTCCTTATTGAAGCCGGGTGCACATTGGGCCCCATCGTCACTATCAATAATGACTACCATACAAACTACTTTACTTTACTTTATTAAAGCAATATTCTTGCTGTCTAAATCATGAATTATGCTGTCACACATTTGCCTTTCCATCATGACTGTCCTTGTCTGCCGATCTGATTATCCCTTAGTGCGGTCCTCGTCATTTATCTCGTGATATTTTGGAGACGTATCAACCTTCTCTTTAAATCTATTAGTTTGAGCTTTTGTCTTTTAGCCCACTGCACATTATCTATAGCTGTGACCAGATTGGTCCACACATTTTTATTTTTCCTTAATTCTTCTTTTATTTCATCCTCAAGCTCCTTTATTTCCTTACAGAGCTGTCTTTCTTTTTTGTTTAATTGATCAAAATCAAACTTGATAGGATTACTAGCCATTTAACCTTTAGTCTTTGGCTGGGGCTTTCCCCTTTGATGCAGCTCTAGATTGCTGAGCGATGGCCTCGATTAATGAGTCCCAAATATCCTCTTGAGTTGGCTCGGGCTGAGTCTCGCCTGCCAGACAATTGAAAGTATTAATGGAATCCAGTGATCCATGTGATATAACAGTTTTCATCGAGTCGTCATCCTTTGCTGAATGAGTGGGAAAAGCAGAGAGGAATTGGTTCTTCATGTGATCCAGAACCTTCACCATGATTTTTTCCTCAGATTCTTTGGGGTATTTTCTCTAAAAGTAAATTTTTAGGCTACTCATGGAGCCTGGCTGGAAGCATTGCTCTTTAGACCCTTTATTACGGTCATCATTAATAACAGTTTGAATATTGACTGTTAATTTACTAATATCTTCAACATTCATTCTAGTCCACCATTTAAAAAAGAAATTTCTTTGTAAAATTGGGATATCAATATCGTCATGAGATATGGAAAGTGTCCATCTCCAAATCCATGGGATTTGAAATTTTGCAAACAATAAGAAAGGACATTGTCCATAAATCAATTTCTCTGTTTGCAATTGTGTAACTAGTGGACTATTATCACACCAGGGATTATATAAATTTTCAATTTCTTTTGGTAATATTTCCAAGGAAGGACCAAATTTTGACCACCAGTTGTAAAATCAATTTGGAACTGGCTTCTCCAGGATTTCTGGATTTATTGAGAAAAACCAAGAATGTTTATTCTTGGGGTTTTGGTAATAAAATACCTTTGAAAACGCTTGGGTATAATCCCAATAATTAAAATAGGCATATTGCCCTTCAGCTATTTTCACAGCTTTATCTCCATTGGGATTTAATCCCCACTCTCTAGGGAGCAAAATTTTATTAATGTGGCATTTACTATAATTTATAAATTTTTCTTCACTATTGCTATTATAGTGATGAGTAATTGTTACTGATTCAGTAACTATGAGCAATATTTCCAGATTCGGTCTTGCTTGTCCATTGAGGCCTGAATAACCTCTAGATACGAGGTATCTGGTCTTAATTGACCAGGCATCATTTCTGATAATTTTAAGGTCCTCATCCTCAATGTACATCACAAATTCTGTGATTGGATTTTCAAAGTATTCCTGCTCCTGAGTATTCTCAGCAATTGTAATATCTCTATAAGATATCATCGTATTAGATGATGAGGTGGAAGCCATATCTTCCTTTTTACTTGGTGCTGAGGATTGCTGCATATTTCTTGGCCTAGAGGGGTAAATTGGCCTCATTGGTATATTGATTGCTTGGCAAATTGTCCAATCTCCTATTATAGGAACACTTGGTAATTCGTGATAAGGTATCCGTCCTCGACCACGGCCATTACCGCGACCTCTTCCCCTATTGGGGGTTGTCATTTTCCCTGTAAGAATTCTCGGGTTAAATAATCAGCAAGAGAATTATTTTCTCCTTTTATATATTGAATGTCAAATTCAAAGGCAGACAGCTGAGCTTGCCATCCTGCAAATATTTGCTTTGCCACAAGATTTTTAACATCTTTTTCAATAATAGATTTTACTGAACTGCAATCAATTCTTAGTAAAAATTTTTGATTTAATAAATCATCCTGAAATTTTGAAATACATTTAATTACAGAAAGCATTTCTTTCTTAATAGTTGAATATTTCAATTGAGTGGGATTCCACTTTCCCGAAGTGAATCGAACCAAATTTTCTTTTTAATATTCAGGATTCACTTGTTTTAGAATACCTCCATATCCTATATCGGAAGCATCTGTTTCTACTATTTTAAAATAGTTTGGATTTGCCAAAGACAAGCAAGGTAAACATTTTACCTTAGATTTAATGATCCTTACTGCTTGAGTATGTTCCTCAGTCCAGGGTTTAGGATTCTTTTTTAATCTTGAATACAGTATAGATGTATCCTTAGCCAAATTAGCATAATAGTCTGCGATATAATTTAGACTTCCCAAAAACCTTTGTAATTGTTTTGTGTCATTTATGACATCAGGAAATTTAGAAGCAAATTCAATACTTCTGTCTATAGGAATAATTTTTCCTTGATCAATATTATGACCCAAAAATCTAACTTGAGTTTGAAATAATTTCATTTTAGGTGCAGATACCACTAACCCATTATGAATTATTAAATTCTTAAATATTTTTAAATGTTTAATATGTTGTTCAATTGTTTTAGAAAATACTAAAACGTTATCAATATACACAATTATAAATTCTGTATATGGATTGAAAATATCATTCATAATGTTCTGAAATTCAGAAGGAGCATTTTTTAATTCAAAGGGCATTACATTCCATTCAAAGTGCCCAAATGGGACGGTAAAAGCAGTCTTATACCTATCAGATTCACTAATTTGAATCTGCCAATATCCAGATTTTATATCGAATTTTGAAAAGATTAAAGCTTCATTTAACCTATCTAATAAATCCTTTTTATTTGAAATTGGATATCTAATCCATTTTAACACTTTATTAAGTGGTTTATAATTTATTACTAATCTAGGAACACCTCGTTCCTTTTCAGCTGCGTTATTCACATAGAAAGCCGTGGAACTCCAAGACGATTTAGATTTTTTAATTAATTTTTTCTCTAATAGAGAATTGATTTCATTTTTACATAATTCTAAATATTCTCGGTTCATTTGAGCCGGTCTAGCCTTAGTAGGTATTTGTTTTTCATCAAAATCATCTATATACGGTTGAGAAACAAAGTGTTTCTTTCTATCCTAAAAAGCATTGGGTAAACTATTACAAATTTCCTTATTAAAATGTTGCTCAATTAATTTAATTTAATTTTGAATATTACTCTTTTTGAGTTGTTCATTTATATTCAAAATTCCTATTTCTTCTTTAAGAAAACATAATTGTTTTTCTTTATTTAAAAGAATATCCCTAACTTCATTAAGCATACGAGTCTGAGGATCTGTAATAAATTCAAATATAATTTTTTTACCATCTATTATGGTAGATATTCCTGTTTGATCAATATTACTTATTGGCATAATAGTATTTAGGAAAGGAGTTCCTAATATGATTTTATGGGTAAGACCTTTCACTAATATAAAAGAAGTGGATAAACAAATATTTTGATTACAAATATAAGCATCATATAGTTTGTATTTAACTCTTAATTTATCTCCTCCTGCTTGGGAAGAGATTGAGTTGTTTTGGAAAAATATTTATTAGGAATAATTCCTTCTTGTAAACAATTCAAATCAGCACCACTATCAATTCGTGTTATTTCATTTTTTTAATATAAAATCTCGTTTAATTACTAAAGTTATTCTCACAAACCATTTTTGTAAAGTAACCTGGTCTAAAAGATTTAAGTACCCTTTTATTTCAGTATTACTGATAGAAGCAACATTAGTATTGCTTGTAGAAGCAACATCTTGAATTTCTTTCATTTTAAGATATTTTGTTTCTAACAAGGTCATTCTTGTTAATAAGGCTTCATTATTTTGTTTAATCTGAGAAATTTCAGATTTTAACAAGTTTATTTCACTTTTTAAATCCTTCATAGAAACAGGGGTTTCTTTAACATTAGATTGTTGAAATCTATGTAAAACCTCACTTAATTGGTAAGATGCTTCTATTATAAAAGGTAATTCCTTTTTATCTTTAATTAAGGGTTTAAGCATTTTTTCTTTTAAATTAGAATCCTTAATTGATTCTATTATTGTTAATGCTTTTTCTTGATCAGCATTAAGAAATTTTAATCCATGCATATCCACTATCGATTTCCACTAACTTAATTCGTTACTTAATTCGTTACATTGACAATTATTATTAGGCTTATCCAACTCCTCTTCCCCCGAAGAAGTTTCTTCAACTAATTCGAAATTTTCTTCATTAGAAGATTCTACTTCTTCTTCAGAATTAAGAAGCATTATCTTTTTTAATTGTGAACGTAATTGTTCATCTTCTATTTCATTAAGGGCTTTTTTAGTCCTACATTGATTAGCATAATGATCAATCTTGCCACATTTATGGTAGCTTATTTCAAGCTTTTTTGCTTTTCCTTTTCTATTTTCAGGCATAAATGCTTTTCCCTTTTGCTTGGGCTTAGCTTTATAATAACGCCTTTTATAATTCTTTTTATAAGGATTTTCGTAATATTTTTCTTTATTTTTAACAGATTAATTTTTCTTATACACAATTTTATGTTTTTTATTTATTTTAAACTTTTTCTCAGGAATTAATGATTTTCCTAGGTCAAAAGTAAATTGTTCACAAAATTCGCCTAATTGGTGCTTTTCTGATAACTTTTGCTTTTTTTTAATTGATTCTTAAGCTTAATGTCATTACACAAAGCTAATCCTTCATTTATGCAACTACTAATTAGTTGCCCATAGGTTAATTCGGAATAATTAATATTTATTCCATCATTTTTCATTCTTAAGGATTGTCGAACCTTTTCAACAAAAAGATGAGGAAGACCATCTATAAATTTAGCTTTCCAATGGGTTGAATTAGGGTTTGTTAATTGATAAACCCTAGATAAAAATGTATCTTTATACCATCTAAAATGGGTTAAAGATGGACATCTTAGGTTTTGGAGAAGTGTTTGCAACTTCTCAGCAATTTGAGTAGTATTTCCTACAAAATGTTGTAGGATTGCAAGGCACAAAGTATGCACCGCATCTTCTACTCCAGTAGGGGCAATTGCACTACCTGGTTCAGTTTTAACCAATTTTTTATGATTTCTTATTTCTATTTTTTAGGGTTCAGTAAGATAATGATCCCACCAACCTCTTAATTGTCCTACAAAACCAGTTATTATAAAATTTGCTATGGCACTATCGCTATTGCCATGCTGTTTACAAACCGTAGAATACATAATTATTCTATGTATTACATCTACTATTTTTTTATCATTCAAGCCATCAATATTTCATTCATAAATGGCTTTTCCAGAATAAGAATTCTGAAATGGCTCAGGTTCTTCAAAGGCGAGGGTCTCTTGTAATAATATTTATCAAGAGGCTTAGGAGCATAAATTGAGTTTATTCACTGACATTATTATTAGTGTTTAAATCAGCAAACATATTAGTTAACTGATTAATCTCATCATTCTCTTCTGAGGATTCAGATTGAGTCTCAGTCTCATCATTTTCAGAAGACTCATATTGATTCGATGTTCCTTCTTTAGAAAGAACACTAAGATGTAAATCTCTCAATTTTTGTTCTAAATTATGAACAAACTCATTAGTATTATCCTCAATTTTAAATCCTTTAACAGAGATAGGAGGTTGAATCATAGGAGCATCTGTATGCACAGATGAAAATGATTCTTCTTGATTTACTTTATTTAATTGTTTTAATTGATCAATTATCAATCTTTGTTGATTCATTTGTTTGACAATTGTATCCTTAAGAGAGGTTAACTCTCTTTCTAGTAATACAAATTGGTCACCTAAACAGATCAAAAAGGTGTTGGTATAATTTTGAGATTTAATTAAAGCATTTAGTTCTCTAATTGTTACTTGAGCAGATTCAATTCTCTGCAAATTTCCATAGGCAGTAACCTCTGTATCTTTATTTAAACAAAAGTTTTGTTCAGGTGAAAAAGGTGACTTAACCGTTTCCCCTTGTTTCGTATTCCACGATCTTTGTATTACTAAAATTTCATTATTTATCTCATCAATATGATGTTTTAAAAACCATTTTACAAAAAATGTAAGCTCTTGGGTTTTTTCTAAATACTCATAATATTTATTTTTGAATTCTATTAATTCTTCCTTTGAGTATTTATTAAAATACCATTCACGAAATTGTTCGTGTTCTTCTCCTTGAAATTCTTTATTATGAATTTCTCTTATTAGACTGCCTGAAGAATAATCAATCATAGATGAAAAATAATTTCTGATTGAGTAGGAGATTGCCTACTCTTATTTTCAACTTTATTAAAAATTTCTTCTGGAATGTTATTTTGACTTAGTCTTATTTCTTCTACAGAAGATTCTATTTCTTCTCTCTCTTGAGAGGTTGAGGCTCTAAAAGTCTCCTTAGGGAGAGTATAGAATTCACTAGAAGTGGAATACCTAGCAGACATTGACCTAGGTAATTTTATTATTCTTTGAGAATTAAACTTTATTTCTACATCTTCTTCGAATGTTTGAATTATTTGATCTATCTTTTTATTTAATTTTGGTTCAGGTTCTATTTCCTGAGGAAGGGACCAAGTTGTAGGGAAATTTATTTCATCCCATCTTATCAACCTATTAGTTGCTATGTTTGAGGTTAATAAATTAGTTTGGACTACCGTAGTAGTTCCTGGAAATGATATTTGTTTTACTCTAGGATTTAGAGTATGTAAAACCTTGTAATAAATCATATAGCATATTGCTATTATTTCGCTTTCTTGTTTAAAATTATAACCATTAGTATGAATGGTTAATTGCATAGCATCTAATAAATTACTATCAGATAAAGATAGATTCAAATTAGGAGATACATCAAAATAAACCGATCCATGGCATAGACTGGTTTCAATTAAAGCTGCTAAAGAAGGTTTGAAGTCTCTACATCTACCATCTCCAACATATGCCATAATACTAGAATTAACCCCTAATAAAGTTAAGGGTTTGAAGGCAATTTGCACTAATTCTATATGGATAAATTTATAATTCCTAAAAGGAATCAAATCTTTTTTACTCAACAAATTAATTGTTTGAGTATTTTCGGACATTCTAATGGTTTGCTCTATGATTTTAATAGCAAACCTAGATCGCATATCAAACAATTCAATATTATAAATTTGATTCGAAGGAACGGACGGGATTACCCATTTGTTCAATTTATCCAAATTTTTTGGATATTCTACCAATTCTGCATTCTTTATCAATTCTTCATGATAATCATTATCATCCATATTCATAAGAACTTTGATGTGGTTGGCCGAATAATAGATTTCTTGCTAAGCATGGCTTATTAACTTTGTAAAGTAAATGACATAAAAGTACAATATTTTTGGTCATCTTTGCAAACGAATAACTCATTCAACTATCAACCCGAAGGGATAGACGGAAAAATTTCAAACGAATGAAGTACTCATTTAACTATCAATCCGAAGGGATAGACGTGAAAAAAATCACAAAATTAAAGATGCGAATTATTTTTAGCAAAAATTTTCTTTCTCCATTTTCATCTTAAAAACAACCTTTTTTCATCTTGGCTTAATAGATGAAGTTTCAAGAAAACACTAAAAATATTTCCATTTTTACTCTCTTTTTTTTTTTTTTTTATACTTAGCTTAGTCTACATCTCCGGCCAGCCACAACAATTTAGCTACAAGTTGACATTAAATATTTAAAGAATAAATATTTGCAGAATAAGAAATAACATTAATTACAATAAGAAAGAAAAGATTTATTACCTTACCACTTATTTGGATGTGAGACGGAGGATGAGAGTGTGACGGAGGATGAGAGTGTGTGAGAGTAAGTAATTTAGAGAGAAAAATATTACAATGGAATTTTATTGCATAAAAGGAAGCATAAATACAACTGAATGAAAGCTCTCCTTATATAGATGGAGAGAGGGTTATTTTTACAGACACCTGTCCGTGGTGGACAACACTTTTTGACTTAAAGAAAAAACTTTTACAAAAGTAACGGTCCTTATTGAAGTCGGGTGCACATTGAGCCCCATCGTCACTATCAATAATGACTATCATACAAACTACTTTACTTTATTAAAGCAATATTCTTGCTGTCTAAAGCATGAATTATGATGTCCCCCATTTGCCTTTCCATCATGACTGTCCTTGTTTGCCGACCTGATTATCCCTTAGTGCGGTCCTCGTCATTTATCCCGTGATATTCCGGAGACGTATCAACCTTCTCTTTAAATCTATTAGTTTGAGCTTTTGTCTTTTAGCCCACTGCACATTATCTATAGCTGTGACCAGATTGGTCCACACATTTTTTTTCCTTAATTCTTCTTTTATTTCGTTCTCAAGCTCCTTAATTTCCTTACGGAGCTGTCTTTCTTTTTTGTTTAATTGATCAAAAGCAAACTTGATAGGATTACTAGCCATTTAATCTTTAGTCTTTGGCTGGGACTTTCCCCTTTGATGCAGCTCTAGATTGCTGAGCGATGGCCTCGATTAATGAGTCCCAAATATCCTTTTGAGTTGGCTCGGGCTGAGTCTCGCCTGCCAGACAATTGAAAGTATTAATGGAATCCAGTGATCCATGTGATGAAACAGTTTTCATCGAGTCATCATCCTTTGCTGAATGAGTGGGAAAAGCAGAGAGGAATTGGTTCTTCATGTGATCCAGAACCTTCACCATGATTTTTTCCTCAGATTTTTTGGGATATTATCTCTGAAAGTAAATTTTTAGGCTACTCATGGAGCCTGGCTGGATGCATTGCTCTTTAGACCCTTTATTACGGTCATCATTAATAACAGTTTGAATATTGACTGTTAATTTACTAATATCTTCAACATTCATTCTAGTCCACCATTTAAAAAAGAATTTTTTTTGTAAAATTGGGATATCAAGATCGTCATGAGAGATGTAAAGTGTCCATCTCCAAATCCATATGATTTGAAATTTTTGCAAAGAATAAGAAAGGACATTGTCCATAAATCAATTTCACTTTTTAAATCCTTCATAGAAACAGGGGTTTCTTTAACATTAGATTGTTGAAATCTATGTAAAACCTCACTTAATTGGTAATGTGCTTCTATTATCAAAGGTAATTTCTTTTTATCTTTAATTAAGGTTTTAAGCATTTTTTCTTTTAAATTAGAATTCTTAATTGATTCTATTATTGTTAATGCTTTTTTTTGATCAGCATTAAGAACATTTAATCCATGCATATCCACTATCGATTTTCAATAACTTAATTCGTTACTTAATTCGTTACATTGACAATTATTATTAGGCTTATCCAACTCCTCTTCCCCCGAAGAAGTTTCTTCAACTAATTCGAAATTTTATTCATTAGAAGATTCTACTTCTTCTTCAGAATTAAGAAGTATTATCTTTTTTAATTGTGAACGTAATTGTTCATCTTCTATTTCATTAAGGGCTTTTTTAGTCCAACATTGATTAGCATAATGACCAATCTTGCCACATTTATGACAGCTTATTTCAAGCTTTTTTGCTTTTCTTTTTCCATTTTTAGGCATAAATGCTTTTCCCTTTTGCTTGGGCTTAGCTTTATAATAACGCCTTTTATAATTCTTTTTATAAGGATTTTCGTAATATTTTTCTTTATTTTTAACAGATTTATTTTTCTTATACACAATTTTATGTTTTTTATTTATTTTAAATTTTTTCTCAGGAATTAATGATTTTCCTAGGTCAAAAGCAAATTGTTCACAGAATTCGCATAATTGGTGCTTTTCTGATAACTTTTGTTTTTTTAATTGATTCTTAAGCTTAATGTCATTACACAAAGTTAATCCTTCATTTATGCAACTACTAATTAGTTGTCCATAGGTTAATTCGAAATAATTAATATTTATTTCATCATTTTTCATTCTTAAGAATTGTCGAACCTTTTTAGCAAAAAGATGAGGAAGGCCATCTATAAATTTAGCTTTCCAATGGGTTGAATTAGGGTTTGTTAATTGATAAACCCGAGATAAAAATGTATCTTTATACCATCTAAAATGGGTTAAATATGGACATCTTAGATTTTGGAAAAGTGTTTGCAACTTCTCAGCAATTGGAGTAGTATTTCCTACAAAATGTTGTAGGATTGCAAGGCACAAAGTATACACCTCATCTTCTTCTCCAGTAGGGGCAATTGCACTACCTGATTCAGTTTTAACCAATTTTTTTTATGATTTTTTATTTCTATTTTTGGGGTTCAGTAAGATAATGATCCCACCAACCTCTTAATTGTCCTACAAAACCAGTTATTATAAAATTTGCTATGGCACTATTGCTATTGCCATGCTGTTTACAAACCATAGAATACATAATTATTCTATGTATTACATCTAATATTTGTTTATCATTCAAGCCATCAATATTTCATTCATAAATGGCTTTTCCAGAATAAAAATTCTGAAATGACTCAGATTCTTCAAAAAGAAGATTTTGCGGCGAGGGTCGCTTGTAGTAATATTTATCAAGAGGCTTAGGAGCATAAATTGGGTTTAATTCATTGACATTATTATTAGTGTTTGTTGGGTATGCATGTTTTAACCCTCCTATTTTGTATTAGATTTCATTGATACCATAACCTCCTGTCTATTTTAAGGACTTTAGGACCCTATGTAATGAAGCTTAGACTTCAATTTTTTAGCTAAGTCCATTTTATAGAATAGGTTAATCTTAGGCTTGAAGACTGGCACAGTTTCATTGGAAGTAAGGTTGTAGTTCCTGAAGTATTCAAAACCGCACCATGAACCGCAAGTGCAGTTCAAAGTCTTGAACTTACTTCTTGAACCAACCGCATGCAACCGCCATTGAACCGCACCTGTGCAGTTCATGTGCAACCGCATCCTTGCAACCTCCTGGTGTAGCAAAACCGCATGTTCCTAACCGCGTCTCACCAACCGCATCCAATGATTGGCTACTTGAAGTGAACAACTTTTTATCCGTTGGAATCCACGTCGGCAATATCAAAAGTCAACCATCATATCTTGTCACGTGATTCAATGTCGGAAAAGATGCGCAAGGATCTTGAAAAGGTGACAGTGTCCTAACCTCATTGCTTGCGGTTTGGAGCTGATCGGCTTTACTGCGGCGGTATTGTACGAAAGGATAAAAGTGGTTCTTTGTGGACCAATAGGATTGCATCAGAAATCTTGTCCTTCAATTTGTATCCAACGGCTAGTTTCTTGATGCTTGGGTATAAATACCCCCAATCTTCACCATTTGAAGATTGCTTGAAAAATTGAGAAATTCTTTGTGTTCATGTGAAGTTGAAGCTACGCCGAGAAAATTATTAGTCCTTTGAATCTTCATCTTCATACTTCAAGAAATATTCCCGGCCAAATCAAGCCTTAAACACATTCAAGAATCATTGAGCTCTACATCTCATGATTTAAAGAGCCTTGATCTTGTTTCTCACACACACACCTCTCTTGTCTAAACACATAGTTTATTCATTTGAGATACCTTGGTTATAGTTTTGGATTTGTTCTTCATAGAAAAGATTTTATTGTACTTTGTAATCTCACAATACTTAATATAAAATCTCTCTTAGAAATCCAAGACTAACCATCTTGGTAGTGGACGTAGATCGTTTATCGATTGAACCACTCCAAATAGCGTGTTCTTACTTTACGCATTTATATTTCTTGTGCTTGCTAATTATCTATCTTTGTCTCTGTTTGATCTTTATTTAAGCTATCCATTATTGTGAAATAGTGTTTGGAGTTAACAAAGTCAAAACCACACGTGTTTGTAAGCTGCTCTTCCCAAAACCGCACCACTAAAACCGCATTTTACAAACCGCCTCTCAAAACCGCTTTACACTCTATTATTCCATTGTGCATTTTACACTATCACTTGCGAGTCTATTATCAGCGCAAGAGGATTTTGTAAGCAAGAGGTTACTGTCTTTAAACGAGGGCGAAAAATCTTAAACGGCTATTCACCCCCTCTGTTTGTATTTTCACCCTTGTTGCCACCTTTGGGACCAACAAGTGGTATCGAGCTTACACATTTTAAAACCCTTTGTTTTCAAGCTTAACGGCTTGTGTGCCGATTCGATATGGCAACCTCAAAGACAATGACTACGTTAACTATTCACACATTCCAATGTTGGACGAAGACCACTTTGACATCTGGAAGTGCCGAATGCTTATTCATTTGGAAACCATAGATGAGATCTTTGGTGGAATGCGTGATCAATGGCCCTCTAATTCCAATGAAGGCTAATGCGATGCAACCACCAATGTTTGAAACTCCAGAGGTCAAAAAGCCAAAAGATGAGTGGTCGGATGAAGAGAAGAGAATAGTTGCCTTGGACGGCAAGGCGAGGTTCATCATTTACGGAACCCTCCCAGTATCAACTCTACGAGAAAGTAATGTACCTCAAAACCGCAAAGCGAGATGTGGGATGCCATAGAGAGCTACCTCGAAGGTGATGATGAGTGCAAGGAAAACAAATTATACACCGTTGAAAGATCCTACAACAACTTCAAGAAAACCCAACGAAACCTTGCGTCAAACCTACGATCGCTATGTTGAGGTAGTTAATGCTTGTAGATCTCTTGGTAAAACTTTAACCGATAAGGAAATCAATATGACTTTCCTATACGCTTTAGGTTCTAGATGGGTAAATAAGGCTACCTCTCTAGAAGACTCCAAAGTATTGGGTACTTGGTCATTAAGTAACTTGTATGCCAATCTTAGAGTCTATGAACTTAAACTAAATCATATTGAAGAGATAGAAGGAAAAACCAAATCACTTTCTATGTGCGTAGTGGAACATGAAGAGAAACCATCCACATCCAATCAAACCAGCGATCCTTCCATATCAACCTCATCACTCATCGAGATGGATGATGATGATTTTGCCATGTTTGTGAAAAGATTTCAAAAATTTAGAAAATCCTCAAAACCTTTCACAAAATCATTTTCAAAAGGCAAACCTCTGCAACATTTTCTAGGGCTGCAGATACAAAGAAGAAGAGTGACTTGGTATGCTACAAGCTTGTAGGAAACACGGCCACTTTGCATACGAGTGTCCACGGCCTAAATATGAATATATGAAAAAGAAAACTTTTCCTTCGAAATTTTCTCATCGTAAGGGAATGGTTCTTTGAGGAGGAAGAGAATTCCAAGGAATTAGCAACTTGGATTGAAGCAGTTACGAGGATGGAAGTGACGGTGAAACCGAAGAGGTTAACCTACGCTTAGTTGCAGACGCTTCGATGACTCGGATTACGAGATCATTTGAGTTGCATGATATGGAGGAAAAGGAGGTTTTTGCAAAACTTCCAAATTATAAATTGGATGATGATATTAAACTTACTCCTAGCGTTAAGATAGGAAATTGTTCGTATTCACGTCCCATTTTCTCATCTAAAAGCTGCTCCACCTTCAAAAGCTATTCCAAAGAAAATTTTGAAAAAGGTGGTGGAAGAGGTTTCTCCATGGAACATGAAAAGATGTTCAAGGAAGCTGAAATGGTGATCCATCAATTCTCAAATCTTAAGAAAGCCTTAAGCTTAGCTCATGATGAACTTAATGCATGCAAGACGGAGAAAAGCGTGATGAGGTCTGAAATTTCTAATCTTAAGGACCAAATCAAACAGATGACTCCTCTTCTTGATCAAAACCGCATCCTTGAAACTAAGGTTCTTTGCACTTCAACTCGGGAATGATGACTTGGTAACCCAAATCGACGATCGTCAAAGATTATTGATTCGTGGCTCAAGTCTCAATCCACCAAGGATAAAATCTTGGACTTCCAAGTTCCTCAGGAACTAAGGATGGTCTAGGGTTTGGATGCGAGGAAGAGGAGAAGTGTGCATCCTCGAGTGAAAAGGATGAGGAAATTTTGGAACTAACTAAAGAAATTCCCAAGGGAAGCATGCTAAAGGAAAGGGTAAAGGAAGACAAGTAAATTATGTCTACCCTAAAGGAAAGCAATATGGGAAGAATTACGTGTTAAAACCTAAGAATTACGTGGAAGCATCTGAAGAGGAAATGGCTTATGGAATTGGTAGAATTCTGCTCCAACCGCTTACGGTGGAAAAGGCGGTTCTGCTAACTCCGGGTCGACCGCGCTTCTTCTTCGACCGCTCCTCACGCCTTGCGAGGAATAGCGTTCCCGAAAATACGTGGTCAAACCAAAGCTGTTCCCTTCGTATCATTTGGAATGTTAGTGGAGCTGCTCCTCCCAAACCGCTTCCTTGTCCAAAACCGCATGCAACTCCTAAGAAGAGTAAGGAGTTAGTAAAACCTCATGAAGCTTGTAGCTATTACAAATGTTACGTGTGTGATGGTTTAGGTCACAAGGCTGCGAGAATGCCTTTTGCGGTTCACATCCAATGCCGGGAAGAGCAAACCTCCTTCGGTCAAACAGGTGTGGGTCGTAAAGGGTTGCTAACTTCAGGACCCAAGGAATAAAGGGGACCTCGTTCTTAATGTTTACATTTCGGGTCCTCTGCTTCATGGCTGGTCACTCCAAGGATAATGAATGGTATCTTGACGGTGGTGCTCAAGACATATATTTGGAGATAGATCATTACTTGAAGATGTCGTTGAAGCAAGTGGTCCATCTGTAACCTTTGGTGACAACAACAAAGGCAAAACCATTGGATATGGTGTTATAAGGAGAGGAAATCTAACTATTGAGAAGGTTTCTCTTGTCGATGGACTCAAGCACAACCTCCTTTCAATTTCTCAATTTTGCGACAAAGGAATGCTTTGCAACTTCACGTCATCAAATTGCTTTATCAAAGATAGCATTTCCGGCGTCACCCTACTCACGGGGATTCGTAAGAGTAATATTTACATTATTGATCTAAATTATGCATGTAGTATTACTAATCTCTGTTTTGTAGCTAAGAATGTGAGCGAAAATAGTTGGCTATGGCACAAGAGGTTGAGCCACTTGAACTTCAAGTATCTTGCAAAGATTGGTAGGGAAAACCTCGTTCGTGGTTTACCCAAAGTGGTGACCATCATCCGGAGAAATGCGGTGCATGTCAACTTGGTAAGCGATCCGCGTCGTCTTTCACCCGGCAAGACCGCTCCTTCAACTTCAAGATGCTTACAAGCGCTTCACATAGATTTGTTTGGACCCGTGACCACTTTGCCGGCATTGGAGGAAATAGATATACCTTAGTGGTGGTGGATGATTATTCAAGATATACGTGGGTTGAGATGATGATTTCCAAAGATGATTGCTATGAGATTCTCACCGCACTTTTTAGACGGCTCCAAACTCAAAAAGAAGACGACATCGTTAGTGTTCGATCGAGATAATGGAACGAGAATTCAAGAACAACGGTGTTGCTCGGTATTGTGATGACCGTGGGATTGATCACAATTTTTCCGCATTGGTGTTCCACAACAAAATGGGGTTGTGGAAAGGAAGAATAGGACGTTGATTGAAATTTGGAAAGACAATGATATACGAAGCGAAGCTACCTCGGTATTTTTGAAATTTGAAGCAATCAATACCGCATGCTTCACTCGAACCGCTCCCTCATCAACAAAACCTATAATAAGACTCCTATGAGCTTTGGCGAGGAAGAACCCCCAACATTGCATTCTTCAAGATCTTTGGTACGCAAATGCTTTGTCCTCTACAACGGAAGAGAAAATAGAGGTAAATTCGGAGCCAAGGCCGATGAAGGTATTTTTGTTGGGTATGCTAAACATTCTAAAGCTTTTCGTGTTTTCAATAAAACTAGTTTAAAAATAGTAGAGTCTGTCCATGTTACTTTTGATGAGCATTCTCTCCTTGAGCCACATTTGGCTCCAAATGTTCTTGATGATTTTGTTGAGCATAATGAACCGGGTGAACCTCAAACCGCACTTTGAACCTCAACCTCAAAATCCAGCACCCTCAGGCTGAAATTCCCCAAAACCGCAATTTTGAAACCGCACGAAGATCCCTCTCCCGGATGCTACCCCAAGGAAGAAGAAGTTGAGAATTCCCCTATCCGGCTTATAGAACCTCTTCGTCAACTAACCTTCCATGACTTATTTGAAGGATCTAACGATGTTCCAATTGAAGATCTTGACAAACCTCGATACAACCGAGACTTACCCCAGGAGGTTCGTGAAGTCGGCGGTCACCCCCTCACAAATGTGATTGGTGATACGTTTTCCGGTGTTCAAACAAGGAGATCAAATTATGATGAGCATACTTCTCTTTTATCTCAAGTTGAACCCAAGAAGATTGATGAAGCACTCCAAGATTCAAGTTGGGTCGTTGCTATGCAAGAAGAACTCAACCGGTTTGAAAGATGCAAGGTGCTGGACTTTGGTGCCTAGACCTCAAGATCAAGGAGTGATAGGAACTAAGTGGGTATTTAGGAACAAGATGGATGAGAATGGAAGCATCACTAGGAATAAAGCAAGGTTGGTTGCACAAGGATATAGGCAAGAAGAAGGAATTGATTATGATGAAACCTTTGCTCCAGTTGCAAGATTGGAAGCTATCGAGAATCTTCTTAGCCTACGCCTCTTTCAAGCGTTTCAAGTTATATCAAATGGACGTAAAGAGTGCATTCCTCAACGGCGAACTGCAAGGGACCGTGTATGTTGCTCAACCTCCTGGATTTGAAGACTCCAAATTTCCCAATCATGTCTACAAACTCCAAAAGGCTTTGTATGGACTTAAGCAAGCTCGAGGGCATGGTATGAGACTCTTTCTAAATTTTTACTAGAAAAAGGATTTAAACGCGGTAAAATTGATACAACTCTTTTTATTGCCAAATATAATGAGCATACTTTACTTGTTCAAATTTATGTCGATGATATTATTTTTGGTTCTACTAATGAGTTACTTTGTAAGCGTTTCGAAAAGCTAATGAAAAGCAAGTTTGAGATGAGCATGATGGGAGAATTAACATTCTTCCTCGGGCTTCAAATCAAGCAATGCGAAGAAGGTATTTTCCTTAGCCAAGCCAAATACACCAAGGAGTTAATAAAGAAGTTTGGATTAGAAAATGCTAAAGCATATGATACTCCTATGGCCACCGGCAATAAGCTAGATAAGGATCTCAAAGGTAAGAAAGTTGATCAAACTTTATATCGAGGTATGATTGGCTCATTACTTTACTTAGCGCTAGTAGGCCGGATATCATGTTTAGTGTACGTGTATGTGCTCGCTATCAAGCGAGATCCTAGAGAAGCACATCTTATTGCGGTCAGCGTATAATCCGCTATTTATACGGAACCACTAACCTTGGACTTTGGTATTCCAAAGATTCGAACTTCGATCTTGTAGGTTATTCGGATGCGAGATTATGCGGCTTGTACTATTGACGGGGAAAAGCACTAGTGGTACTTGTCACTTCCTCGGAAACAGAGACTAGTTGCTTGGGCGGCAAGAAGCAAGCATCGGTTTCGGTGTCAACCACGAGTGAGTATATTCTTCTTGGTAGTTGTTCTTTGTCAAATCCTTTGGATGAAGCGGCGGTTGGTGGACTATGGAATCCATGAAGGGAATTGCCCCATCATGTGTGACAACACTTCAACTATTTCGGTCTCCAACAACCTGTCATGCATTCCAAGACCAAGCATATTGATATCAAGTATCATTTCCTCAAAGACCATGTGGAGAAGAGGAATATCCATTTAGAGTATGTGGGGACGAGACAACTTGATTGCGATATCCTCACAAAGGCTCTTGACTCCAAGAGGTTTTCATTCCTTAGAGGAGAAATGGGTATGCTTGAACTTAAATAAATTACATTCTTTTTATTGACTAAATTGGGTGTTAAGTATAGTTTCAAGGCCATGTTGAAACCGCGTGCATCAAACCGCAAGGATGTCCAGCCGCTGTGACCCAGCCAGCTTCACTCAAACCGCATCTTTGCGGCTCAACCGCTTGGACCTCAACCGCATTTCAACTTGGAGTACTTTCTATCTTTACTTTTTCTTATAGTTATTTTAAAAAAAAAAAAAAAAAAAAAAAAAAAAAAAAAAAGCTGTTCAAATTCCTTTTTATTTATTTTTCAGTCCTTCTTTTTTTCTTTTAAAGGGTTTATTTGCAAATGTTTTCCCACGAAAATTTAAATTTTGAGAGCATTTAATGCAAAGGGAACATTAGCATTAAATGGCCTTCATGTCGGTAGTCATTGGTTGATGTGTGAAGGTGAAAGGATGATTGTTTTTACAATGATTCACTAAGTTGGTGAACCAATGTGTCCTTTCATTTGCCAAACCCTAATCTTTTTCTATATATAGAAGACACAATACACCTTTTCAAACTTTTCTTGTCTTCATTCTCTCTGTCACCGTACGTTTACGTCGAGCTCACCAAACCCATTCTTCAAAAACTTCTTAAATTTCTAAGTCTCTCTTCATCAATGGCTCCCAAACCCATTGAAGACATGGTATGATTTCTTAAACTTTAATCCTCTTATTTTTCTGAAAACATACTTGGTTAACTTGCTCATATCCGCCATTGATGAACCTTTTAAGCTTGAACACCATAACCTAACTTTTGTTCATATGTTCTTCATTTCTTAACCATTTTGCATGAAATTTGTTGGGTTATGTTCGGAATCTTGATTAGATTAAGAATATATGCTTTATTTCATGATCTACACATATTTTGGAGTGCGATTTTGAATTTTAAACTTCTTTAGTTTAGAAACCCACTTTATGATTTCTCCATTTTAAGGGTGATTCGAGTAAAGTAGATGTTTTTATTGTTATATTATGAATCTCTTGCTCAATGTGATCATTTTGACATGTTATTTGATCATTTTGGTTAACATTTTCAAAATCTTGTTCTTGGTGTTCTTCGTGTTCTTCATGCACTCAAGTAGCTTGTTCATCATGTTTTTCGAGAAAAATTCTTATGTTTTGGCTTGACCTAATTTTAAACTGTTTTTCCATACTTAGAAAATTTACGAAAATTTTACTTTGTTACATGTTTAAACCGCATGCCTTTGAACCGCTTTATTCAAAACCGCATGCTATGTTTTGAAACCGCACTTATAATTGCTTAATTATTGTTTCAAAACCGCATCCACTGAACCGCATATCTTTTCACTTCTAAACCGCATCTTTGAAAACCGCATATACATTTTCAAACCGCATGCTAGAAAATTACTTAAGTTTTACTAAGTATATAAATTTGGACACCATAACCTTCCTCTCTAAGCACCGCTTGCGGTGTGGGATAACCTTGGATTACAATGCCACGTACTAAGTATATACTTTTGTATTTTTCTTATTTGTTTCCTACTGTGTTCACGGTTTCCTTGTGGTTGGAAATTTTTTTCCTAAACCGCACTATTGCCAACCGCATGTGTGCCCCAACCGCTTGTGAGCTGTGATTTTCCTAAAGTATTCTAACTTGTGTGTTTTCTTTGTAGAATACCAAGTACTTTCTACCGGAGTTGGGAAATCAATGAACTGAGTTGCGGTCAGATGCTCTTGGAAGGGATATGATTAGGAAGATGCAAGCTTACGGAATCCTTCCCCTTTTCAACAAACAACAAACCTTTACCATCCCTCTCTTCATTGATCAATTTTATCGGACCGCTTGATCAAGGGAGTGGCGAGCTTTCGAGATGGAACCAAGATACCCGGCTTGGTGGGAATTGTTGAAGGGTTTAAGGTCTCGATTGATTACTTGGACATCGAAGCACCTTCGATTTCCATGTGTGCAGTGCTCCGGTTGAAGTGTCCCAAGAGGTTCGGGATGCTACTGCTCAACTCTTCTTGGAACCACTGGCTTCTTTAGCTGGCAACTACAAGAAGATAGCTAGGAAAGAGTTTGGAGAGATGATGAGTCATCTATGTTACTTAGTAGGGAAGTACGTATGTGGGAAGACGGGAAACCACAACAACTTCACCTCTTCTCGATGGCGATATTCTTTGTGCCATATACAATGGAATGAAGCTCCATTGGCCCAAAATCTTGATGAAAGAGGCGGCCGGCGGTATTGATGCCTACCGGTTGAAGACGAAGGATGTGCATACCGGTGGAGACCATTTGGTAGGCGCTAACCGCCATCTTTGGCAACTATCGGCACTTGGAAGATATGAAGACAACCACTCACGATATACGCTATCATTGGGGTGTTGAAGAATCTTTTGGGCTCAAGGCTTGCCACTCCTTGATTCTCCTTTGGCAATGAAGACTATAAGGCTACGTATGATCTTTGATACCTTTCAACCCAAGGAACATTATGTGGAGATGACTCCGGCGACCGCATCAAAGCCATTGGCAAAGCTATCAAAAAGGTCTCAAGGAAAAGAAAAGCACTGCGGAACCCCTTCTTAAGCCAACTTCAACCGCGCCAACCCAGCGTGGTTCGGCTGCGAGGCCCAAGCCGAGAAAAAGCCAAGGAAAGGGAAAGAAAAGATGACCCTTACGGATGAAGTGGTTGAAGAAGAAGAAGAAGAGGAGGATGCTACTATTCCTCCATTGATTGCGAAGGCCAAGAAGGCAAAAGAAACTCAAGTGAGCTAGCCAAAATGAGTGATGAGGAGTTAGCGGCTTACTATGAAGGCGAGATTGAGAGGATAAAGAAGAAGCAAGGCGAGAAGGGTCTTTGCCTCGGGAAAAACTAAGGATCCTATTCCCCAACCGCCACCTTCTCAACCGCCCCAAACCAAACCGCTTGCCCAGCCCCACCTCAATCTCCTATCCTCTCCCATCATTCCTCACCGGCCAAAACTCTATCACCAAAACCGCTTTCTCCTCCACAACCTCAAAGAGGCTGCAACCGCTCGGGGAGAAACCAAAGAGGGTCAAACACGTAGCCCAAAGAAGACCCCAACCAAAGGCCCCAAGCGGTTTCTTAAAAGAGTTAGAAATCAACCTACCCCTTCTCCATCTCCTTCTAAATCTTCTTCCTACTCCACTTCCCATACAACATCCCAATCTCCTTCTAAATCTCATTCTTCCTCCTATCAATCCAAATCACCAACTCCCTCACCTCAGAAAACAAACCGCTCCCCATCTATCCAAAATTCAAACCGCGCCCAATCACCACCTTACTCACATCACACCCCAGCCATCTCAATCTCCAACCTTAACCGCGACAGAACTCCTTCCCCAAACCGCAACAATACTCCTCCTCCTGCAAATTCACCACCTCAAAAATCTCCTACTCCTGACCGCCTTCCTACTCCGCCTCATCAAACCTCACCCATTCCTGAAACCGCACCCCCTCAGCCGCAAGAACCCCTCTGGTTTCTGTCCATACCTCTCATACAGGTTCTTCATCAAATTCCAACCCCATAAATTCTGAAATTCCAACCACCAACATTCCACCCTCAACCGCACCTATCTCAACCGCACCAATCCCCTCCTTACCTATCCCAACCGCTTCTATTCCATTACCCCAAACACAAATTCCTCCCTCAACAATTTCACCTTATACGAGTCCACTGCCGCCTTTTTCAAACCCTCCTTCAACCCATTTCCCAAACCGCACATCCAACACAATCTCAACCGCCTCCCTCAATTACCCAAATTCCTTCAACTCCAACCGCACCCTCAGATTACTCCCAAATTCTTTCAACCCTTAATCTTATCCAAGGCCAACTTCTCTTAAACCAAGGCCACATGATTAAGCTAACAGCTTCAAATGCCGCTCTTGAGGCCTCGAATAATTCCCTAACCGCTTCCAACCAAACCCTTCTAGCCAAGGTGGATGCTCGAAGCCCTAGAATTGGCAAATCTTAAAGCCTTTTTGATTGATACCATTAAGGGGAGAGAAGTTCCTCTATCAAACCGCTGAAGGCTGTTAAAACCGCGGCTACGAGTGTTTTCGGGGCTTTAAAGAAGATCTTGCGAGGAGTGCTTAGTGCCGTGGGTGATCTTTGTTTCAAAAACCCAACTTCATGAAATGCTCACAAATCTTTCCGGTGAGTTTGTCACCTCCACCAACTCTGCAGCTTGATAGCTTTCATGAAGACCCTCCAAGAAACCCGACCGCGGCAAGCTTCAACCTCGGCCGCTCCTTCCCAAACCGCTCTAGATGACTTGCGGTGAAAATTCTTCTTGAAGCTGGACTCCACTTAAAGATAGAATAAATGTTGATCTCAACATAATGGGAGGCAGTATCAAAGAGCAAGTAAGGAATTTTGATAATGACATTTCCTTGATTTGAGAACCTCAAAGCGAGGCTGACCTCAAGCTAGACAACTCCATCAAGGAATTGAAGTCCAACTGAATGTATTTGTTGATGCGGAACCGCTTAGAGATGCTCTCTCTACTCAAACAGTAGCCATTCGGGATGAGATCTTCACATTCTACAATTCCTTGAAGGCTGCATTGAAGGATTCACTACTCGAGATCAAGGAAAGTGTTGATGGAAACACTAGATACGGTTGATCTTTGTTGGAACCGGCTAGCTTGATTACGTAACCGCACTACGGTTTGTTGAGACTACCCTTGCTAGGCAGTTTGAAGACCTCGAGCCCTCGGAAGAAATATCGAGAGGTGAAAGCTCGGCCTTCGGACCTTCGAACCGCGGTTACCTCGGCAAGAAGTCAATCAACCAAGAGAGCAAGCACGCCATCAACATCAACCGCGCCATCATCAACCGCATCATCAGCCGCGTCGGCATTAGGATTTCTCATTTTGTAATTCCTTTATCCTTCTTTCTTTGAACTCCTTTTTGATTTGTTGGACCACACTCCATGTAATTCTTGTCCAACTTTCTTTTGTTTTTGAAACCTTTGTATTTTGCTTCTCTACCATTGTAAGTGTAACCGCATTGGTAGTAATGAAAAAATGCATCATTGGTTCAAAACCTTGTTCATATCAAACTACTTGTTTGTAGAACAATGAAATCTCTTATGGTTTATAAACTCATTCAAATATTTTCTAACTTAAAATCACTATTTTGAATTGATGTTTAAACATTCGGTTTGAACCGCACTTTGAACTTAAACTCACAATTTCTTAAGTGCCTTTGAATGCATTTCTATACTTTCCACATTGTAAGTTTTCATCTTTTAGAAAGTATAGAAATCTATAGCTTAAGCTAAGTGTGTGCATTGACTTGGGACATGAATTACCATGTTAATTCTTATGGACAGGTTCTTACCAAGTACAATGTTTGCTTTTGTTATAGTAGGTAATGGCATCAATCAAATAGGGAGATTGTTGGGTATGCATGTTTTAACCCTCCTATTTTGTATTAGATTTGATTGATACCATAACCTCTGTCTATTTTAAGGACTTTAGGACCCTATGTAATGAAGCTTAGACTTCAATTTTTTAGCTAAGTCCATTTTATAGAATAGGTTAATCTTAGGCTTGAAGGCGCACGGTTTCATTGGAAGTAAGGTTGTAGTTCTGAAGTATTCAAAACCGCACCATGAACCGCAAGTGCGGTTCAAAGTCTTGAACTTACTTCTTGAACCAACCGCATGCAACCGCCATTGAACCGCACTTTGTGCGGTTCATGTGCAACCGCATCCTTGCAACCTCTGGTGTAGCAAAACCGCATGTTCCTAACCGCGTCTCACCAACCGCATCCAATGATTGGCTACTTGAAGTGAACAACTTTTTATCCGTTGGAATCCACGTCAGCAATATCAAAAGTCAACCATCATATCTTGTCACGTGATTCAATGTCAGAAAAGATCTGCAAGGATCTTGAAAAGGTGACAGTGTCCTAACCTCATTGCTTGCGGTGGAGCACGATCGGCTTTACTGCGGCGAGTGTACCAAAGGACAAAAGTGGTTCTTTGTGGACCAATAGGATTGCATCAATCTTGTCCTTCAACAGTTTGTATCCAACGGCTAGTTTCTTGATGCTTGGGTATAAATACCCCCAATCTTCACCATTTGAAGATTGCTTGAAAAATTGAGAAATTCTTTGTGTTCATGTAGAAGTTGAAGCTACGCTTGCCCAGAAATTATTCAACCCTTTGAATCTTCATCTTCATACTTCAAGAAATATTCCTAGCCCAGAAATCAAGCCTTAAACACATTCAAGAATCATTGTGCTCTACATCTCACGGATCTAAAGAGCCTTGATCTTGTTTCTCACACACTCGCCTCTCTTGTCTAAACACATAGTTTATTCATTTGAGATACACTGGTTATAGTTTTGGATTTGTTCTTCATAGAAAAGATTTTATTGTACTTTGTAATCTCACAATACTTAATATAAAATCTCTCTTAGAAATCCAAGACTAACCATCTTGGTAGTGGACGTAGATCGTTTATCGATTGAACCACTCCAAATAGCGTGTTCTTACTTTACGCATTTATATTTCTTGTGCTTGCTAATTATCTATCTTTGTCTGTTTGATCTTTATTTAAGCTTATCCATTATTGTGAAATAGTGTTTGGAGTTAACAAAGTCAAAACCACACGTGTTTGTAAAGCTTGCTCTTCCCAAAACCGCACCACTAAAACCGCATTTTACAAACCGCCTCTCAAAACCGCTTTACACTCTATTATTCATTGTGTGCATTTTACACTATCACTTGCGAGTCTATTATCAGCTGCAAGAGGATTTTTGTAAGCAAGAGGTTCGATCTTTAAAAAGAGGGCGAAAAATTTTAAACGGCTATTCACCCCCCTCTATTTGTATTTTCACCCTTGTTGCCACCTTTGGGACAGCAGAGTGTTTAAATCGACAAACATATTAGTTAGCGATTAATCTCTTCATTCTCTTACGGGGATTCGGATTGAGTCTCGATCTAAATCATTTTCGAAGACTCGTATTGATTCGATCTTCCTTCAACTTTAGAAAGAACACTAAGATGTAAATCTCTCAATTTTTGTTCTAAAATATGAACAAACTCATTAATATTATCCTCCATTTTAAATCCTTTAACGGGGATAGGAGAGTTGAATCATAAAGACATCTGTTTGCACGAGATGAAAATGATTCTTCTTGATTTACTTTGTTTAATTGTTTTAATTGTTTTAATTGATCAATTATCGATCTTTGTTGATCCATTTGTTTGTCAATTGTATCCTTCAAGAGAGAATTTAACTCTCTTTCTAGTAATACAAATTGGTCACCTAAACGAGATCAAAAAGGTGTTGGTATAATTTTGAGATTTAATTTAAGCATTTAGTTCTCTAATTTTTACTTGAGCTTGATTCAATTCTCTGCGAATTTCCATAGAGCGAGTAGTCTCTGTATCTTTATTTAAACAAAAGGTTTGTTTAGGTGGAAAAAGGTGACTTAACCGTTTCCCCTTGTTTCGTATTCCATAATCTTTGTATTACTAAAATTTCATTATTTATCTCATCAAATATGATGTTTTAAAAACCATTTTACAAAAAGATATAAGCTCTTGAGGTTTTTCTAAATACTCATAATATTTATTTTTGAATTCTATTAATTCTTTCTTTGAAAGTATTTATTAAAATACCATTCCGCGAAAATTGTTCGTGTTCTTCTCCTTGAAATTC
>JAFEMH010004017.1:0-231410 GCA_022495995.1 Adenophora triphylla var. japonica | reverse complement strand
ATTATTAGTTAAATGTATTAAGCCGTTTTTTAGCATGTTGTGAACTCGAGAGTAGACCGTGCTTGAACTCATCAAGAAATGTTGTAACCGTTAGTGATTTGTGATTTACTTTTAAAGCTTTGTCGAGACGCAAGATCTCTTGTTTGCCTTTGCTTTTGTTGTGCACTTTGTCGGCGTCCATCTGACTTTTCGCGTTGACATGACCGAAGGGGGGCCCCGGCGGCAATCCCCTTTGCCGAGGCTTTGTATTTGGCCGAGAGGTTGAATGCTCCTCGACAAGTCGTTCGACGGTCTTTTCGTAGATTCCTTGCCGCTTGTTGGCGTCGGGCTCTCGACCTCAATTTCGCAGCCTTCGCTTGAGCTTCTTTTGTTTTTTTTTTTCGTGAGCCCTTGCTCGAGCTCCTTTTTTGTGAGCCCTTGCTCGAGCTCTTTTTTTTTTTTTTTTGAAGCGCGTGAGGGCGAAGACAAGCCCCCGGCTTGGAAGTAGACATGAGCCGGCCGTTGATGCCGAGTGACCCTCGGATGTCCTTTGATGTTGCGCCGTCGTTTGACTTGGTCAAGGTGACCGCCGGGGCGTGTTCTTGAAAAGTGCGGAGCTTCGATGGAGGTCTCTGGTTGACATTCAAACTTTTGACTTTTTTGTGTATTTTTAGACCGGACCAATTAAGGTTGCCTACGTTCCCTGACTAGAGTGGCTCAGTTCGCGTAGTTCGACACTACATGGAGTGCCAAGAGATGCACGCTTGTTCTTCTTCGTGCGAAGTATCTCGCGAAGTTTGCTTCCGTTGACCGGATTCATGAAGGGATTGCCGTCTAGGTCTCGTTAGCTTCATGGCGCTCCTGAGAAGATCTTTGAACCACGAAAGGGCCGATCCATGTGGGTTCCCATTTTCCCAGCTGGGTCGGTTCGAGTGGGAGGCTTTTCTTTGAGTACAAGGTCACCTTCCCCGATGTCTCGGGATTTGACTTTCTTGTCGAAAGCTCTAGCCATCCTCGCTTTGATAGGCTTGGACGTGTTCCATGGCCTTTAGTCGTCGCTCGTCTAGCGCAGCTAATTGCCGTGTTGTTTGGCTGGAGCCATTCAACTTCGTTGATGTCATTTTCCAAAGCAAGCACTTCTGAGTGAGGGAATTTCTAGCTCGATGGGAAGGACTGCTTCCATCCCGTATGTCGTGGCAAATGGGGTTTCTCCCGTGGTCGTTTCTGACCGATGTGCGGTAGCCCCAAAGTGCAAGGTGCAGCTTCTGGCCAATCTCGTCCTCGGGTGGTCATTTTTCGGATGATCCGTTCGAGGGTTTTGCTTGCCGCTTCCACGGCGCCGTTTGTTTGTGGCCGGTAGGGAGAAGATTTGTGACGTGTGATTTTGAATTCAGCCAGCAGCCCCGTCAATTCTCCTTCGAAGTGTGAGCCGTTGTCCGATATGACCTCATTTGGGATGCCGTATCGGCATATGATGTTTTCCTTGAGGAAATGTGCGACCTTCTTGGAGGTGAGTACCTGTGTAGGACTCGCTTCGACCCATTTGGTGAAGTAGTCGATGGCTACTAAGATGAACTCGCGACCGTTGCCGCCTCGGCGGAGCGATTTTCCCGATGACGTCAATTCCCCAAGTGGCAAAGGGCCAAGGTGTAGTCATGCAAGAGAGATCGTGGGCGGTAGATGATTGAGGCCGGAGAACCGTTGGCACTTGTCGCAGCTTTCGACAAAGTGGATGCACCGCTCCACGGAGATCCAAAAGAGTAGCCCATCCCGAGAATGATTTGCATCGTGGCCCCGGCGTTCATGTGGGGACCGCAAGCCCCATTGTGGACTTCGCTCATGAACTTGTCTCGCTTCTTCTTGGCCGACGCAGCCGTAGGAGTGGCCCATGGTAGCGTTTCTTGTATAACATGTCCCCGAGGATGACGAAGTGAGAGGCAAGGCGTTTTAGGGCCATGATGCTCTTGGTTTTGACCCCTTCTGTGTGTTGTCCTTCCTTGTGTATGAAGGTAGTTTCCCGTTCTTGAGGTATTGGAAGATCTCGGCTTGTGCCGGAAATGGCGTCTGACTTGCGTCTCTTCGCTCTTCAAAGAATCTTGCAAATCGTTGTGATTAAAACCTTCTCTAAGAGCTCTGGGGCCCGGTTTTTCTCGCGTTTGACAACATGCTTAAATGTTTGCTTGATGCATTTATTTAATTAATGTGTTTGCCTTTTGTATAGATGAATTTAACTGTTTTGATTAGTTGATGTCATCATTTGTTAGAGATGCAATGAAATGGTTTTTTAGGAAGGTCTGACCTTTTATTGAAAGCGTGAAGACCGTACATTGTTGATCAAAGATTCACAATCGTCGGGCGTAAAGCCGTCAAAAGACACAAAAGATGTGAATACACGTACAACAAGACTCGAAGCTAGACTATAGGCGACGAGGGATTGGACCAGCTTCATTACTCCTGATGGCGGTAGCTCTAGAGGAGCGGTGCCGGTTTAGGTGGCCAATCTTCCTTGTACGAGTCCCGGAAAGTAGCTTGCATGCGGTTCGATTTCAAACCAGATCGCGGAGGTTTTTGGCCGTTCCCCGATGATGTCCCTCCATTAGTGTTGCCACCCGATCCTGGGGGTTTTTGATGATAGAAGTCGCCGAGGGCTACTTCTAGGAGGGCGAAGCATTCGCCGATTCGGAGTGGATTCTTGCCGATGTTGATCACTTTCATAGAATCTCGCCTTTATCTCGGGATCTTTGCTGACGACATTTACAATGTCTCGATTCGAGCGGGCATGCTATATCTCCTTCCCCGATTAAGCCTTGGAGGAGGTTGCGCCACCGTTCGTCCGTGTCGGACACCGGAATGTCAATTGAACTAAGCCGTGATGGCCGCCCCCGTAAGATCCGAGAGTGTCTGGCTAGAGGGTTGTCTTGCACCGGGGATCGGTGATGAGCCGCTTTGCAAGAGGGTTTTCGGTGAAGTAAGGGTCTACTCCTCGATCAATCTCCATTAGGGCATCCATCTCTTGATCCTCTCTCAAGCACTCTTCAGCGCCGCATATGTCAGAGTTGTCATCCCGACCCATGAGTTCTTCACTTCCACTGTCGCGGCTTAGAGCGTGGATGTAAGGATCCACTTCGTAGCGGGACAGGTAGGAGAATCATCTCGGGAAGAGTATTCGGTCATGTCGGGACCTTCTTCCGGGTCATAGCTTGCCGGCCAAGCACTTGCCATTGCACCGCTTCCGCGGATCACTTCGATCGCTCCGCTGGCATTGATGAATTTCACGCATTGGTGAAGAGTAGATGATATCGTTTCATCCGATGTATCCAAGGTCGTCCCAACAAGGCAGAAGGTGGGTTTGATTTCCACGACTTGGGAACTCTACCGACTCCGCTTGTACGTCGAATTGATCCTTAAGTTGATGACTCCTACGATTGATCGTGCATGAGTCGTAGGCTCGGATTACCCGAGGTGAAGGCCTTATCGTAGAACGGCCGATGTGGAGTCGTTTCAATGTGCTTAAAGCGATGATGTTGATCGCGGAGCCGTTATCAATCAAGACGTTCGGGAGGAAGAACCTCTCTATCTTTATGAGGATGAGGAGGGCTTCGTTGTGCCGATTCTCACATATTGGCAAGTCATCGTCTCAGCGAAGGCTAAACCGCTTCCCGTGCTACCGCTGACTCCGCCTCGTCTCGGGGAACGTTCGATCCAACCATTTGTATGCCTTGGGCCGGGGCAAAGATCGTAGGGAGACAAAGGGCCCTGGGCGTTCTTGTCGGAATTCCCTTGGCCACGAGACCTGACTTTGTTTCACGCTCCTGGCCATGGCGAGACAAAGATGCCGACGGTCTCGGAAATTGCAGGAGTCCGCTCTCGCTGGGATTTCACAATGGCTATTGAGTTTACCCCCGTCGTTCGGGGAATGGATTTCCAATGGTATCGGGACCACGGGGCGTTCCAATTTTCCCTCCTCAATGAGCCCCCGAATCACCCGCTTGAAAGTACGAAGCAAATTGTTTGCAGCGGCTGTGGTAGTGGGAAGGCGCAAAGGCTTGCTCATATCCATGTTGGGTTTGAGGGTCTTCGGTTGGAAATTCTCGAGTGGTTTGAGAAGATTTCGCTTCACCAAGGCTTCAAATACTTGACCCAAGGGCATTTCCAGGTTATCAAAATGCCGGAATTGTGGGAAGCGAGGGGGTTGCTATTCTTTGGGGCCGCCCGATCGCGGTTTACTTGAGCCCGTCTCGAATGTAGTGCACTGCTCCTACGCTTTCCTTTCCTTTGGTCAGCGTGAGTTGAAGTTGCTGGTTTGTTCGATAGCGGTAGGATGAGGCAGGGGTTGCGTTGCCTTTCAAGACTCGTAGTCTTTTCAAACTTTGTCCCGCGTTGACCATGGCACGGAGATCCGGATAGAAATGGTGGCCGATCAAGGTTCTCAAAGATGGCTTGAGGCAGAATGGAAGATGTCCATCTCGCTCTTCTTGGAAAGTGGATCCATTATCTCGCTTAGCTTCCAGCTCCATCTTTTTGTAGAATTCGCCCACCGGTTCGTCATCCTTTTGTTCGGTGGCTTGCAGGTGTCATGACGGCTTGTTTCCATTCAAGATTGGCGCGGTACTTCTCCAGAAGATTTCACTCGATCCGATCCCACGTGGAACGGTTTTCTCGCTCTTCACATTGAGGAACCACCTTAGTGCCGTGGATTTGAGGGAATGCCGAAAATGATCCGCCATCTCGCTGAGGGGTTGCCCCTTTGGCTCTCATACCCGTGACGTAGGTGTCGATGTGGGTTTTTGGGCATTCTGTTCCGTCAAACTTTTCCATTTCCGCATCCCGAACTTTGGAGGGAGAGGGACCACTTTGTTCGGATCGGTGAGGCGGAGGGAGTCCTTCCGAGAACTAGCTAGCTTGCCTTGCATGTCTTTCATTTGTTCGATCAACCAAGCCATGCGAGGGTCACTGCCCGAGGTGGGTTACCGTTTTCGTGGACGGAAACCGAAGATGGAGGTGGATCGGCCGATGGGATCGCCATTCGGGAGTCTTGGGAGGTAGTTGAGCGTATACCAACCCATACCCCGGTGTCAAATTGAGGGCGTGATTGCCCGGTCCGCTAAGGGTCGTGGTTTGGGAATTGGGGAAATGATTCGTTAGCCCCAATCAAGTGTGCCTGGCAGTGGCAAGCTTCGAGATGCCTGGATATCCGCCGGGATGCCCGTCCCCGGTAAGAATGGGGACTTTTGATTGTGGTTGCGAGGCTCGTATAGAGGCAAAGGATTGAATCCCCGGGGGATACCGAGATGCATTGGGATCTCGCGGAGCAGCACGTATGTGTGCCGTTGGTACCGAGCTTGATGTGCAGAGCCGGAAACCGACCGATCCGAGGCGGGCATGCCTGAGCCGCTGACCGACGCCCGAGGGGAGCTGAGCGAGAGCCGCTCGCGTTGCCGGGATCTCGTAGCTTGGCGGAGGCGGGACCCGCCGATAGCTTTGAGAAACCGGGGAGCCGGTATATCTTCGTCCTCTATGAGAACAAAGGTTCCGTCGGGTTGGGAACCGCAACTGCTCGAAGACGCAAGGTGTCGACGATCCAGCTTGCCGTTCTTCTTGGCGCTTCTTGATGGCTTCGAAGGCTCGCAAAGCACCTCCTCCATTGTCTGGAGATTCCTTAGTGGCGGGGTTCCGTTTCCTCACCAAGTTATCTCGTGATCCCGTCACGGGGAGTATTGGACGGTGCGGACCGTTGAACTGAAGGGCTATCGGATCTTGTGACCTCAATACCGAAAAGGCGGCTCTGTGGATTCTCAACCACTCTCGGTTCGCCGGAGGGGGTGACGGGCAAGGTTTAGACACGTGAATGGCCTAGCGGGATAGAAGGGGAAAGCTCACGTGGCATGCGGTTTCCGTTTCTTTTATTTTTGATTTTTTTTTTTTTGTTGTTTTAATTTACTTAAAACATGTTTTCTCGTAATCCTAGGTAGGTTGGAAAAGATTGCTCTTCTTTTTCGCAACTATGCTAGGATCCCGGGTCGCTGGAGACCATCTCGTGCGGCTATAAGCCCCTCGTTTTGCACCCGTATTTCGACATCCCAGGTGGTGGACAGCCCTGTGCGAGGGTCCTATAGTGCAAGCGGTTTCCACCGCCTAAAAGAAAAATCGAACCTAAGGACCGAGCCTCGTCATGTTCGTTTTGATGCGTTAGCCATGCGAATAGTGAACCGAGCCGCCACCGAGTCAAGATCGTGCCGCAGTTCCTGGGCATTTACCTTCTCTTTGCTTGCTTGCGCAAGGGATCCGTGACGTTAGGCGTTGGGCCGGGTCATATCGTCATGGCCGACGTATCAAAGGCGTGATGACATGGTGTCATGCGAGCATGGATGTATATCCGGACGGAACATCGTCCGGGCGTAGCTTCTGAAATCAAGATCAGTCAAGATTTTAGCATGACCTTTCATCTCTTTGCTTGCGCAAGGGATCTTGAGTTCCGAGCCTTGACTCGTAAAATGGCCGCATGGTATATGTATCCAGCCGTATGACACGGACCGAGTAAAACCAACCGAGTCCGGACAGAGTGTGACTCAAGACTCAAACGTGTGGTTGACGCTGGCTAGGATGGGATGTTTGGAATGATCCCGCGCGCGCCCAAGAGGCCTAGGAAGACCAAACGGATCGCAACCGAGACCACTCCGGTTAAGGGTTGTAGTGTGCAGTGTATCCGAGGCAAAGAAAGGCGCGTAGTGTGCGGTGTTACCGAGGCAAAGCAGAGTAGAGTGCGGTGTAACCGAGGCAAAGAAGAGGCCAGAGGCGCTGCGGTCTCTAAAATTCTTTTTCCGAGTAAAATAGAAATTTTTGAAGAATTTTAAATGTATGCACAGATGTATATTGATGCATTTTTTTGTATTTTTATTTTTTTGTAAAATAAAAACGAAGCACGTGCACACACACACAATGCTTAAAGGAAGGGGTAAAATGAAAGTTTGACCCTCATCATCGTTTTTAAAATCTTTTGTTTTGTTTAAAAGTTTTTAAAACAAAATATATCCTCAAAGCAGAGTCGCTAACCGAAATTACCCGGATCCGAGAAGGCCTCGCGGCCCCGCATCCGGCATCTTTCGCGGCTGGAGGTGTCTCGCCGTTTGTTTTCGCATTTGTAGAGTCGCCACGCCGTTTTTATTAAGCCCAAAACATTGAAAAGGGCATCTGCTTAAAGATAAATTTTAAACTCGTTTTTGTGTGATGAGATTTTGAGTTCGGAGGTCGATGACTCCTCGGGAAGAGAATATTAGAATATTAGAGCTCACCCGAGTCGCCTCGTAAAACGAGTCTTTCTGATACCCCTAATATCCTTTAAAAAGTTGTGTGTGTGTGTGTGTGTGTGCTTTTAAAAATGCATGTCAGATCGGATGTCTACATTGTATTGAAATGTATTGAAATAGAATAGGAAGGAAGCCTTACCAATGTTGGTTCGTGTCTCGTCTCTCCGCAGGGGAATAGTGTTTGAGGCCTGAGTAGCTGCTCCGGATTGCTTCGGGGATGCCGGTTGTCCGCGGACAGAGTTTCGGCGTGAGTTGAAACCGTAGGCCGCGTTGGGCGAGGTTCGGCGTGCGTGGGGATCGGCTGGACTGGGCCGGGCAGAGGTTCCAAGGCGTGCGTTGGAATCGTTGGTTGGATTCGGGCAGAGGTTCGGCGTGCGTTGGGATCGCTGGTTGGATTCGGGCAGAGGTTCGGCACGGTTTGGGATCGCCTGGTTTGACTGGAAAGAGCCGGACACCGTGGGAAAGACTGTGCAAGGCCTCGGAGTACCACGAGGGGCCTCAGAGTACCTCGAGAGTGCCTCGGGCAGCGCGGGAGCCGTCTCGGGAGCGCTCGGAGAGGCTTCGGAGCACCTCGAGGGGGCTCGGAAGGCCTCTAAGGATCCGAAGGGGCCGGGAATGCCTCGAAAGGTCTTAGAAGGGGAGCCGAAGGCTTAGGGAGGAAGAGAGAAGTGGGAGGTGTGAAAAAATGAGGAGGGGGAGCCCTCTATTTATAGTAAAAATTTCGGAGCAAAGAGGTCCGTACGGACCTTCTTGGTTATCCAGAATTTTGGATTTCCTCGATTTGAGGGAATCTGCAATGATGGAGAATATTTGGGAATGATGATGTTCCCTGAGCAATAAGGTCCGTACGGACCATCTTGCATGCAAAGAGGTCCGTACGGACCAACTCTGCATGGAAGTCATCATTTCTCCCGGGATTTGAGGGAATATTGTGGACTTTAAGGGGATTTAGTAATCATTGAAACAAAGAGGTCCGTACGGACCTTAATTGCTTTTCTGATTTCCTGAAAATTCCCAAAAGGTCCTTTTGTCCCTTTTTATCCTGCAAAGGCTCCTCCCGGTTTGGTTGGGGGTTTGAGAGGGTTTTGAGAGGGTTTTGAGTGGGAGAGGTCTCCGAGACTGCGTGGATGAGTCTGCGGTGTTTCCCGTGTGTTTGAAAGGGAGTGATCCAGATTGGGGTACTTACAACTGTGTGTGTGTGGGTTTTGCACATTTCATGTTCTTTTGACTGTTCCGGAAGAAACGATATCTTGACTGTCGGACTCGTTTCCTTAATTGTTTGAATTTTGTGCTTATGTGCTTATGTGTTTATTTGCTTTCAAAAAAAAAATCAAAAAAAAAATTTCAAAAAAAAAAAAAATCATTTTCAAAATTTTTTGCATGCATCATACTCTTTAAGACACATGTGAAAATTTCTATTTTACTCAGAAAAAGAAGATAGACTGCCGCACACTACGCGCACTCGGCCTTACACTGCACACTACGTCCTTAACCCGGGAAAATCCCAGTAGCAGCCCGTTTGGCCTTATTACGCCTCTTGGTGCGAGCACGGGACTACCCAAACATCCCTTGGAGCCTCGTGTCGACCATGCACTTGTCCGTGACACACTTTGTTCGAGACCCGGTTGGTTTTTAGTCTGGCCTGTGTCGTGCCCTGTCTGTGTATACACCTTGCCAGTCAAGTCTTAGTCGGCATGCCGAGTCAATATCTTTCGGGGACCCTAATCAGTCGAAGTCCTGCCGGTTTTCCGTCACGGACTTTGACCAGATCTTGACTGGCGCCTTGATTTTGACTTTGACTCGCACAACTTATGCACCGACCCCCGGCATGACACTGAGTCATCAAGGATTAACGATCATTCCATGTCTAATTACGACTTAACTGACGACGGGTCAAGATCAGTCACGGAAGTTTATCAGTCAAAACCATGTCGACTTTTCGTCGAGCCCTCGGACATGATCTTGACCTTTGACGTCAGTTTTGTCCGTAATTTACGTCGAATGCTCGTTAAGACTAGATTACCCGCCAGACTTTAGGATCGTTTTCTTTTCGGTCGGTGGGACCCGCTTGCCCTACGGAACCCTTGTTCGGGGTTACAGGTTGAGGGCCCGCAGGCGTAGTGATGGGTCCCACTGATCCAGGAATCAGAGTAGTTTGCGAAAAAGAAGAGCAATCTTTTCCAACCGCTTAGGTTAATAAAACATGTTCTAAGTAAACCGGAACAAATAACTGTATGTTGCATGAGCCCTAAGCCCAAACACCTACCCTCCTTCACTTCCAAATATCTGAACCCTCGTGTCTTTCCCCCGCAGCTCCCCACAAAGCTTGGTTTCGGGCGCCGGGCCACCGTTTGATCAGTTAGGAAGAGTCAAGCGCATCGTCGGCTTCACCATTTGTTTCGACTCCAGGTTTCAGAATGTCTGCATCAGCCGGTAACGATGGGGACAACATCACTCCGCTTCCCGGGACTCCTCAAACAGAACAGCAGTGGAATCAGTTAGGAGAACAGATGAGATTGCGACAGGAAACACAGATTAATAGCCTTATTGAAGCCATCAGGAGCCATGGTTTGGCCGCAAGTCTCAATCCCGATGGCACCTTCACCGTAGAAGAAGAGGAGGACCCCAATCCCACTCTCAGTCGCCCTGACTACTCCAGGATGCCGCCACCAACCTCCTATGGTACTACTACCAGAACCCATGCTCCTCGATCTTTGGGTCAGCCAGCTCCCCAGCTACAGACTACTGGACCCATGCAGTCTGACGTGACTAATCAGTTCGCAGTTCCTCAGTGGGGGAAAAATTAGCACGGAATGTCTTCTCATGGTTGGGGGTACCTTGGAATGCCACAGCTAATTGGGATCCCGTCTCAGTTCGGAAACGATCAAGCCGAACCTTCACAACAGCAGTTCAGAGTGCCGCAGCAACAGTTTGGGATGCCACCACAGTTTGGTTCGGGACAACAGTCAGGAGCCCCTCCTCAGAATGATGCTAGTTCAGCTGCTCCTAACACAGCTTCCACAAACTCATTTCTCACTCAGGGATCAATGGCAACCAAGTCCCTAATCCAGTTTCATCAGAATCTCCCGGACCACAATACCCTCTCGGTTATGCACCCTCGCCACAGCCTGGCATACAATTCAACAACCAGGGACACCAGCCCGCACCTAAGCCTACTTATGAGCCTCACCCTGGAAACCCAAGCTATCCGGCTACATCGGGCCTGCCTCCACCCTCTTTGCCGATTGAAAGTCAACAGCAAGCCGCAAGGTTCTATCCCTTTGCCCGAGCTCCTACTCACGCCCCTGTGGTAATGCGCGGGCCAGGACGGAGTTTTTTACATACGCCCCCGGACCGGCCATTCCATCCACCAGTCTACCGCCAGTGATAACTCCCCTCTACAGTTCCGTCACTGGTCTGAACGCCATGGCTCCACCACAAGACCCTCAACTGGCTTGGTTCATGGAGCAACACAAGGAAATGAAAGCGCAGATTGCCGAATTGACTGCTAAGAAATCTGCCTTCCGGCCTACGGACCCGGACTCCATTGTTCCCCTGCCCCACAAGTTTGTGATGCCTAATCTGGACCTGTTTGATGGGACTGCATGCCCGAAAACTCATCTGGACACGTATACCTTGGCAATGAAGGCCAAAGGGTGCACCAATGAAATGGTGACTATTTGACCTCTCTTTGAAATCTAGTGCTCTAAAATGGTTCTTCCGCTTGAAACCCGAGGCCAGGGCTATATGGGACCAGATCACCAGTGCCTTCACAGAGAAGTACAAAGCTAATTTGGAATGGGAAACAAATAGAGTTGATTTGCAGACAACCGTGCAGCGTCCCGATGAGAATGTCAGGGATTTTTACAAGCGGTGGAATCTGAAACTCAGTGAGATGGCCATCCCTCCTTCTGAAGAGGAACTGTTGGACATCTTCCAGTCATGCCTAAAACCGCATTTGAGAACCTCCCTCAGTCACTTCCCATACTCGTACTTACGTGCTATGGTTAACTCCGCGACTAAGTTTGAAAAGGCTTACAATCAACAGCCGGCTGCTGCACCTGCCTACAGATACAGAGCTCCTCCCTCTAACACTTTTCCTGCTCCTCCTAAAGGCAAAGAGGTGATCAATTATGCAGGGCAGGAATGTAATAATGCAACTCCTTTCACTCCCAGGAAACCAGCTGAGCCCAAACCTCGGGTCATGAATCTCGAAAGCTTCAGAATGCCTCTGAATGACATCTTTAGAGGATTGGTGAAAGAAGGCTTGTTGCGGCCTTTAGAGAATTTCCAACCCAGGAATTCGAATGCTCCCGTAGATACTTCTAAGTTCTGCGCTTTTCATCAAACCCACGGACATCTGACAGATAACTGCTTTACTCTGAAAAAGGCAATCCAGGGGCTGATAGAGCAAGGAAAGTTGGAAGGCCCCGAGGGGCCTAACACAGTCAAAAATCCCTTTCCAAGAAATCATAACCAGGTGAACATGATTGAAGCCGAAGAACCTTCACACGCCCAGGAAGATGTGGAGACCGACAAAATACGTATGACCAATCTTGTCGAAGATCCTGAATTCGGATCCCCTTTCAGCCTCGAAAATGGTGAACAAACCGGTCCACCTTGGTCTCATGTTACCCGTTTCTTGCAAGAATACGAAGCTCGCTACTTCTCGAAGGAAGGGATAGCTGATAATGAAGAGCTGGGGCTATTCAGATCAAATCATGAGAAAATCATTTACACAAGGTGGCTGGAGCAGTCAAGGAGGATTGGACAAGAAAGTTTCAGGCGGGCGCTTGTGCTGGGGATTATCAGCAAAGAGGCCGAAGAGCACCTGGAGTTAGTACACTTCTGCAAGCTGATTCTGGGAGAAGCTGAATACGATCCCGAGGACAGTGAAGACGAAAATTCAGAGGAGGAGGATGGTTTCCATATCCTACCTGGGGTCAAATATGTGCCGCCCCCTCTCACTCTTCCCCCTCAGTTTCTGGGAGGAGAAGCTGAGTCGCAATTGCCGCTCCCAGCAATGGGGGCATATGACAACTTCTGCGGTTGCACGCACCCATCTTCGCCTAACAGATTTGATCGGCGTTCTCTCATAGCCGAAATCCCAGTAGTATGGGATGATGATTCTGATGACAGTAATGACGATGATGACGATGAAAGTGAAGAGTCAACCGAGGCCCCGGATCCAGAGTCGGTCTGGAACAATCATGCCGAAAATGACATCTCGGGTGCCGGACACAATGGATGGTTGTCAGCCAGTGACGATGAAGGGCCGCCAGAAAATGCGGGTCAGATGCCGATGGGGACGGGCCCCCACGAAGTGTCACTCGTAAGATGTACTTGTGGTCAATGCCCGGATACTTCAGAGGATGAGGAAAAGCAAAGCCCACTTGAAGAACCATACATATCTGAAATCCTAGAGCACAATGTTCCCTATGAGGACCTAGCGGGCGAATGGAGAAAATTCATTGAGGCATTGGTTAAAAAGGGAGGTTTTCAGCAACCGGCAGACGATGAATTCATAAATGTCATCGGTTCCTTTTCTTCCTTCCCTAGAACAGACGGCATCACAACTGTAAGTGTGACGACCCCAACCCTAGGCACTTATTTTAAATATTAAATTATATGCTTTTAATATTTATGTTATCTTTATGTGTTCAATTATGTCTCTAAATTCTTAAATTAAGATAAATTGGGTGAAAAGTAAATTGAGGAACTTATGAGAATTTATTGGACATTAAATAAGGAAACTAGGGGAAATAATAAAAATGGGAAAATGCTAAATAATATGGGGAGGTTAAATGAGTAGGATGAATTAATGGGATAAGGTTATTTTAAATTTAATTGGGTAGGATGAAGCCTTGGATTAATTCCCCATGGGGGGCCAAATTACTCCCTTTCCCCTCCTTGTGCCAAGTGTCCCCTCCCCATCACCTCTCTTACTACCCTTCCCCTCCCTCTCCTTCATTTACACAAAATTAACTAGAGAAAGCTTAGAGAGAGACCTCCATTGAAGCCTTGCCCAAGCTTTGAAGTCAATACATTCTTCATCAAAATTCAAGTCTAAGAGCACTATTAAAGTGGGATCATCTAGAGGAAGCTATCTAGCTAGAAAGATCAATCTTCCCTTCTAAAATCCATGTGAGTTGTTATGATTCCTTCTCCTATGTGTTCATGAGCTCTTTGAATGTTGTTCTTGTTCTTGTATTGATGATTTCTTGCTTGGGAAACCTAATGGGAGTTGAATGATTGAAGAATGGAATTATTTAAAGTTAGGGTTCTTGGTAGATCATGTAAAAAGGGTTTGAAATGGGTGGAATGGGTAGAGATAAATGATCTAGGATATCTTGGTTTGAATTTACTTGTTTTTATGGGATTTGGTAAGATGAAGTTATGATTTGGTGTTCTTGAACTTAACTTAGTAAGAAGGACTTGGAACCTAGGCATAAATGGATGAAATTCGAATTCTGGGCTGGAGGCTTGGGCGGTCGCCCAAGGGGGGGCTGAGCGGCCGCCCAGGCTGGCAGTAACTTCAATCACTTGGGAACTTCACTTGGGCGGTCGCCCAAGTGATGAGGGTGGTCGCCCATGTGGGCAGAAACTCACTTCCCCTTTGGCAATCCACTTGGGCGGTCGCCCAAGTGGTATGGGCGGTCGCCCAAGGCCCTGAACCAATATTTCTTGATTTGAACTAGGATCGTTTAGCAAGTTGTTGGCCACTTATAATTGGACACTCCCACTTGGTAATTGAACTTGAACCTTCACTTAGGCCTTGTATCCTTGTATATGGAATTTGTAGGGTAGGTTAATGATCCCTCATTTCCTTACTTGATGTTATATATCTTGTTGTTGATATTGTTTAGTGCATTCATAAATTGTTGCACTTTGATATTGATTGGGCATGAGTATATATTACCATGTAGCTATTATTTATCCCTTTTGTGGATTTTATTCAAGTATCTATTATGTGCTTGATATGTGTGAGTCAGCTGACGTTGGGGGTATAGAATGTAATACGATCAATTATGGAAGTGTGACCTAATGTGATCGGATTATGTTATATCTGTGACCGTCCCCTCCTGTGGCCACAGGTTGGGGTTATAGCGTCTGTATTGAGCCAAAAGCCTTACAGAGTTGCTACTGTCTTATATGGTTCCCTGAAAAACGGGTCTTATAAGACGTGAGTATTGCTTAAGCGGCCTCACCGTAATTGGAGTATTATTATACCCAATGTTGTACGACTAATGTTCGTACGGGAAAAGGTAAACCAAGGTAATGGAATGTGTTTATAGCTTTCCCAATGTGTTATGTGCGACTTGTTATATGTTGCATTTATTTGGCATATTGTCGCATCCATAATAGCTTGCCGAGATTTATTCTCACCCCTCTCCCTTTAATGTTTTAGATCCCGAGACAGGAGGACCGCCCAAGTAAGGACGGAAAGGAGTTTGGGCCGTGAGCATTTTGGGATATTGTCGGGGTACGTTAGGTTGGCGTAGAAATTATTTTGTCATAATTCCTTTTGGGAGTTTGTAATTATAAACTTTATTTTCTACGTTAAAAACCAATATCTTTTGTAACTAAACAGTTGATTGTTTTCAAGTTAGTTATCTCCTCCTCCGATGTGGAGTTGAGTGGAGTTCTTTTGAAATGTTATATTATTAATGCTTATGTTTGAAAGTCAAAGTAAAGTTTTAAAAGTTTAGTGTTTTTGGGTTAGTTTGGGGACGCACCAACTCGGGACACGTGTAGGTTCCGGGTCGGGGTCCTCACAATGGTATCGAGCTCGGTTAGAATTCTTGGGTAGAGTCTAGCCGAGTGAGAGTGTGTGGTAACCGACGTCGAGTGTTTAATGCAGGAGTTTGTTGTAATGGCGGGAAATGAAGGTGATCCGAACTGGGTTTGGGTGGTGTTGGTAATCCGAACGCCGAGATGATGGACATGTTCCGAGGGTTCCTTCAAAGATATGGCAACTCGTAATCGAATTTGAATCGTAATCTAGGCAGACAAGGGCAACATGGTTTGGAGAAGTTCGTGAAGATGTCTCCTCCTAGCTTCAACGGAGATCCGGATCCGGTGAAGGCTGAGAGGTGGCTTGAGGCTATGAACAAGATTTTCGCAGCTATGGAGAGTACGGATGCGGAGAAAGTGAGATGCGCCGTTTTCAAATTGGAAGGACCAGCGGAGCATTGGTGGCAAGTGGTAAAGGATGGTTGGGACCGAGATTTGACACCGCAGACGTGGGAGAACTTCACGCTCAAGTTCCGAGATCACTTTGTGGCGATGGTTACTAGGGACAAGAAAGAAGGCGAGTTCCCGAAGCCGGAGCAAGGGACCACGACGATAGCGCAAAGATTCGGCAAAGTTCACAGAGTTGGCCCGATATTGTCCCCATTTGGTGCCAGATGAGGAGAGGCGAGTTTACCGGTTTGTGAAAGGTTTAAGAGTTGAGTTTCGGAAGCAGTTGTTGACGCATAACTTCGCCAATTTCCAAGCAGCAGTGAATATGGCGTACCGGATTGAGAACGACATAGAGGAGCATCGTGGTAAGAATGAAGGAGGAAACAGAACAGATTTGTGGTCAAGGATCGGGACAGAATAGAGTGCAGCCGAGGACTTTCACCCCGGAGCGAATCGAGGAGGTCATGTGGCGGCTCCGGCAAATCGTGCGACTTCCGGTCAGTTTGGTACAACATGTGGGTTTTGCAAGAGGATAGGGCATTCCGAAGACAAATGTTGGAGCAAACAAGGCAAGTGTTTGGAGTGTGGATCGCCGGGCCATTTCAGGAGGAATTGTCCCAAGTTACAGAATAAGCAAGCGACGGGTACCGGATTCGGGGGTCAAGGTAGTGGTGTGAAGAGAGATGTTGATGGGAAACCTAAGGATAAAGTCCAAGGTCATGTGTTTGCTTTGGGTCGAGGAGAGGTCGATCCTAATGCCGTCATTAGAGGTATAGTTCCTGTCTCAGGAGTTAAGGCCCGCATTCTTATAGATCCCGGTCTTCCCATTCATTTCGTGGCGTCTCATTTTGCATTCTCATTGCATATCTTGCCCGAATCTATGCCTTATGTGTTAGAGGTCTCTACTCCTATGGGAGAGAGCCTTGAATCTTCTTTGATATATCGTGGATGTGATGTGACTATATGTGGGCATGTATTGCGGTGGATTTGGTCGAGTTACCAATCTGTGATTTTGATGTGATCCTTGGTATGGATTGGTTGAGTCTGCCATGCTTTGGTAGACTGTCGTAGGAAGCGAGTCTCATTTGCTATGCCTGATGTGCCTACATTTATATTTGATGCCGATAAATCTATGTTCGGGTTACATGTTATTTCTGCCTTAAAAGCTAGAAAGATGCTATCTAAGGGGTGTACGGGTTACTTAGCTTATGTGGTAGATTCCAATAAGAAGTCTCCCGAGTTAGCTCATGTTCCGGTTGTGAATGAATTTAGTGATGTGTTCTCTAGTGAGTACTCTATGCCTCCGACCGTGAGATAGAGTTTTGTATTGACTTAGTACCCTGTACCGCTCCTATCTCTAAAGCACCCTATAGAATGGCTCCGGCCGAGTTAAAAGAGTCAAGGTCCAATTGCAAGAATTGTTAGACCGAGGTTTTATTCGTCCTAGCGTGTCTCCGTGGGGAGCACCGGTCCTTGTTTGTTAGGAAGAAGGATGGTACCTTACGATTGTGTATTGACTATCGTTTGTTGAACCAAGCCACCATTAAGAATAAGTATCCTCTTCCGCATATAGATGATTTGTTTGACCAACTCCAAGGTTCCGTTATCTACTCAAAGCTTGATTTGAGAAGCGGATACCATCAGTTGAAGATTAGGCCGGATGATGTTGCTAAGACAGCCTTTCCGTACTAGATATGGTCATTATGAGTTTGTGGTGATGCCGTTTGGGTTGACTAATGCTCCAAATTCGTGTTTATGGATATGATGAACCGTGTCTTCAAGCCTTATCTCGATAGTTTTGTGGTGGTCTTTATTGATGATATTCTTGTGTATTCTAAGTCCCGGAAGAGCATGAGAATCATTTGAGGATTGTCTTGTCCGTTCTTCGTGAGAAGCAGCTTGTATGCTAAGTTCAGGAAGTGCGAGTTTTGGCTTGAGCAGATTTCTTTCTTGGGGCATGTTGTGTCGAGTTCGGGGATTTCCGTGGATCCTGCAAAGATTGAAGCCGTGGTTAATTGGAAGCAACCTTCGACCGTGACCGAAGTCCGTAGTTTTCTTGGTTTGGCGGGGTACTATCGGAGGTTCATTGAGGGGTTTTCTCGGATTGCTACTCCGTTGACTAGGTTGACTCGGAAAGATGTATTGTTTGTGTGGGATTCCAAGTGTGAAGCAAGTTTTGATGAATTGAAGAAGAGGTTGACGACGGCTCCGGTTCTTACCCTTCCGAGTGGTTGCGAGAATTTTGTTATTTATAGTGATGCCTCGAAGGCGGGTTTGGGATGTGTGTTGATGCGTAATGGGAAGGTTATTGCGTATGCCTCTAGGAAGTTATCACCGGCGGAATGTAATTATCCTACTCATGATATGGAATTGGCGGCGATTGTATTTGCGTTGCATAAGTGGAAGCATTATCTTTACGGAGCGAAATTCGAGATTTTCACCGATCATAAGAGTTTGAAGTACCTATTTACCCAAAAGGAGTTGAACAACCGGCAAAGAAGATGGTTAGAGTTTTTGAAGGATTTTGATTGTGTCATATCCTATCATCCGGGAAAGGCCAATGTGGTGGCCGATGCGATTAGCCGAAAGGCGTATGTGACAGTCTTGAGTTCTCGGGAGTTGAAGAGTGAAGTGATAGTTGCGAATGTTCGAGCCGTTCCGACATTGTATGGTGATTTGAAGGAAGCTCAACAAGAAGATCCGGAATTGAAGAAAATTTGTGATCAAGTGCAAGATGGGAAAGCCGGGGATTTTGCTTTGAATCGAGATGGGATTTTAACTTTCCAAGGGAGAATTTGCGTTCCGTCATCGCCGGAAATTAAGAAGCGTGTTTTAGAGGATGGCCATAAGTCCAAGTTTGCGATTCATCCGGGAAGTACCAAAATGTATCAAGACTTGAAGCGTGGGTATTGGTGGAATGGTATGAAGAGGGAAATAGCGGATTATGTTTCTAAGTGTTTGACTTGTCAACAAATCAAGGCCGAGCATCAGAGACCGGCGGGACTACTTCAACCATTGGATATTCCGGAGTGGAAATGGGAAGGGATCTCGATGGATTTTGTTTCGGGTTTACCTCTTACCGCGAAGAAGATGGATGCTATTTGGGTTATTGTGGATAGATTGACGAAGTCGGCTCATTTTCTTCCGGTATCAACCAAGTTTTCGTTAGAGAAGTTAGCTCAGTTGTACTTAAAGGAGATTGTAAGACTTCACGGAGTTCCGGTTAGTATTGTTTCCGATAGAGATCCGAGGTTTACATCTAGATTTTGGAGAGCATTGCATGAAGCTTTGGGTTCTAAGTTGTGTTTTAGTACGGCATTTCATCCTCAAACCGATGGTCAGTCCGAGAGAACTGTTCAGATACTTGAGGATATGTTACGAGCTTGTGTGATGGATTTCCAATTGTCTTGGGAGGATCATTTACCTTTAGTGGAGTTTGCTTACAACAACAGTTATCAGTCTAGTATTGAGATGGCTCCGTATGAAGCATTGTATGGTAGGAAGTGTCGATCTCCGATGTGTTGGGACGAGGTTGGTGAAGCGAGACTTTGGGGCCCTGGGATTTGGTTCCGAGATTCTACTGAGAAGATCAAGGTGATTCGGGATAGATTGAAGACGGCTCGTAGTAGACAGAAAGCTACGCCGACAATAGAAGGCGGGATTTATCATTTCGGGTTGGTGACTTTGTATTCTTGAAGGTCTCTCCGAGGACGGGGATTAAAAGGTTTGGGAATAAGGGTAAGTTGGCTCCGAGATTTGTAGGACCGTTTGAGATTCTAGAGAAGATAGGGGAATTGGCTTACCGGTTAGCGTTGCCTCCGTCTTTCTCTTTGCTTCATGATGTATTTCACGTTTCTATGCTTAGGAAGTATTGTCATGACCCCTCCCATGTTTTGAGCTCTCCTCCCGATGATGTCCAAGAGGACATGTCGTATGTCAAGAGCCATTAAGAGTATTAGAATTCCAAGTTAAAGAGTTGAGAACCAAGAGTATTCCGATAGTGAAAGTCCTTTGGAAGAATCACACCGTAGAGGAAGCAACGTGGGAGCTAGAGTCGGAGATGAGAGCGAAATACCCGTGGTTGTTTGAAAATCCAAGTAAGTTTCCTTTTTAAAATTCGGGTCGAATTTTCTTTAAGGGGGAGTGAGTGTGACGACCCCAACCCTAGGCACTTATTTTAAATATTAAATTATATGCTTTTAATATTTATGTTATCTTTATGTGTTCAATTATGTCTCTAAATTCTTAAATTAAGATAAATTGGGTGAAAAGTAAATTGAGGAACTTATGAGAATTTATTGGACATTAAATAAGGAAACTAGGGGAAATAATAAAAATGGGAAAATGCTAAATAATATGGGGAGGTTAAATGAGTAGGATGAATTAATGGGATAAGGTTATTTTAAATTTAATTGGGTAGGATGAAGCCTTGGATTAATTCCCCATGGGGGGCCAAATTACTCCCTTTCCCCTCCTTGTGCCAAGTGTCCCCTCCCCATCACCTCTCTTACTACCCTTCCCCTCCCTCTCCTTCATTTACACAAAATTAACTAGAGAAAGCTTAGAGAGAGACCTCCATTGAAGCCTTGCCCAAGCTTTGAAGTCAATACATTCTTCATCAAAATTCAAGTCTAAGAGCACTATTAAAGTGGGATCATCTAGAGGAAGCTATCTAGCTAGAAAGATCAATCTTCCCTTCTAAAATCCATGTGAGTTGTTATGATTCCTTCTCCTATGTGTTCATGAGCTCTTTGAATGTTGTTCTTGTTCTTGTATTGATGATTTCTTGCTTGGGAAACCTAATGGGAGTTGAATGATTGAAGAATGGAATTATTTAAAGTTAGGGTTCTTGGTAGATCATGTAAAAAGGGTTTGAAATGGGTGGAATGGGTAGAGATAAATGATCTAGGATATCTTGGTTTGAATTTACTTGTTTTTATGGGATTTGGTAAGATGAAGTTATGATTTGGTGTTCTTGAACTTAACTTAGTAAGAAGGACTTGGAACCTAGGCATAAATGGATGAAATTCGACGGGAGTGGAGGCTTGGGCGGTCGCCCGGGGCCGAGCGGCCGCCCAGCCGGGCAAGAATCTCAATCACTTGGGAACTTCACTTGGGCGGTCGCCCAAGTGATGAGGGTGGTCGCCCATGTGGGCAGAAACTCACTTCCCCTTTGGCAATCCACTTGGGCGGTCGCCCAAGTGGTATGGGCGGTCGCCCAAGGCCCTGAACCAATATTTCTTGATTTGAACTAGGATCGTTTAGCAAGTTGTTGGCCACTTATAATTGGACACTCCCACTTGGTAATTGAACTTGAACCTTCACTTAGGCCTTGTATCCTTGTATATGGAATTTGTAGGGTAGGTTAATGATCCCTCATTTCCTTACTTGATGTTATATATCTTGTTGTTGATATTGTTTAGTGCATTCATAAATTGTTGCACTTTGATATTGATTGGGCATGAGTATATATTACCATGTAGCTATTATTTATCCCTTTTGTGGATTTTATTCAAGTATCTATTATGTGCTTGATATGTGTGAGTCACCGACGTTGGGGTATATGAGAATCACGATCAATTATGGAAGTGTGACCTAATGTGATCGGATTATGTTATATTCGTGACCGTCCCCTCCTGTGGCCACAGTTGGGGTTATAGCGTCTGTATTGAGCCAAAAGCCTTACAGAGTTGCTCTTGTCTTATATGGTTCCCCGAAAACGGGTCTTATAAGACGTGAGTATTGCTTAAGCAAATTTCACCGTAATTGGAGTATTATTATACCCAATGTTGTACGACTCTGTTCGTACGGGAAAAGGTAAACCAAGGTAATGGAATGTGTTTATAGCTTTCCCAATGTGTTATGTGCGACTTGTTATATGTTGCATTTATTTGGCATATTCTTGCATCCATAATAGCTTGCCGAGATTTATTCTCACCCTCTCCCTTTATCGTTTTAGATCCCGAGACAGTGAGGACCGCCCAAGTAAGGACGGAAAGGAGTTTGGTGTGAGCATTTTGGGATATTGTCGGGGTACGTTAGGTTGGCGTAGAAATTATTTTGTCATAATTCCTTTTGGGAGTTTGTAATTATAAACTTTATTTTCTACGTTAAAAACCAATATCTTTTGTAACTAAACAGTTGATTGTTTTCAAGTTAGTTATCTCCTCCTCCGATGTGGAGTTGAGTGGAGTTCTTTTGAAATGTTATATTATTAATGCTTATGTTTGAAAGTCAAAGTAAAGTTTTAAAAGTTTAGTGTTTTTGGGTTAGTTTGGGGACGCACCAACTCGGGACACGTGTAGGTTCCGGGTCGGGGTCCTCACAGTAAGGGTCACTGCCGAGCCGCTCGAACACACCGAGTGCATAGAAACACTGAAGAGGGTTATCAATCTAAATGTCTCCCCAGTTTGCTTCATACCCATGGACCCACATGACGCCTTCTTAATTGCTCCTGCACCCGACAGTGGACCCCGGGTACTCCTCATTTGGACCCAGATATACCGAGTCGCTACATCAAACTGTGGACAGGAACATTGTCTATCCTTTACTTGTGGTTGCCCTGTCTGCAAAGGCGAAAGAAAGAAGATGTATGATGAAATGGAGGCTGACAGTCATAAGATTGAAGAAACTCCAGAAGACGATTACGAAACTGAGGACATGAAGGTCATGAATTTTCCTGGGGCTGAATACGTGGATGTTGTTGAATTCAACACTGCTTACCATGCTTTGGGAGAGGGATTCTCGAACGTACGATCTAAGCAGATAGTCGAAAATCTTCTAAAGAAAGGGAGATTGACTCCTATCCTCCCCGATGAGAAAGTGACCATGGTCAGATCAAATCTGCCCCAAGGCAAAGTGACAATCCTTGTCAGGATCACCCGAGAAGAGATCACCTTCCCCGAATGCATTTTGGCTCTGAGGGAAGTCTTGGACACTGGCATGATACCCGATGCACCCCCTGCACAGAGCGCCATAATCATTTCTAGCGCCGAGTATTACAAAAAGGAGCCAGATTGGCTGCACTATACCGGAGATGAAAAGGAAAAACCACCCAGCCCTGAGAATAGCAGCTCTTGCTGTATGATAGCCATGAGCGGGGCAGGCCATGATTATGAGGACGAATCGGAAGATGCCTTAGTCCTGTGGGCCATCCAGGGAACAACGACACAACCCCAGGTTCAAAAGCCTGTAACTTGGGAAGCAGTTCGGAAGGCTGCCCAGGAAGAAATCGGTGCGGCTCAAGCTCAGCCCCTCACCATCGCTAAGCTCCGTCAGAACCAGTGGCCAGTAGCCAAAAAGGCTCCTCCGCTGACCTTGGCAGCGTTGAAGAAATCTAGCAAAGAAGCAACAGATGAGGAAGTCAACCTGTTGACCCGATCCGGGCAGATCTACCAGGGGAACCCCAAGACAGATAAGAAGGTAGCAGATCAAGCACCTGGGGAGAACCGTAACCCCTATGCCAGAACAGTCGAAACTCCTGACCCCGAGAAGGAGGATCCCATGCTCACCCAGTTGAAACAAACACAGGCTAACATCTCTCTATGGTCCCTACTCACCTCATCTTATCCCCACAAGCTAAAGCTGGAAGAAAGCCTGGCCCGCACTCTGGTCCCTATTGATGCTACTCCTGATGACGTAGTGCAACAAATTGGGAACATTCACTGTGAGCACCCCAACTAGGGTTGGGGTCGTTACATTCACTATGGGAACATAATCACTTTCACAGACCTTGATCTCCCTCAGTTCGGAGCCGATCATAACGAACCCCTCTTCATCACAGTCCAGCTGGATGAACGGCGTCTCCCCCGAGTTTTGGTTGACAATGGGTCCGGGATGAATATCCTCCCAGCTAAGATCATGAGTCTGCTTGACATTAAGACTACAGATCTGAAGCCTTCCTCCCTCACAGTCAAAGCTTACGACTCGATATCTCACACAGTGCTCGGGGTTGCTACTTTGGCCCTCTGGTTTGGCAAGAAGATGATACCAGTGGAATTTCAAGTTATTGATATCCCAATCACCTTTAATGCCCTGTTGGGAAGACCTTGGCTGCACCAAGTCAAAGGGGTTGCTTCGAGCCTCCATCAGTGTGTGAAGTTCGTCTCGGATGGGGATTTGACCACCATTTATGGAGACCTAGTCACTTTGGAGGGCACTGATACGGGTGGGATACCTATTCTGGAGATCAAACATGATGAGGAAGGTCTCATGCTAACAGGTTTCACAGTTGAACCTCCTAAAGCCCAAGTTTGTAACGTAGATCTGACGATCACTCAAGACAAGATCCCTCCAGTCTTGAAGATGATGAGAAGGATGAGCTACCTGCCTGGTCTCGGTCTGGGGAAGCATCAGCAAGGAACTCACAAAGTTATTGAGGTGAAGGGACAGAAAACTCGCCACGGCCTGGGATATGAGGCCACCTCGGTGGACACTGCGAAAGAGAAGGAAATTGCCCGAAAAAGGGGGGAATCTGCCACAAGAAGGGTCCCGATCAACGGCCCTAAATCTCTCCCTTTCAGTCCTTATTTGGATGACTACTTTGTAAAAGGTCCTACACAGCAGGGTAGCGCCCCAGTCAAAGAGCCTACTCCGGCAGAGGGATGGATGAAGCTACATCATGACCTTAACAAGCTCAGAGGAACCAAGGCAAATTCGGTCCGTAGAATGTTTTTGGATCTACCCAAGATACCTGGGGCTACCACTACCATGGAGAGCGAGTACACTTTCAAAGGCGTGCCAAGCCTAGTAGAGCAGTTCGAGAAGCTTACCACTGTGGTCCCGACTGCCCAAGAAGGCCCAAAGTCTGAGTTTGAGCTGACAATGCCCAAAGCCAAAGCCGCAGAATTCCCTTCAGATGATTGGGATGGCCCGGTTATGCAACAGTTATTCGGGGAAGAGGTCCAGGTGCCAGATCTGATCAACTTTGGTTCAGTCAAAGAGATGGTAGCAATGATTGAGGAAGGAGGACAGAAACAGTGCAATTCCCGAGTCATGAGGCCCCTGACAGCAATGCCACTGAAGAATTGGGAAATTCTCTCGGGTCCGGCCGCAACCAAGGAGGAAATGATCACCAAGCTTGGATTGGTCCCCCGTCCCCTTGTGTCAACCTATGTAAAGTCCTCCGAGTCTCTCATTGTCGAGTTTGAGTCTCTAGAGTCGTCTGATGGCCTTACGCCTGAAGACTACGAAGTTGTAGCCAATGCTGTATTCCCCTTTGTTCTTAATGAAATGATGGACCTTTCTGAGTATCCCCTGATTGCCACTCTAACTAATGATAAATTAACTAATAACCTAAAAACAGTTAATAATGATTCATTAGATAAAGAAGCAGACACATTAAATGAACAATATATTAAAGAAATCTTTAAGCAGGTTGTTCGGAAAGAGGAAAATCGAGCCCAAGCTGCCGAAGAGGTTTTGACAAGTGTGAATTTGGGAACTGCGGAAGAGCCTAAAGAGACGCAGATTGGTAGTTTCTTCGAAGGAACTGAAAAGGATGCTCTGATTGAGCTGCTAAGAGAATTTGTGGATGTGTTTGCATGGTCCTATAAGGATATGCCTGGCCTCGACCCTTCCATAGTTGAACACCGGATACCGCTCGACCCGGAAGTCAAGCCAGTAAAGCAAAAGCTGAGAAGAATTAAGTGTAACGACCCTAACCCTAGGCACTAATTTTAATATCATATTGTGTGCCTTTAATATTATTGTTATTATTATATGTCCATTTTTATATACTTGATTTCATATGTTAGGATAAATGATAGGGTAATAAATTAATGTTCTAGGAAAGATATAAAAATAGAAATAAATAAAGCATTGGGAAAATATAATGATAGGAAATGAATAAATAGTAGAGGGAGGTTAAAATGGGTAGATAAATGATTTTGGGTTGGATTTAATTATTAAGGTGAAAGCCTTAGTTTGAGTAGGGAGAAAGGGGGGGCCATTTTCTTTTCTCCTAATTCCCTCCTTCTTGGCTCAATAGTCAACACCCCCATAACCTCCCCATACTTCCCTTCACTTTTTCCCCTACTCCCTCTTACCTCCTCCCACACTCTTTCCCCTCCTCATCTTTCTTCTTCATTCTTCCTCTTACACTTTCTCCATGGAAGCATTGTGAAAGCCTTCCAATTCAAGAGCTCCTACCAAGATTCAATTCTCAACCACTTTCAAATCCAAGTGTCCTTTTGTGAGTGGTGCATCCTAAGGAGTTGATCAAGCCTAGAAAAGCTTCAATTCATCTTGTTCTAGCTAAGGTGAGTTGTTATGACTTCCTTTCTTATGAATGCTCATAAACTATAAATGTTATCCTTGTTATATAAATGGGTGATACATGCTTGAGAAACCTTGTAGGAGTTGGATGGTTGATAAATGAAATAGGATGATTTAATTGTTCCTAGTAGTTGAGGTAGAGAGAATGAAATGGATGGAAGAGTTAGAGATGAACAAATTAGGTTTACATTGCTATGGGTTTTGCTTGGTTTATGATGATCCTTGTGGAGCTATAAATCATTTAGTGTTCATGTGTATAAAGAGTGTTGTAAAGGGGAAGGAAATGGTAGGCAAAGACCTTAGGAAATCTGGGAATTTTGGGATCCGGCACTTGGGCGGTCGCCCAAGGGGGCGTGAGCGGCCGCCCATGTGTCCAGAAAGTAGAATGCCTTGGAAAGCCTCTTGGGCGGTCGCCCAAGAGGTGTTGGGCGGTCGCCCTCCCCTTTGAACTCCTCTCTAAGCGGTCGCCCATGTTGGTGTGTGCGGGCGTCCATCAAGACAGAAACTTGGAAACCTTTTGAAACCCCACTTGGGCGGTCGCCCAAGTGGTATGGGCGGTCGCCCAACCCTTCAGAACTGAACTTTGAAAATGAACTAGAATTTGTTAGTAATCTAAATTGGTCACTTATAGATTGTGACTCCCACTTGGTAATTTGAACTCGGATCTTCATAGAGGCTTTGTATTATTGTATAATGACCTTGTAGGATGGATTGATGGTACTTCCTTGCCTTACATTGAGTTCATATACATTGTTATATTATGCATAGTGTGTTGATTTATTGTTGCACTATGATATTGGTTGAACATGAGTATATTTTACCATGTTGATATATTGTTATCCCTTTTGTGGATTTATTCAAGTATCTATTATGTGCTTGATAATGTGTGAGTCAGCTGACATTGGGGGTATAACATAATACGATCAATTATGGAAGTGTGACCTAATGTGATCGGATTATGTTATATCTGTGGCCGTCCCCTCCTGTGGCCACAGGATGGGGTATAGCATCTGTATTGAGCCAAAAGCCTTACAGAGTTGCTACTGTCTTATTTGGTTCCCTGAAAAACGGGTCTTATAAGACGTGAGTATTGCTTAAGCAAACCCTATTTGTAAGATTGGAGTATGATTATACCCAATGTTGTACGACTACTGTTCAGACGGGAAAAGGTAAACCAAGGTAATGGAAGGTGTTTACAGCTTTTCCAATGTGTTATGTGCGACTTGTTATATGTTGCATTTATTTGGCATATTGCTGCATTCATAATAGCTTCTTTGAGATTTATTCTCACCCCTCTCCCTTTAATGTTTTTAGATCCCGAGACAGGCGGACCGGCCAAGTAAGGACGGAGAGGAGTTTGGAAGTAATCTTTTGGGTATTGTCGGGGTATGTATAGGTTGGCGTAAAAAATGTATTTTGGTAATTCCTTCTTGGAGTTTGTAATTATAAACTTTAATTTCTACGTCATAACCTTAATCTTTTGTAACTAAACTGTGTTCGCTTTCAAAGTTAGTCAACTCCTCCTCCATAGTGGAGTGGAGTAGAGTTCTTTTGAAATTGTTATGTTATTAATGTTTATATTTGAAAGTCAAAGTAAAGTTTTAAAAGTTTAGTGTTTTTTTTGGGCTAGTTTGAGGACGCTCCAACTCGGGACACGTGAAGGTTCCGGGTCGGGGTCTTCACAGTTGGTATCAGAGCTGGGTTAGAGTTCTCGGGTAGAGTCTAGCTGTGTGAGAGTGTGTGATAACTGACGTCGAGTGGTTAATGCAGGAGTTTGTACTAATGGCGGGTAATAATGGAGATCAGGATCGGGCTTTGGGTAATGTTGGTAATCAGAATGCCGAGATGATGGATATGTTTCGAGGGTTTCTTCAGCATATGGCAACTCAGAATCAGAATCAGGGTAGGCAACAGCAAGAGGGCAGACAAGGGCAACATGGTCTAGAGAAGTTCGTGAAGATGTCTCCTCCTAGCTTCAACGGAGATCCGGATCCGGCGAAGGCTGAGAGGTGGCTTGAGGCTATGAATAAGATTTTCGCGGCTATGGAGAGTTCGGATGCGGAGAAGGTAAGATGTGCCGTATTCAAGTTAGAGGGACCCGCGGAGCACTGGTGGCAGGTTGTAAAGGATGGTTGGGATCGGGATTTGACACCACAGACTTGGGAGAATTTTACTCGCAAGTTCCGGGATCATTTCGTTCCGATGGTTACTAGATACAAGAAGGAAGGTGAGTTTCTGAAACTGGAGCAAGGGACCATGACGATAGCTCAGTATTCAGCAAAGTTTACAGAGTTGGCTCGATACTGTCCTCACTTGGTACCGGATGAAGAGAGGCGCACCTATAGGTTCGTGAAAGGCTTAAGGGTGGAGTTCCGGAAGCAGCTTTTGACTCATGACTTCGCCAACTTCCAAGCAGCAGTGAATATGGCGTATAGGATTGAGAATGACATAGAGGAGCATCGTGGTAAGAATGAAGGCGGAAACAGAAACAGATTTCAAGGTCAAGGTTCGGGACAGAACAGAGGGCAGCCGAGGACATTCACTTCGGGAGCGAATCGAGGAGGAAGCGTAGCGGCTCCGGCAAATCGTTCAACTTCCGGTCAGTTTGGAGCAACGTGTGGTTATTGCAAGAGGCAAGGGCATTCAGAGGACAAGTGTTGGAGCAAACAAGGTAAGTGTTTGGAGTGTGGGTCGGCAGGCCATTTCAGGAGGAATTGTCCCAAGTTGCAGAATAGACAAGCTTCGGGTAGTGGTCATGGGGGACAAGGTAGTGGTGTGAAGAGAGATGTCGACGGGAAACCTAAAGATAAGGTGCAAGGTCGAGTGTTCGCTTTGGGTCGAGGAGAGGTCGATCCCAATGCCGTCATTAGAGGTATAGTTCCTGTCTCAGGAGTTAAGGCCCGCATTCTTATAGATCCCGGGTCTTCCCATTCATTTGTGGCATCTCATTTTGCATTCTCATTGCATATTTTGCCTGAATCTATGCCTTATGTGTTGGAGGTCTCTACTCCTATGGGAGAGTGCCTTGCATCTTCTTTGATATATCGTGGTTGTGATGTGACTATATGTGGGCATGTATTGCCGATGGATTTGGTCGAGTTACCAATCCGTGATTTTGATGTGATCCTTGGGATGGATTGGTTGAGTCAGTGCCATGCTTTGGTAGACTGTCGTAGGAAGCGGGTCTCATTTGCTATACCTGATGTGCCTACTTTTATATTTGATGCCGATAAATCTATGTTCGGTTTACATGTTATTTCTGCCTTAAAAGCTAGAAAGATGCTATCTAAGGGGTGTGCGGGTTACTTAGCTTATGTGGTAGATTCCAATAAGAAGTCTCCCGAGTTAGCTCATGTTCCGGTTGTGAATGAGTTTAGGGATGTGTTTTCTAGCGAGTACTCTATGCCTCCGGATCGTGAGGTAGAGTTTTGTATTGACTTAGTGCCCGGTACCACCCCTATCTCTAAAGCACCCTATAGAATGGCTCCGGCCGAGTTAAAAGAGTTGAAGGTCCAATTGCAAGAATTGTTAGACCGAGGTTTTATTCGTCCTAGTGTGTCTCCGTGGGGAGCACCGGTCTTGTTTGTTAGGAAGAAGGATGGTACCTTACGATTGTGTATTGACTATCGTTTGTTGAACCAAGCCACCATTAAGAATAAATATCCTCTTCCGCATATAGATGATTTGTTTGACCAACTCCAAGGTTCCGTTATCTACTCAAAGCTTGATTTGAGAAGCGGATACCATCAGTTGAAGATTAGGCCGGATGATATTGCTAAGACAGCTTTCCGAACTAGATATGGTCACTATGAGTTTGTTGTGATGCCGTTTGGGTTGACTAATGCTCCAGCCGTGTTTATGGATATGATGAACCGTGTTTTCAAGCCTTATCTTGATAGTTTCGTGGTGGTATTCATTGATGATATCCTTGTGTATTCTAAGTCCCGGGAAGAGCACGAAAATCATTTGAGGATTGTTTTGTCAGTTCTTCGTGAGAAGCAGTTATACGCCAAGTTCAGCAAGTGTGAGTTTTGGCTTGAGCAGGTTTCTTTCTTGGGGCATGTTGTGTCGAGTTCGGGGATTTCCGTGGATCCTTCAAAGATTGAAGCCGTGGTTAATTGGAAGCAACCTTCGACTGTAACTGAGGTTCGTAGTTTCCTTGGTTTGGCGGGTTATTATCGGAGGTTCATTGAGGGGTTTTCTCGGATTGCTACTCCGTTGACGAGGTTGACTCGAAAAGATGTTTCGTTTGTATGGGATTCCAAGTGTGAGGAAAGTTTCAATGAATTGAAGAAGAGGTTGACGACGGCTCCTGTTCTTACCCTTCCGGATGGTTGTGAGAATTTTGTGATCTATAGTGATGCCTCGAAGGCGGGTTTGGGTTGTGTCCTCATGCAAAATGGGAAGGTTATTGCGTATGCCTCTAGGAAGTTATCACCGGCGGAACAGAATTATCCTACTCATGATATGGAATTGGCGGCGATTGTATTTGCGTTGCATAAGTGGAAGCACTACCTTTATGGGGCGAAGTTTGAGATTTTCACCGATCATAAGAGTTTGAAGTACCTATTTACCCAAAAGGAGTTGAACAACCGACAAAGGAGATGGCTTGAGTTCTTGAAGGATTTTGATTGTGTCATTTCCTATCACCCGGGGAAAGCCAATGTAGTGGCGGATGCGATTAGCCGAAAGGCGTATGTGACAGCTTTGAGTTCTCGGGAATTGAAGCGTGAAGTAATCATTGCGAATGTTCGAGCCGTTCCGACATTGTATGGAGATTTGAAAGAAGCTCAACAAGGAGATCCGGAATTGAAGAAAATTTTTGATCAAGTGCAAGATGGGAAAGCCGGGGAATTTGCGTTGAATAGAGATGGAATTTTAACCTTCCAAGGGAGAATTTGCGTTCCTTCATCACCGGAAATCAAGAAGCGTGTCTTAGAGGATGGCCATAAGTCCAAGTTTGCGATTCATCCGGGTAGTACCAAAATGTATCAAGACTTGAAGCGTGGGTATTGGTGGAATGGAATGAAGAGGGAAATTGCGGATTATGTTTCTAAGTGTTTGACTTGTCAACAGATTAAGGCCGAACATCAGAGACCGGTTGGATTACTTCAACCATTGGATATTCCGGAATGGAAATGGGTAGGGATTTCGATGGATTTTGTTTCGGGTTTGCCTCTTACCGCGAAGAAGATGGATGCTATTTGGGTTATTGTGGATCGGTTGACGAAGTCGGCTCATTTTCTTCCGGTATCGACCAAGTTTTCGTTAGAGAAGTTAGCTCAGTTGTATATGAAGGAGATTGTGAGACTTCACGGGGTTCCGGTTAGTATTGTTTCCGACAGAGATCCGAGGTTTACATCTAGATTTTGGAGGGCATTGCATGAAGCCTTGGGTTCTAAATTGTGTTTTAGTACGGCGTTTCATCCTCAAACCGACGGTCAGTCCGAGAGAACTATTCAGATACTTGAGGATATGTTACGGGCTTGTGTGATGGATTTCCAATTGTCTTGGGAGGATCATCTACCTTTAGTGGAGTTTGCTTACAACAACAGTTATCAGTCTAGTATTGAGATGGCTCCGTATGAAGCGTTATATGGTAGGAAGTGCCGATCTCCGATGTGTTGGGACGAGGTTGGTGAAGCGAGACTTTGGGGCCCAGATTTGGTTCGTGATTCTACGGAGAAGATTAAGGTGATTCGGGATAGATTGAAGACGGCTCAGAGTAGACAGAAAAGCTACGCCGACAATAGACGACGGGATTTATCTTTTCAGGTGGGTGACTTTGTGTTCTTGAAGGTCTCTCCGAGGACGGGAATCAAGAGGTTTGGTAACAAGGGTAAATTGGCTCCGAGGTTCGTTGGTCCGTTTGAGATTCTAGAGAAGATTGGGGATTTGGCCTACCGGTTGGCATTACCTCCGTCTCTTTCCTTACTCCATGATGTTTTCCATGTCTCGATGTTGAGGAAGTATTGTCATGATCCTTCCCACATCTTGAGTTCTCCCCCCGGTGAGGTCCAAGCGGACATGTCTTATGTTGAGGAACCCTTGAGAGTCCTAGAGTTCCAAGTTAAGGAGTTGAGATCTAAGAGTATTCCTATAGTGAAGGTCCTTTGGAAGAACCACACCGTTGAGGAAGCGACGTGGGAGCTAGAGTCGGAGATGAGAGCGAAATACCCGTGGTTGTTTGAAAATCCAAGTAAGTTTTCTTTTTAAAATTCGGGACGAATTTTCTTTAAGGGGGAGTGAGTGTAACGACCCTAACCCTAGGCACTAATTTTAATATCATATTGTGTGCCTTTAATATTATTGTTATTATTATATGTCCATTTTTATATACTTGATTTCATATGTTAGGATAAATGATAGGGTAATAAATTAATGTTCTAGGAAAGATATAAAAATAGAAATAAATAAAGCATTGGGAAAATATAATGATAGGAAATGAATAAATAGTAGAGGGAGGTTAAAATGGGTAGATAAATGATTTTGGGTTGGATTTAATTATTAAGGTGAAAGCCTTAGTTTGAGTAGGGAGAAAGGGGGGGCCATTTTCTTTTCTCCTAATTCCCTCCTTCTTGGCTCAATAGTCAACACCCCCATAACCTCCCCATACTTCCCTTCACTTTTTCCCCTACTCCCTCTTACCTCCTCCCACACTCTTTCCCCTCCTCATCTTTCTTCTTCATTCTTCCTCTTACACTTTCTCCATGGAAGCATTGTGAAAGCCTTCCAATTCAAGAGCTCCTACCAAGATTCAATTCTCAACCATTTTCAAATCCAAGTGTCCTTTTGTGAGTGGTGCATCCTAAGGAGTTGATCAAGCCTAGAAAAGCTTCAATTCATCTTGTTCTAGCTAAGGTGAGTTGTTATGACTTCCTTTCTTATGAATGCTCATAAACTATAAATGTTATCCTTGTTATATAAATGGGTGATACATGCTTGAGAAACCTTGTAGGAGTTGGATGGTTGATAAATGAAATAGGATGATTTAATTGTTCCTAGTAGTTGAGGTAGAGAGAATGAAATGGATGGAAGAGTTAGAGATGAACAAATTAGGTTTACATTGCTATGGGTTTTGCTTGGTTTATGATGATCCTTGTGGAGCTAGAAATCATTTAGTGTTCATGTGTATAAAGAGTGTTGTAAAGGGGAAGGAAATGGTAGGCAAAGACCTTAGGAAATCTGGGAATTTTGGGATCCGGCACTTGGGCGGTCGCCCAAGGGGGCGTGAGCGGCCGCCCATGTGTCCAGAAAGTAGAATGCCTTGGAAAGCCTCTTGGGCGGTCGCCCAAGAGGTGTTGGGCGGTCGCCCTCCCCTTTGAACTCCTCTCTAAGCGGTCGCCCGTGTTGGTGTGTGCGGGCGCCCATCAAGACAGAAACTTGGAAACCTTTTGAAACCCCACTTGGGCGGTCGCCCAAGTGGTATGGGCGGTCGCCCAACCCTTCAGAACTGAACTTTGAAAATGAACTAGAATTTGTTAGTAATCTAAATTGGTCACTTATAGATTGTGACTCCCACTTGGTAATTTGAACTCGGATCTTCATAGAGGCTTTGTATTATTGTATAATGACCTTGTAGGATGGATTGATGGTACTTCCTTGCCTTACATTGAGTTCATATACATTGTTATATTATGCATAGTGTGTTGATTTATTGTTGCACTATGATATTGGTTGAACATGAGTATATTTTACCATGTTGATATATTGTTATCCCTTTTGTGGATTTATTCAAGTATCTATTATGTGCTTGATAATGTGTGAGTCAGCTGACATTGGGGGTATAACATAATACGATCAATTATGGAAGTGTGACCTAATGTGATCGGATTATGTTATATCTGTGGCCGTCCCTCTGTGGCCACAGGATGGGGTATAGCATCTGTATTGAGCCAAAAGCCTTACAGAGTTGCTACTGTCTTATTTGGTTCCCTGAAAAACGGGTCTTATAAGACGTGAGTATTGCTTAAGCAGCTCACTGTAAGATTGGAGTATGATTATACCCAATGTTGTACGACTACTGTTCAGACGGGAAAAGGTAAACCAAGGTAATGGAAGGTGTTTACAGCTTTTCCAATGTGTTATGTGCGACTTGTTATATGTTGCATTTATTTGGCATATTGCTGCATTCATAATAGCTTGCTGAGATTTATTCTCACCCCTCTCCCTTTAATGTTTTTAGATCCCGAGACAGGCGGACCGGCCAAGTAAGGACGGAGAGGAGTTTGGAAGTAATCTTTTGGGTATTGTCGGGGTATGTATAGGTTGGCGTAAAAAATGTATTTTGGTAATTCCTTCTTGGAGTTTGTAATTATAAACTTTAATTTCTACGTCATAACCTTAATCTTTTGTAACTAAACTGTGTTCGCTTTCAAAGTTAGTCAACTCCTCCTCCATAGTGGAGTGGAGTAGAGTTCTTTTGAAATTGTTATGTTATTAATGTTTATATTTGAAAGTCAAAGTAAAGTTTTAAAAGTTTAGTGTTTTTTTTGGGCTAGTTTGAGGACGCTCCAACTCGGGACACGTGAAGGTTCCGGGTCGGGGTTTTCACATTAAGCCCAAATGGTCTCTACAGGTAAAGGAGGAGATAGAAAAGATGCTCAGAGCAGGGTTCATCAGGGTCATTGAATATCCGACATGGCTTTCCAACATAGTGACGGTGACCAAAGCCAACGGGAAGATCCGATGCTGCGTGGACTTTAGAGATCTGAACAAGGCTAGCCCAAAAGACGATTTCCCCCTACCAAATATTGACATGCTGGTGGATACCATGGCCAATTATGAGGTTAAATCATTCGTTGACGGTTTTGCCGGCTACAACCAAATCAAAATGGCAGAGAAAGACCAAGCCAAGATAGCCTTCACCACCCCTTGGGGCACGTACTGCTACACTGTTATGCCATTCGGACTAAAGAACGTCGGGGCTACTTACCAGAGGGCAGCTACAGCTTTGTTCCATGACATGATCCACAAAGAAATTGAGGTCTACGTGGACGATATGATAATACATTCCAAAGGATCCGATGGCCAACACTTCGTTGATCTGAGAAAATTCTTCGACCGCCTCCGAGACCACAGCATGCGACTCAATCCAGCCAAATGCACCTTCGGTATAAGACGAGGCAAGGTGCTAGGATATATGGTGACGGGATGGGGAATTGAAGTAGATCCCCAGAAAATCAAGGCCATATTCGAAATGAAGCCACCTCGGACGCTGACATAAGTAAAATCCTTCATGGGAAGACTGCAATACATAAGCCGCTTTATAAATTAGCTGACCTCGATCTGCGAGCCGATCTTCAAGTTGATGAAGAAAAGTGTCTGCACAGAATGGACTCCAGAATGCCATCTCGCTTTTGAAAAGATCAAGGCGTACCTTGTGAATCCCCCGATTCTTTGCCCACCACATCAGCAAAATCCACTATTGCTATATCTAACTGTCACGGATACAGTAATTGGGGCTATGTTAGCTCAAGAGAAGAAAGATTCCAAGGTCGAAAACGCCATCTATTTTGTGAGCAGAAAGCTTCAAGGGAGCGAACTCAATTATTCTGCTTGTGAAAAGACTTGCGCAGGCCTGGTCTGGGTAGTGGGAAAATTAAAGCACTACATGCAGTCTCACCCGATACATCTCGTCTCAAAGTTAGACCCCATCAAATATTTGTTCGACAAGCCCTCCATCTCCATGAGGTTGGCAAAGTGGTCGTTCTTTGTGGCTGAATACGACATCACATATGTGACGAGGAAATCCGTGAAAGGCCGAGTAATGGCAGAGCAGTTGGCAGACTTCCCAAGTAATGAGTCCCGAGGACCTGAGCCCCAATTCCCCGATGACGGAATCTTTGCTCTAGAAGGAGAAAATCGTTGGCAGCTCTTCTTTGACGGGGCGTCAAACAAAAGGGGAAATGGGATAGGAATGCTTCTGGTCGATCCTACTGACGAGCATACTCCCATAGCAGTAAAGTTAAACTTTGAGGTTACCAACAATGCCGCTGAATATGAAGCCTGCATAGCCGGATTGGAGGCCGCTCTTGAAAGAAATATCAAAGAATTGGAAGTGTATGGTGACTCTGCCCTCATCATCAACCAGGTCTCTAACAGATGGAAGACCGTGGACCCGGGCTTGCAGAAATATCACACTTACATGGAAGAGCTAGTGACTCAATTCAAAGAGATCAGCTTTCATTACCTGCCCAGAGATCGCAACAGGTTCGCAGATGCTCTGGCAACACTAGCCTCTCTCGTTGAAATCCCTGAAGGAAAGTCTGTCAAACCATTCAGAGTCGGGAGAAGAGAAAACCCTGCTTATTGCTTTGAAATCGAAGCGGAGGCCGAACTGATCAATGATCCCTGGTATACCCAGATCTATCAGTACTTGAAGAATGGCGAAGCCTCTTTCAAAAATGAAGATGGGGAGTATAAAGAAGGAATCAAGGCAAAAAGCCTCTCAGCCCTGAAGCGACTCGCCTCCCACTATGTCCTTTTGGGAGATATGTTGTACAAAAAGCGTTACCAAGGCCCCCTCCTGAGGTGTATCAGCAAGCAAGAAGCTACCGAACACATGAAAGAAATACACGGTGGTACCTGCGGCCCCCACATGAATGCTCGGGCTCTAATGCAAATCATACTAAGAATGGGGTATTTTTGGATCTTCATAGAAACCGATCGCATTCGCCTGTCAAGTTGCGACAAATGCCGCGGTACTCGAACCTCAATCATTTGCCTCCACACGAGCTCTACTGCATGACGACCCCTTAGCCTTTCGTCACTTGGGGAATTGATGTCATAGGCAAAATCACACCATCAAAGGCGGCAAGAACGGCCACGAATCGTCCCCGGTAGCAGTGGACTATTTCACCAAATGGGTTGAAGCCAAATCCTACAAAGTCCTCAACTCAAAGAAAGTAGCCCTCTTCATCAAAGAGAACATCATATGCAGATACGGGTTGCCGGCCGAAATCATCTCAGATAATGGATCCCACTTTGAAGGGGAATGCGACAGGCTGCTGGCGGAATTCAGAATAACCCGTCACAAGTCATCTCCCTATAGGCCCCAAACTAACGGAGCCATCGAGGCAGCGAACAAGACCTTGGAAAACATCATTCGGAAAATGGCTGTCCGAGGCAGAGATTGGCCTGACAAGCTTCACCTTGCTCTTTGGGGATACCGAACATCCGTCAGAACTGCAACCGGGGAAACACCGTTTGCTCTCACCTATGGAATGGAGGCCGTACTCCCAATCGAGCTAGAGATCCCCTCACTCCGTGTGCTGTTAGAAAGCCAGATCAACGAGGTCGAATGGCTCCAGAGTCGCCATGATGAATTGGCTTTGCTAGATGAACGCCGATTGAGAGCCATGGAACATATCCGAGCTTACCAAGGAAGAATGGCCAGAGCCTTCGACAAGAAAGTAAAACATCGGGAGATCAGGGAAGGTGACCTTGTTTTGAAAGAGAAGCCCCCAGTCCACATCAACCCGCTTGACAAATGGGAGCCTGTCTGGGTCGGTCCATATGTCGTCCAGAAGATCTTCTCCGGAGGGGTCATGCAACTTGCAGACCTCGACGGAAACCCTTTTGTACACCCAGTGAATGGCGACAAGCTGCGCAGATACTACGCGTAAAACACCGAGTCAAAAAAATAATAATAATAAAAGGGGTGCCAAAAGAGTAATACCCAACTAGGTTGAAAACCCGAAAGGGCGACCAAGGTAAAAGACGGGGTTGCACCGAAAAAAAAAACAAAAAAACAAAAAAAAAAGGTGCTAAAAGAGTAATACCCAACAAGGTTGAAAATCCGAAAGGGCGACCTAGGTAAAAGACAGGATTGCACCAAAAAAAAAAAACAAAAAAAGTGCTAAAAGAGTAATACCCAACTAGGTTGAAAACCCGAAAGGGCGGCCTAGGTAAAAGACAGGGTTGCACAAAAAAAAAAAAGAGAAAAAAAATAAAAAAAAACAACAACAAAAAAAAATTAACCGAGTCGAACTACGGAGACCTGAGCCCTTTGGTCCAAGGGAAACGTAGGCAGCCGGAAATGGTTCGGTCTAAAACACAAATAAAAGCCATGCTTTGTCATCAACACATCAAGCCATGAAGGCGTTTTGAAAAACTCTGAAGCAATTCTCATATTCATTACAGTTAAAAACTTTTTGATGAGTCTAAGCTCGATTCACTCCTACGACTTACAACCTGCTAAAAGAAACTAAAATATATTACAATTAATATGTCTGCTACGACAAGAAAGGAATACTCAGAAAACTCAAGGTCACTCCAAGCCACTCGTACTAGTTTCTCCCCTCTTCTTTCCTCCTCTTCGGGTCTTCTTCCTCTGCACAGGAAAAATGTCAGTCTTCCTCCTACCGAGCTCTGGTGTAAGGACAGGATCTATCAAACCAGCGTCTGTCAGGGCCTTAGTAGCCCTAGCCTCATCTCTCATCTCCTGTAGCCGAGCTGGCAACATAGGAATCCTCCCCTCCTGTCTCTTGACATAAGTCTCGTAATCAGTCACGACATCTCCACTCTTATCATAAGGATTGGCTCTCGCCTCGGCCCTCCTCCTCTCAGAAACCATCATATCTTCCGCACCAACAATGGCCTCACGCCGTCTCAAAATAGCCACCTGAGTCTCCCCCGAATGCCTCTCGTACCAATCCAAGTACCAAGTGGTCAGAAACATGTGCCCTGGACGCCTGAGGATAACCCTAGGAGGAAAGACGTCATACCTCCATGCTCGGGAAAGAAATGGGAACACTGAAGGATCATCCATCGAAGCAGAAGCCACCACCCTGGTAGCTATGTCCTCAAAACCCTCCAAAGGAGTCTGCTCCAAACCAAACTGTCTCCGAACCAGAGCCGGAATATAAAATCGGACCGAGAAAGCCCCGAAGCATAACCACGTGAGACCGTCCCCGAAGCACTCTCCGAGTCTCTACCCGCCAATGAGGCACCAACCATCCGATATCCTCGCACCGTGACAAGCCATCCAAGACTCCCATGAGCCCCGATCATCAAGATCCACAAGAACCCCTCTCCCGGCAAAAGTCCAAGGTTTGACCGCATCGAAGTTTTGCGAAGGACACCTGTGCGCTCCATCGCCCACATAGTCAAAAGAAACGGGCCGCCCCGTGCATATACCGTCTCCCGGTAGCCAATCTGTCAAGAGCATGAAGGGTCTCTCCCAGGATCAAGGGTACAACATCCCGGCCCGAACGGCAGTGTACAACCACATCCAGCAAAGCCCGATGACAAATCCCAAAGGAGTAAACCATAAACAAAGTCCCAAACATGCAGAGTGCAAAAGCATCCCAATATGCATCATCAACCACTTCTAAACTCCTAAACCTATCAGGAAGACTGGAAATGTCAAAATGATCGGGACCGCGGATCATACCTTGTGCTTCCTCCGGGGAAAGATGAAGAAGGTTGCACAACCTATCAACAAAGGAAGCTCCTCCGGGAAAAGGAATCGCAATCTCCTCCACCTCGGGACCACCAAGCAAAGCTCGGAATTCTTCAACAGTCGGAACCATCTCATTGTAGGAGAAGCAAAAGACATGCCTTCTAGTATCCCAAAATGAAGCGGAGGCCCTCAAAAGCTCATAATCCGGAACCAATTCTTTGAGAGACCACAAGCATTTTATCTTGTACCTTTCTTCAAAAAACGACCTCCTCTCGTGCATAATCTCCCGGGACCAATCCTTGAATTTGTTGAAAAATGACATTTGGATTTCTTGGGACAATTTTGATGGAATTTTCTTGAAGTTTTCCATGGTTTTTCTCTCCTTCTCCCCGAAAATGGCTGTTTGAACAGGTAGCTGGGGTGGTTGTTTGAATTAAAAGTGGGGAAAACCAGATCCAAAGCAAAAATTAAATGCCAGTGTCAGACTTCATACCTATCCGCGCGGACTGGACTGAGCTTCATCCTCATCCGCGCGGACAAGAATGTCACCATCAGAAAAAAAAAATCTGCAACAGTTTTTACTGCTGCACCGCGGAGGAATATTTCATCCCAGCCGCTCGAAACCTGCACAAAACCTGTCAAAAACAGTTCATAGACCAAACATTCACACCCCTGCCAAAAAACCGGGCTCATGCAACATCCACATGCGTAATAATTAAAAGAAAAAAAAAGTAGATGACAGTAATCCTAGATTATTACATCCCAAAAAAAAAAGAGAAATGTGCATGAGAAAATAAATTGTATATGTCTCAACAACCATATCACTCATCAGAATCCTCGGAGGCTAGGGCCTTCCCTCGGTCCCTCTTGCGACTCGTGCCTACGTCCTCTGCGGCCATGAACATCCCGGGCTCGGGGTCGTCATCCTCGTCTCCAGAGAGAGGCTCGTCTGGACCAGTGGGTACGCCATGATAGGGCAGGCCGAGATCTGCGAAAAAGTCATATCCGAACGTGAACGCATCGGATCCCTGGCCCTGTGAAGATGATCCACCCTGATGCCACACGTGCCCCTGTCCATGTAAATCCCCGAGGATGACATGATCTGGAGACAGCTCCATGCTAGGATCTATGAAAGGAGAAGGGGGAGTGTCCGCGAAATGCTCAGAATGAGTAGGGAAGGGCTCTCGCTCTACTGGCGCCAGCTGTGCTCGTCTCTCCCTGCCCCGAGCAGCCCCACAAGTGACGAGCCACTTAAGGAACCTCTTGCCCCTGATCACCTGCCGCACCAGCTTCTCGACAACCGTGGCCGGGAACTGCACAGAAACAAAGGCATTAGAAGTGGTTGAAGTTAAAAAAAAAGAGAAGAGGAAAAGAGATAGAAGCGATAAAGAGACGTACCCTCATATCCGGGCGAGGCCGGAATGCTCGGGGGGCCCTCTCAGGGATAGGAATCTGCACTCTCAATCTCACCCGTCCTGGACGTATGAAAAGTCCGACCGAGGGTATCGTACTACCAGGATCCCCTCCCTCTCAAGCACCTGGGGCGTCCTCAGCCTCTCCAGCACAAACGTCGAATACGGGTCATCCGTCACAAACCCTGAGAAGTGCTGGCCGCCCCGGTAAAGGGCCCAAGTCTCCGATCCCTCGGTCGGGCTCATCATGTCAGCAGGAGGCTCCATAGGTGCCAGCAAAGGTGCACCGTCGCCATGCTGGCGCGTCACCCTCTTCCCCAAGTAATACACATCACAGGACAACCCCCTCAAAATCCTCCTCTCTACAGTCCATCTCTCCACACCCTTCAGCTGCTCCACACCAAAACGACCCCAGGGGTAGAACCTCATCCTCTCATCTGTCTCTGCTCTCATAAGGGGCCGACACTCCTTGTACTTGAGGGTCGTGCGCCCTCGAGCAACCCTCTTCTCCCGAGCCTGCCTAACCTAAGAGAGCATAGCCGGATAGGCCCCAATGTGCTCCGCCGGCTGCCGCCACATCCTAATATCAAAAAACTCCAGAGCCCACACCTGCGAAAGGAAAAAGATTTCATCAGCTAAGTTCGAAAGAAGGAACAGTACATGCAAAAAAGAAAAGGAAAGGCAAAATCTTGTACCTCCAACGGAAACTCAAAGCATGAAAGGGAACTCACAGCCTTCCGGCTGTACCTGTCTAGAGCAAAGTAAAGCTCTGCTAGCCCGGCCTCCCCCCAGGCCACCTGTCCAGCTCTCTCCACATCCGTCAATGTCCTCAACAAAGCAAAAACAGCCATCCCCTCGGCATGTCCAAGCAACGTACTCGAAAAAACGAACCACAAAAAATACCTAGCAATCTGCTCAGCAGAAATCCTCTCATCACCAGCATCATACCGCGCCATGCTCTCCACAATCTTCCCCTAAACCACCGCATACTCCATCCCCATCCCCTTCTTGGGAATGGGGACAAAACCTAAGAGATCCTGCAACTCCCGATCACTATAGCCATCTCTCCACTCAATGCTATGTCCCTTAAAGGAAAAACCCGTAATCGCAGCATAGTCTGAAGGCGTAACCGTAGCCTCGCCCCAAAAGAAATGAAAGGTGTGGGTCACGTCCCACCAATGCTCCACCAAAGCTAAAGTCAAGCCCTTGCTCTTTGGCAGCTTCACCAGCCCCCTCAAGCACTCAACAAACTCGTACAATCCCGTCTCAATGATAATCTGCCTCGGACTCATCATCGCCCCCCTACCCAAGACCGGAAGCTGGTCCCACAGGCTAATCACGGCCTCAACTGAACCGCCAATATTCCTTCAGCCCAATTTAACGACTTCCACGTCGAATGGACAGTCAAGGGCATTTTGGTCATTTCCTAAGGCAAATTAAATAAAAAGGGCCTTAAAGAAATATCAAAAATAGGTCAAAAACTGATTGGGTTGAGTCATTTCCAAGAAATTGACCAACTTTACATTAATTGCAAGCGACTAAAGCCGCTGCATAGAGTCGAGCACGCCAACATTCTAATCCGTGCGGACAAGAATGAGGCTCGCCTCATCGCCGCGGACATGTCTCGTAACCTAGAATCTCGCCTATAAATTAAATCATTCTCTCTCGCTTAACAAGAGAACAAACTCAAACCCTTACCGTTATATTCGAAAAATACCCGTAAAACAAATTTCTACACCAAACAAAAAACACAAAATCCCAACACAAATCTTGATCAAATTCAAGCCCCAAACACAAATCCAAGGAAGATAGGGTACAACCATTGGTAAACCCTCCTTCTCCTTACCTTAATCTCCATCATCCATGCATACATCTCACATTTCAAAGATGTAACTTGCTTGTTCTTCATTCCTTGCCCTAGATCCAAGAGGATCTCCATGGATCTCATTTCCATGGATGATTCTCTATAAGGATCAACATTTTTTTTAACTTGTTGTCTTTCTTCTTACATTAACTAGTTGTTACTTCATTTCTTGACCTAAAGTGTGGTCACCTTGGAGTTAATCTCCATGGATGATCACACTAAATGGTCTATATTCTTACTTTCACTTTCTTTTTGTGTTAATGGTGCTTGTTTGACCTAAAATGTAGTCATCTTGGGATAAATTTCCATAGATGACCATTTTAAAAGGTCTAAATTGTTTTTACTTCCTTAAAGATGTTTTTCCTAACCTAAGATCTTCACCTTGGAACAATTTCCATGGATGAAGATCATTAAGGTTCTTAGGTTGTAAAAAGGGTGAAGTTGATACATTGAGTTCAAGGATTTCAAGGATGGTCATCTTAATGACCACCTTAGAAATCTACTCTAGAGTTGATACACCCTTAACCTAATATTAATTTTCATACATTAAATCCTTGTTTTATGTTAAAACTCCCCATCCCAAGCAAATGAAGTGCTTTCAAGTCCTAATGTACCCTAAGGATGGCTTGATATAGTAGATCACCACTAATCATGTTTAGTGATCACTAATCAAAGCCTAAGGAAAGAGGGGACAAGCATGGATGCCAAATTCAAAAATGTTTTTCTTATCATTTTCTCGGGTGCCCGACTCAGCCTTACGATTCTGTAACTCCAGTTTACATTCTGGAATTTACAGAATCAGACTGGAAAGCTGCAAAAAGGGAATTTTACTGTCTCATCCGCGCGGATAAGAATGAACTTCACTCTGGTCCGCGCGGACATAAATGAAATAGACAGACATTTTGTTTTTTCAGTCATTTTTCACTCACAGAAGCACATTATTTTGATAAATTTCAATCCAGTCAAGTCAAAACTTCATTTCCAGAAAACTCATTTTGCAAAAAACACACACACACACACACAAATGGTTTTAAATTAGGAAGACTCGTTTTACGAGGCATTTCGGGTGAACCCTAACATTCTTCCCGGAATGTAACGTGACCTCCGAACCCATTTTCTCTAATTTTGGGCATTTTTCAAAGTTTTGGCCCTTTAAATAAAAACGGCGTGGCGACTCCGTTTGATTTTTCAAAAAAAATGAAAATCGGGTACATCATCACACACGGCCTCTTGGTCGGCCCCCAACACGAGCTCCCTCTATAAAAGCATCAACAATCCTCCCAGAGGTAGAGGGACCAGTTGGAAGACGGGAAGCACCACTTCCTCTCCCAGACATATCTGCACAATAAACAAAGAAGATCAGACTTTAGCCAAGACACTGGTAAAGACGAGGACGAGGAAGTATCCCTCCCCGTCTTATTCAGTAAATGTCGAGGAGGGATTCTTACCCAACAAAGGACGCTCCAGGTGGTTGGATTTCAAGTAGTACAAATTGATGTGGTTGAGAATCTCAGTTCAACCTTGGAACACCACAATATTTAGGTAATCTACGCTAAGTCGGTGAATCCTAAATCGACTAGGATAACCGACATCAGTTCTAAGGCTTTGGTACCTCGTCAAGATTTCCCCAATCTCATTTAGACTCAACATCATCCACGGCCCATCAATTCTTTTGTAAATCCTAAGGTTTTGGGTATGGTAGCAATACAGAGCATTGGGGTTACTTCTCCATGTTCTTGTCATGGCTATTACACGAAGAAATCACGAGAAAGCTCAAGAAATCTTCAAGAACAACAATGGCGGTTCTGGGAACCCACCAAGAACAATAACCCATAAAATATGAAGGAAATTAGCAAATAGAGGAAGAGGTTACCTGATTCAACGTTTGACGAAGGAAAGAATAGACGAAGTCAAACACAAACTCCATAAATCAAGAACGGAATCAAGAAATCACTTGCGGTTTTTGAACCTTATAGCTCTCTCTCAAACATGAACAGTGATAAAAGAGTAAAAATGAAATGGGTGTTTTGCTTTTATACCCGGATCCGAACGGGTATGGGTCGTGTAAACGGGTTGAGGCGTATTTCCTCTTCCCTCATTAAATGTTCTGGCATATTCCCAATAGGAATGTCTCGTCATAAAAAATTGAGCCCATCAATGTCCAAATAATCGGTGAATAAATGATTGTTGCCTCGAAATTCAAAAAAACCCTTATGTATTCATAAAATCAAGGACGAGCACCACTTTCTCCTCGGCAAAGCCAAGCTAGGAAGTCGGGGGCCACTGAACGGTATAAAATGACCATGGGTCATAAACCGGGCAAGGCCCAATGGATTGGGTCCAAAATAATATTTACACAAGTCCCAAATACGGCATAGGAAATGGGCTTCCCTACCTATTCTCGTCATGCCTTCTCGTCTTTTCGCACTATGTCGACCTAGACATAGTTAAGTAATTTTATGACTAAGGAAACTATGACGATATATGCCGACCAAGGCATCTTCACATGCCGACCAAGGCTGTTATATGTAATAGTATTCACATATAATAATTGGTCTTTCCCATATTGAGTTTGTATAGCAACTTTTCATTCATGGTATAAAAGTCTTGTTTTCATTTCTTGTCTTCTTGTGTCTTCTTTATCCCACATGGGATTACTAATAAAACTTGTGAAGCTAAACTTATTATATAATAGCTAAGTTTGAAGAGTTTCCATGAGCTTGCTTGAGCTTCCCTTTATTATGGGAAAATGTCAAGTATGGCTTAAAGTTTTGAGTATTATTATTATTATTATTATTATTATTATTATTATTATTATTATTATTATTATTATTATTATTATTATTATTATTATTATTATATATAAGAAAGAAAGAAAGAAAGAAATTAATTTAAATATTAACTAGTCTTAATTCAGTGAATGACTTGATTAGGAGAAAGGGAGTGAATCAGTTTAAAACATTTCGGGGTCGGGGTGTGACTCTTCGAATAGGCATTTGCTAAAGAATAGTTGCACGGCCGTGCAAAGCAAAGAGCACGCCCGTGCAAGTATGGAGCGGCCGTGCAATTTTGTTGACCCGGCCGTGCACTACGGAGGTGCCAGTTCGGCTAAGTTGTGTCTGTTCAAGACCACAACACAAACTCTATAAATAGGGTTGGCCTCTTCCGAAAAATATACTGAATATTATTACTTCTTGAGTCTTTCTTCTTATCAATCCTATCCTTCGAGTCAATCAATTAAAAGCTTCGATTATTGTTCCATATTTATTCAAAGGAGTGTAACTTTGAATAAGAGTGCATAGGTTTTATATCCTGGAGGTGAAATTCGTTGAGACCATTACACCATAGTGGGACGAATTAAATACCTTAAAGATAACATCTTTTGGTATGCCTAACCTACTGATTCCTTACCCACAATCGAGTCATATACAACAATTTTAAGATATTTAAATTTTCGTATAGATGGAGTCAGTTTTGATAAAGGGACAACTTCCCGAAGCAGATAAGTTAGAGAGGCTAAATGGGTTGAACTACAAGCGCTAGAGCTTGAAGATGGAATACCTTCTCACCATTGCATAGGTATTCTATGTGCTATGTGATCCTTGTCCAAAGGAAAGTGAAAATGATAAAGCAACTGAAGCACAAAAAATCGAGGATGCTGAAAAAGTGAAGAAATGGAAGGCGGATGACTTCATTTGCCGATTCACCATTCTGCAAGCATTAAACAACACGTTGTTCAACGTGTTCCAAATACACAAGACCGCCGCTGAAGTTTGGTTTGCAATCAAACGAAGGTACGTCAATGAAGATGCTGATAATAAATATTTTTTGGTCAATAAATTTGTTGAATACAAGATGGTAGATTCTAGGCCTGTCATTGATCAAGTTAACGAACTTAATGACATAGCCATCGAATGTGCCGATGCGGGTGAACCCATTTCTGAGACATTCCAAGTTTCAACCATCATTGGTAAACTTCCACCTTCTTGAAAAGATTACCAAAAGAAATTGAAGCATAAGAAAAAGGGCATCTCTTTAGATGAACTTCTTCAAGGCACCCAAATTGAGACTGAAAGTCTCAAACGTGATGGCTCAATTTCTGAGAGGATTGATGGTGTAAACTATGTGGAAAATAAAAATGTTGCCGGAACTTCCAAGGGAAACCAAGGAAAATTCAAATGGAAAAACAACATTAAAAATGATGGAATGGGTAACGCTAAGAAAAAGCAGAAGAGTCCTTGTTATGTTTGTGGAAAAACAAACCATTTGGCTAAGGACTGCTATTACCGCAAAGGGCAACAAAAAAATGAACAAGCAAATGTAGTTGAGAGCAACTTCATTAGCATGCTTTCCGAAATCTGTCTAGTCAACAATGTCGATTCAGATTGGTGGATTGATTCAAGGGTTACATGTCATGTAACTCCAAATCGAAGCTTGTTCAAAACATATGAAGAAGTGAAAGAGCCGAAAGCGATTTATATGAGAAATGCTTCTACAAGCGAGGTCTTGGGCATAGGGACCATTATTCTCCCCCTCACTTCGGGGAAAGACCCTTACTTTGAAAAATGTGTATCATATTCCCTCTATGAGGAAGAATCTTGTATCCGTCCATAAAATGGACGAAAATGGCTTTAAGGTAACCTTTCGCGCCCAACAAGTGAATATCACTAAAAATGGGACGTTTGTTGGAAAGGGCTACATTAAAGACAAAATGTATTCATTGAGCATTGATAATAAAATTACCAGTTCTGCTTACTTTGTTGATTCTAATTTTAATGTTGAAAAGCATTATTTTTGGCATTCTAGATTAGGACATATTGGTATGAATGCAATTAGTCGTATGATTAAATATGAATATATTCCAAACTCTTCGACTATTTATTCTATGAATAATTGTGAATGTTGCGCTCAATCTAAGTTGACTAAAACATCTTTTAAAAGTGTAGTAAGATCAACTAGGTTACTTGAGCTAATTCATACCGATATTTGTGACAACAAAGAGCATTTGACTAGAGGTGGAAAACCTTATTTTATTACGTTTATTGATGACTTTTCTAAGTTTGCATATGTGTATTTACTTAGAACAAAAGATGAAGCTTTTGACAAGTTTAAAATTTTCAAAGCCGAAGTTGAAAATAAAACTAATTTTAGGATAAAACGATTAAGATCGGATAGAAGTGGTGAATATTTCACAAACAAGTTGATTTCATTTTGTCAACAAAATGGAATTGTTAGGAAATCTTCAGCACCTAATACTCCACCACAAAATGGAGTAGCCGAGAGGAAAAATCGATCCTTAATGGAAATGGTTAGTGCCATGATTATACATTCAAAATTACCAATGAGCTATTGGGAAGAGGCACTATTAAGTTCTGTTTACGTTTGTAATAGAATTGTGAATAAACATATGAAAACTCCATACGAATTATTTATTAGGCGTAAGCCTAATATTTCACATTTAAAGGTATGGGGTTGTATTGCATATGTTTTAGATGCAACTTTGAAAAGAAATAAACTTAAGAGCAAAGCTGTGAAATCTATATTTATTGGTTATTCTTCAATAAGCAAAGCATATAGATTTATGAGAATTAATGACAATCGTGTGTTTGAAGCTACGCATGCTATTTTTTATGAACATTTAAACATAAAAAGTGTAGATAAGGTAGATATAAACCATGAATTGTCAAAAGAACTTGAAATAGAAAACGCATCAAGTTCACATGATAATGGTGATGCCATCACAAATGATGAAAATTTAGACCACAATGAAAATGATGAAATAGTTGAGTTAAGGAGAAGCAAAAGAAAAAGAATTGAAAAGAACCTTGGTCCTGGTATGTTTACATATATGTTATAAGAGGATCCTAAAACTTTTCAAGAAGCTATGTCTATGTCTGATTCAGACTTGTGGAAAGGAGCCATGAATGATGAAATCAAATCTATACTTTATAATGAAACATGGACTCTAGTCAATCCTCCTCCTAATGCTAAACCTATTGGTTGCAACTAGGTTTTGAAAAAGAAACTCAAAACTGATGGTACTATTGATAAGTACAAGGCAAGATTAGTAGCCAAAGGTTATAGTCAAAAATAAGAAATTGACTATTTCGAAACATTTTCACCGGTCACTAAATTTACATCAATTAGAACTATGTTTGCTATAGCATCCGTCTATGGACTAGAGGTTCATCAAATGGATGTTAAAACATCATTCTTAAATGGAGATTTAGATGAAGAGATTTACATACAACAACCCGAGGATTATATCTCTAAAGGAGAAGAACATAAAATATGTAAATTAAAGAAATCTCTATATGGACTTAAATAAGCACCAATTCAATGGTTCAAGAAGTTTAAGCAAGAAATTCGAAAGTTTGATTTTAAGAGTAGTAAAGTAGAAAGTTGTGTTTTTACTAAGGTTACTCTTAACTATAAAGTTGTTATAACTTTATATGTTGATGACTTGCTAATATTTGGTTATGATATTAATTGTATGAATGAAACAAAGAACTATTTAAAGTGTTTGACATAAAGGACTTAGGTCCAGTAGATATCATTTTAGGGGTTAAAGTGCTAAAAAAGGACAAAACTTACATATTAACTCAATCTCATTACATTGAGGAAATATTAAAGAAGTTTAAATATTTTGATTGCAAAATAAGTAAAAATCCTATTGACCCTCATACGAAGTTAGTTCCAAATAAAGGCGAGGCCATAAATCAAGGAGAATATGCCAAAATAATTGGTAGCATAATGTATGTGGTTAATCATACAAGACCTGATCTTGCATGTGCAATTGGCATACTTAGTAGATTTACATGTAATCCAAGTGAAGAACATTAGACGGAACTAAAAAGAGTACTAAGGTACTTAAAATTCACAATAAACTATGGATTACATTACAAGTGTAATTCACCTATACTTGAATGTTATAGTGATGCAAATTGGGCATCAGATGTAACCAACTCCAAATCAACAAGTGGTTGGTTATTTACCATTGGAGGAGCCGTAGTTGCTTGATCTTCAAAAAGACAAACATGTGTTGCTTTGTCTTCTATGATATCTGAGTACATAGCCATGTCAATGGCTAGTAATGATTTAATATGGTTTAGAAGATTTCTAAGAACCATACCATTTATTGATTCTAAGAAAGGAGTCACAACTTTGTATTGTGATAATCAAGCTGTCATATTCAATACAAAGGATGAGAGAATATCAAATCATAGCAAACACATTGCTATGAGATATAATCATATTAGAGATATGGTTAAAAAGGGAAAGATAGCACTTGAGTATCTTCCTACAAATCAGATGTTAGCTGATCCACTAACAAAATCTTTATCAGGGGATAAAATTACAAAGGGCATGAGAGATATGAGACTGTTACCGATCGAAACAATGTCTTAATTGAAACCAACTTTATCTTAAGGTACAAGTCATAGATTTGTTACCTTATGTTTAAAGTTAAAAGGAAATTCAATATTAGACATTGGTGAAATGGAAACTTTGATACATTTTGAGTGCATAACTTAAAAATAGTGGGGGTGTCACTATCTGAAAGTTTCATATCTGACCTATGCACTTTCATTACCACAACAAGATTAGAATGGATTCAAAATCCTTAATAGACTTATAGCTTTCGTAGAATGCATTGTGGACATTCTCGATAAATCTACCTATACAAGTAAAGAAGTGAGAGGCCGCTTCTTATGGATTACTCCGGTAAAATTCCTAGAGTACTTGTGAAAATTAGGATTAAGCACAAGGCCCAACTACAAGGTGCTGCCAAGATCAAAAGGAACATGAAATCATACATGACGAGGATATGTCTCCCTAAAGGTTTCACATTCAACCATAAAGTTTAAGGCTCGTCCACTTAATGGGTATTCGTTATGTAAAGAAGCTGTAATTGTTTTGTGTTATTATATGTAAATAAGTGGGGAATTTTTATATGTAATAGTATTCACATATAATAATTGGTCTTCTCCCATATTGAGTTTGTATAGCAACTTTTCATTCATGGTATAAAAGTCTTGTTTTTATTTCTTGTCTTCTTGTGTCTTCTTTATCCCACATGGGATTACTAATAAAACTTGTGGAGCTAAACTTATTATATAATATCTAAGTTTGAAGAGTTCCCATGAGCTTGCTTGAGCTTCCCTTTATTATGGGAAAATGTCAAGTATGACTTAAAGTTTTGAGTATTATATACTCCCTCCGTCCCACAATTTTAGGGACTTTTGGGTTTTCGAGAAAAATTAAGGAGGAAATATTATATTGAAAGTGTTGTGAGTGTGGAAATAAAATAGGAGAGAGAATGAGTGGAGAGAATAGTAAATTATAATGGTGATGTGAGTATTAAAATAATGTAGGAGAGAGAATGAGTGGAGGGAATAGTAAAGATTCCTTTCCATTTTAGGAAAGTTATATATTATTGTGGGACGCCCAAAAAGGAAATTTTCCTTATTATCATGGGACGGAGGGAGTATATACATATATATATATATATATATATATATATATATATATATATATATAAAATTAGTCTTAATTCAGTAAATGATTAGATTAGGAGAAAGGGAGTGAATCAGTTTAAAACATTTCGGGATCGGGGTGTGACTCTTCAAATAGGCATTTGATAAAGAAAAGTTGCACGGCCGTGCAAAGCAAAGAGCACGCCCGTGCAAGTATGGAGCGGCCGTGCAATTTTGTTGACCCTAGTGCACTACTGGAGATGCTGCCGTGGCTAAGTTGTGTCTGTTCAAGACCACAATACAAACTCTATAAATAGAGTTGGCCTCTTCCAAAAAATATACTGAATATTATTACTTCCTGAGTCTTTCTTCTTATCAATCCTATCATTCGAGTCAAATAATTAAAAGCTTCGATTATTGTTCCATAGTTATTCAAAGGAGTGTAACTTTGAATAAGAGTGCGTAGGTTTTGTATCTTGGAGGTGAAATTCGTTAAGATCATTACACCATAGTGGGACGAATTAAATATCTTAAAGATAACATCTTTTGGTGTGCCTAACCTACTGATTTCTTACCCACAACCGAGTCATATACAACACAGGCATCATCAAATGACGACCAGAGCCTCCCCGGCCAATATCAAAACAAGGGGAATGGGCTTCCCTACCCTTATTCATCTTCTTACACGGAATTCACACATGTCGGCCAATATTTTATGCCGATTGGCAAGCCTCCTAGGCATACGTACAGAAGACACTTATAGTCCTACTACAACAAGAATTGTGAAGAATTATGATCCAACTAGGATTATAATCCTTATCTCACATAATTTAATTTCAAAGGCAGGACTCTATATCCTATATCTATAAATACAAATCATAATTCAGACAATTCGGGTACATATACACATACGCATTCTCTTGACCCTAAACTATTGTCAATTGATTTGTTCTCAAATATTCAAATACTTACTCACGTCGAAGGGCCTTCGTCAGTTAAGCCCCGACTTAGTTTACGGGTTTGTTCATATTTTTCAGGCTATTCAAACATATATGATACAAACTGCTGCTGAATTTGGACTGATTCGAATGTTTTTTATATCATCATCATAAGTGTTTATGAAATTTTGGAAAATAAGAGTTTAAATCTATTAATGTTTATTAGACATATTAATTTAACATTTCGTAACAATTACTCCCTCCGTCCCATTAATAGCTTCACTTTTTACCTAAAATGGCGTCCTGTTAGAAGTTTCACCTTTCCTTTTTTGGCAAAAAATCTTTACTATTTCCTCCACTCATTCTCTCTCCTATTTCACTATTACACTCACAACACTTTTCAAATTTACTATTTCCCCCACTCATTCTCTCTCCTATTTTATTATTACACTCACAACATTTTCTCCACCCTTAATTTGCGTGCCAAAGCCAAAATGGAGAACTTATTGTTGGGACGAAGGGAGTATATTATATCGCGACCAATTGTTATAACAACATTTGTATAGCCCAGGCCTCCTAGGTGGTATGAACACAAATGTTGGAATTTAGAACTAATGGTTAGGCCCAAAATTCTTATTTGGGACTAATGCAATATTTGGTACGAACAAGCCCAGAATTCAAATACTCTCTCCTTCCTTAAAAAGGCAAAACTACTATTTGGGCCGCCAAACTTTAACATACACTACAATTTAGGTTTTTCTTCGTAAAAACCTCTGTTCTAAAAGACCCCGCCTAAGGGCGCCTTGCAGGCCCCGCAGCGCTGCAGCCTTCTCCAACGCCTGGGCCGGCGCCCGCAGCCCCGACTAATCCCGATTAGTCCCCGACTAGTCTCCGCCTAGGCGCTAGGCTCGGCTCCTTCGCCTAGCATCCGCCTAGCGCTTTTTAGAACCTTGGTAAAAACTAAAAAATATTAATATAATAAGAGAAGATAATGAGTGGAGGATGTATTATAAGTATTAAAAGTAAAATATGAGAGAAATGAGTGAGAGAAATAGTAAGGAGATTGTTGTTGTTAGTATGACAAGTTGGTCTTATTAAATATAAAAATAATACTCCCGTCCTTCCCAAAATGTTTGTCCCATTTGACTTTTTGTTGAACTTTGACCATAAATTTATGAGAGATTAATCATATTCATGAAATTTTAAAAGTTGTTGTTGATAATATTATTAATGGTGAATCAATAGGAATTTTTAGAATTTCATGAACATAATTAAATTGTCATATATTTGTGGTCAAAGTTCAACAAAAAAGTCAAATGGGACAAACATTTTGGGACCGAGAGAGTATAAACTTGCTATTTTGGGACGTTATAAGTCGAGTGAAACGTCCAAAATGCAAATTGTCATAATAAGTCGGGTGGGACGGAGGGAGTATTATTTACATAGGCCACTAAAGTTTTAAAATATTTAACTTTATAGCTCAACTTTGCCATATTATCCACATAGGCCATCAATATTCAGAAACATTCAATCTTGCCACTTAACTAACTAAAATATGCAAATGAACCCGTCAAATGAATGACTGTTAAATTTTTTCCATTAGTCTATTCAAAGATCTCCTTTGTAGTTTGTACACCTAATTGGATGTCCTTTGGTTTTCCCGTTAGTTAGTTCCAATATTTCCTTTACCCTCGATAAAGTAGTCATTAATTAATATTTTTTAAATATGACTCATTAATTATAATTTAATTTTTTTATAAAACATAACTACGTTAATAGAAGTTTTACGTCAAAAATTTATAATTTTAAATTGAGTGATATAAAAATAATTTATTGACTACCGATTATAGATGAGAACCTGCAAATTTTAAATGAGAAATTTCAACTGCAATTTTAAGTATTGGCTCCCTACATATCTTGTTCTATTAACTTTATATTGATATGTTCAATTTCTATGGGCATTAAAAAATATTAAAGTTGCTCTTTTTATGTACTATTTATAAATTAAAATAAGCAGTATAAAAGAAATTTTGAAATCAACTAACGGGAAAAAATTGGTCATTCATTTGCTAGGTTAATTTGCATTATATTAGTTAGTTGTAAGGCAATGTAGAATATTTTGAAGCTTTGGTGGTCTATGTGAATGATAAGACAAAGTTAAGTGGCAAGGTTGAATATTTTGAAACTTGGGTGGCCTATATGAATAATGTTCTAAAGTCTCATTTTTTACTTTTAGAGACAACTTAATACTAACTACTAACTTTGGCCATAATTTTATAATTTTATGAAAATCTAATTTTTTTCACGCAATTCTAAAAATTGTTATTGATTCATCATACCATCAATAACAATTTTTAGAATTTCATAGGAATGATTAGATTTTCATAAATTATGGTCAAATTTCAACTAAGTTGATCATAAAAATCAAAATGAGACAAACTTTTCGAGACAAAGAAAATATGAGGTAGGCCCAATAACTAAGCATCCACCTGGGTAGAAAATCAAGAAAAATTAAATGTTTACATGAGCAATTAAATCAGGAATTGAATAACCTCTACATCGGTCGCTCCCTACACCGGCTAGATGTCTGATTTTTTCCACATTTTCTCCTTTTTGAATCAATAGTTGATTAATTAGATTAGGTGTGGGTTTCACATTTACCAAATTAATCAAGGTCGTCAACTCAACTGATTCAAGGGATGTGGTCATGGACCATTTGAAAGTGAACTTTGGGTTAATTTTTGAAAGTCAGCACTATATCAGAAAAATAGAGAAAACAACTACAAACCCATGAGGGTTAATCAGAACACATTCGGCAGTTAAGGTGCACCAAAGTGCAAAAAGAGAACCCTGTTATAAACATCAAGGCACACAATGAAACAAGAAAATAATACTCCCTCCAGTCACATTTTATTTGACCACATTTGACTTTTAGTAGTAAATACAAATAAATTTTGACTGATTATTAATGCCATCTATTCATCCTAATGAAATTCTAACAATTGCTAGTGATTTATCAAAAACAATTTTTAGAATTTCATTAAAATGACAATATTTTTTTGTCAAAGTTCACTTGTATTGATCATCAAAAGTCGAATATAACCAAACAAAATGAGACAAAATAGGAAGTACTCCCTCCGTCCCGTCCGAAATGTCACAAATTTTCTTTTTGGGCCTCCCATTTGAAAGGGCACAACCCAAAAATGAATTTTTTTTTAATACTTCTTTATTTGTGGGACTCACTTGTCATACTCTCACAATAAATATCCCCTAACTATTTCCTACCTCACTTTTTCTTTTCTACATCACCTTTCACTCATAACATTTATTTTACTATCCACTTTTTCTCTTTCCTATATCACTTTTTTTAATTCCCTTGCAAGAACACAAAAATGCCCTTTCGGACAGGACGGAGGGGATATGTAGTTTGTAACACAAAACTACTTCCACAAAAAGACAGGTATGCTGCTGGTTTAATTCTCACATGAGAAAAGCATGGTTTTAAGTTCATAAACTACATACCATGTATGCTTCTAGTTTAATTTCCTCCCACAAAAAGGAAAAAAATGTATTGCCTCTTTCTCCATTATGAAGGTGTGAAGGAAATCCACACCAGATCTCCAAATAACAGCATGAAGCCCAATCTTTCTGCAATTAAATCCCATCTACAATAGATGCCGATATAAGGGTTAGTAGCTATCCCATCATTCGAGCTCTAACAAGGAAAAATCTACAGAAGAAAATAGCATTATACATATACTCCTAATTCATTGGATATACGGAGTAGTACTTTTCATAAGAAAACTACATCGTTAAGAGGATGACCAGATTCAAAGTTCCATCGGAGTTCTTTGTTGGAAAAATGTTATTGTGTGAAGGAAATTGTGCACATTTCTTTTATATTAGTACTTTTAAGAAAACTACATCGTTAAGAGGATGACCAGATTCAAAGTTCCATCAGAGTTCTTTGTTGGAAAAATGTTATTGTGTGAAGGAAATTGTGCACATTTCTTTTATATTATTAACATATAGAAATTGTGGTTTATATTTGTCCAAATTGATATTTGAAAAATAAAAATATTAAGGCTTAATTAAGTGAGTAAAGTTGGAACATTAAGCAAAATTATTTCTATAAAAGTAATTTCTATAGGTAGATTTTCCGTTAAACTTACTGCTCGAGATATAGACTACTTGAGAGAGACGGGTTTCATAGAAGGAGGTTGACCTATCGGGGGATAGACTTTGTGGAAGTTGATTTTGTTGTAGACAATTTGCTAAAGGCAAAGTTGGTGTCTAGTAAATGTTCAACTAATGAGTATGGATTGTAACATCCATTAGCCTTAATAAAACACATAATGGATGACATTCTGATGGTTAAAAATTGTAACTACCTAATATTTACTACCAAGGTTAATAGCCTTATTGAATTGGTGAGTAATGGAATATAAGTTACAATTGTGAGAATATAAACTATTATCCACAATTTACTAAAGAGAAGAGAAGAGAGAAAAAGAGAGACAAGAGAAATGAGAATAAGAACGCATGTTTTCGTCTTTGTCATTTTGATGTCTTTCTTCCATGAAAATGATGGTGATTTTGTCCAAGCATAGTGAGATTGCCGGAGATTTCAGTGTGCAAGAATAGTCTGGTCCGTCTGTTTTATCCTGGGAGGCGAACGTCCAAAACAACTTCATGCACAACTCGGTGAGGGGGCGAATTTGTCTTAAGGAGAGTGTGTCACACACGACTCGGGCAACATCAAGAAGATCATCAAACGAATTTTCTCCTACGATTTCTCCTCGTTTAATTTTACGCTGTAATTTGTTTTTCAATATATTGTAATTCGTTTCTTTTTGTGCTTTGTAAAATTTTGTCTGACAATCTTAAGACAAACTCCCTATTTGAGAAAGGATTACAGATTTGAGAACCCGGTGGAGCGACGGCCATGGGAGAAAAGATAGAAAACGATGGAAGAGACGGATGGAAGGAAATTCCAGCAAGTTTTTGCAATGACCAGCTGTGGTAAAATTGTAATTCCCGATTTGTTAACCGTTGGATCGAGCTCAAATTCGGTGAGCAGGTTCTAATCTCATAGAAGAACAATCTGGACGATGGAGATCGAAATATTTTATGTGGAGATGAAGATAAAATTTTCGGATCAGAACAGTTTATGGAAAAAAAAATATTGTTTTTTGAACATATAATGAACTAACTGATGAACATCAAGGATGTTGCGAAGATTGTGTAAAATTGTTGTGGCAATGCCACTTCTAGTGTTTATACAATGGGTGATATATCTCTTATGGTTCATGAGATCATAGTGAGAAAAATTAAAAAATTCGTAGGAACTAAATTGAGAATTTGAACGTTGAAAGATGTAGTCTTAAACGTTCTTATGGTTCACAAGAATCATAATGAGAAAAATTGAATATTTCGTTGAAACTATGTTGAGAAGATGAACGTTAAAAGATGTAGTCTTTAACGTTGCATTTTATCAATGATGTATTGACAAAGATGATAGGGCTTCGTTAAAGGAGTTGTTATATCATATTATTGTCATTAGTGACAAAAATAAAAACAATAGAGCTTCTTGAAAGAAGTTGTTGAATTCTATTGTTGTGAACATTTACAAATGTTACAAGAACTAAAACCATAGGACTTCTTGGAAGAAGTTGTTAAAACCTATTGGAGAAATATGTGACTAATGTCATAAAGATAAAAATAATAGGACTTCTTGAAGAAAGTTATAAAATCCTATTATGTTGATGATGACAAATGACACAAAATATTTAGAAGGAGAACTTCTAAAAAAATTGTGTATTATATAAATGAGAATGTAACTTTCTTTAATTTAGAGGTACTCCAAGATGAGACCTTTAAAATTTTGGAATAATTAACCTTCAATTATAATTTCATTAAGAAATTTAGATGTTTATAAATATGAGTGGTTATAAGAAATAAATTATGTTAATTCTCCTATTGAATTAGCAATTTATTCTTGGAGTTAATTCTCTAATTAAGTTAGAGAGTTATATTTATAACAACAAAGTTATAAAAATTGTTGAAAATTAAAACCAGTGTTTGGTTTATGTGGAGACAAATCTATAATGAAATGTGGTTGTTCCAAGTATTCCGGATCACCATAGTAAGAAGTTAGAAATTTTTGTTGGCCTCAACTTTAAGTGATGACAACAAAAGATATTCTACTTGACCACCTTGAATTAGAGAGGTTTATTATGGAAGATCCTACAAAGTTGGGTGAAAATGATATGTATGTTCAAGCCTTGAGTGGGGTTGAAGCATGCGAATTTTCTTTATCGAAACTATATGCTTAATGAATTGTCGGATTCATTATAAAACGTATATAGTACCAAGAAAATTGCAAAACATTTGTGGGAGTCATTGGACTATAAATATAAAATCGAGAATGCGGGTGCATTGAAAATCATTGTAATCCGCTTCCTTGATTTTAAATAGTGAACTCCATAAATGAAATAAAAAAACCATATGGAAGAAGTGGAAATAGTCTTCCATGAAAACCATGTCGAATGGATGGTGTTGAATGAAATTCTCAAGTGATAACAATAATTGAGAAATTGTTTTCCACTTGAAAATATTTTAAAATCACCTCAAATATAAATGAATGGAAATAAATGTTGAGTGTGTGCTATTCGTCTTTGTGGTGGAAAAGAGAATAGAATTTTGGAGAAAAAGTTGTCTAACATTTCTTGTGGCGAAAGCAAATGTGATGAAGCATGCCGAAATGCTTAGTACAAAGACAAAGTTGGTCAAACTTGTTTGAAATGTCAAACTTGTGTGAAAAGTCAAGTCAAACGTGTTTAAAAAGCCAAACTTGTTTGAAAAAGTCAAGCATATACCTTGTGTCTTGAGTGGCAATTGTGATGTCATCAAGAATGTAATTCATGATATTTGAATGAATGAAATGGAAGGGTATTCAAGTGATTAATAATGAGAATGAATCTTTTTATATGGTCAAAATAGATTCAAACAAGACTTATCAAATATGTGGTTGAAGTTATAATCAAAGCATATTGATGCTTGAGATGAGAATATTATTCACTAGATGATGGTAAAATGTAAGTTTTACCCATAACATTGCTTGCTAAAAAGCAAAATGTTGAATCTTATTTCTTTAAAGAAAAAGTTGGAAATCAACTTAATAAAGAGGTAGTGATAAAACACAACTAAATGTAGTTTGTGTATAAGTTATACTAAATACTATTAATTGCATATGTGTTGGGTATGCTTACAATAGTTGTCATTATAGAATTCTTATTTATGAATTCAAGATTCAATAATGGAATCATGAAGCGCTTCTTTTTTTAAAGAATATGCTTCCGTATAGATTAAAAGATGGGGCAAACTCATTGAAACGGATTCATGATTCAATAAAATAAGAAGAAACTTATCATGAGAAAATGATAAAGAAGAGGCGTGACCTCTACATAGCAAATGAGATAGGATATGAAAATTCTATGGCCCGAATTTTCTAACCTCCATGCTAGAAAGTGGATCACAAAGTTATAAAGACATTGAGCTCTTTGGAATGATCTTTGTGGAAAGTGGCCATTAAAAGTGAGATTGATTTCATCTTGAAAAATCATACTTGGAAACTAGTAGATTTACCTTCTAGTAGTAAATCACTAGCATATAAGCGAATTAAAAAAAAAAAAAAAAAAGGAAATGAATACCGATGAAACAATCAATGAGTACAAGGCTAGACTTGTAATTGAGGATTACAAGAAAAATGAAGACCTTGATTACTTTTATACTTATTCTCTCATCATGAGAATAAAGGTTTGTATTTGCAATTGCTGCATAGCAGAATTTGAAATGCATCAAATTGATGTAAATAACATTTCTAAAGGTCGATTTAGAAGAGAAAATTTACATAGAACAACCCGATGGGTTTGTTGTACATGAGCAATGAAACAAAGTGTCCACAATGTATACCATTTAGTGTTCACAATGTACACCATGATCAAATGATGCTAATAATGAAAATTGGCATTATTGCTAATTTTAGGACTACCCCAAAAATGTGGGGGTGAGTATACTTTGGAAAATAATTACCTATTGGAAAGGTTTCCCCAAGAAAACAATGAGATGTCCATATGAAGTATGGAAACGTAGGCCTACGTACACTTGTGAATGTGGGGTGTTTCGTAAAGTAGCAAGTCCAATTACCAAAGAAATTGAATTTGGTTACTAAATGGTGGATTATGTTTCAAGAGTTATGTTCATAACAATTGCGCATATTGGTTTGTTATATATGATTCAATAAGTTTGAATATATATATAAAAATCAAAAGAAAATAAAATCAATGGAAATCAAGTATTGATGTCAAATTCATGGAAGTGAATATATGATACTTTGAATGAAATAGATCAAAGTATTGAAACGGTTCAAGAAATGGAACCTAGAAGAAAATGTGCTAGTTTGTAAAGTCATTGTATGACTTGAGACAAGTACAAAGATAATGACATCAAAGGTTTGATTGTGTGGATTTAAACAAGAGTGACTACGTCACTTTGTTAATTAAATCCAAAAACGATATGTTAACTAAGGAAAATTCTAGTCAATTTGATCTGTTGATTCAAATTCAAGGAAAACTAATAGACTTGTTGTTAAACAAGTCATTAGGTGGATATTCTTGAAATTTTGAAATGATCAATATGGAATAGCTGGGATTTAAATGAATTTGAGTTAACAATTATCAAATGGATAAAGCTTGTGTTAGCAAGATGATATATTGCTAAAGTCAATTTATGATTGAAAAGACATATAGCAATGTGTGTAATGGTAGTCTAGATACCATTAGAGAACTACTCTCAACTAATTTGACTATGTGAAGTCAAATGATAAACGGATCCATTAACCAAATGATTAAATCGAGAGTTAGTTGTAAATTCGGAGGGGAATGGGACTTGAGCCTCTCAAAAGTTAAACACAGCGGAAAACCTAATATAAATGACTGGAGATCCCAAGAACTAGATTCAATGGGACCACCTAACTGTTAAAAGAATTGTAGCGTCACTGTGGGGGGAATTAACCCCAAGTCCATTCCTATTATTGACATCTCGAAAGGACAAGGATAAGCATATGACTTAATGATTTTTACGCGTTGAAAATTTGAGCGGGGTAATACGGGTTACCTTTAAGAAATCACCTATGTGAGAGAGAAGTGGGGCTGCTTCGAGGAGAATTGTGTGAGGCTCAATTCTTAGAACCTCTCACAGAACCAGGCAAAATGTTTAGGGCCATGAATGAACATAGCTATGAGAATTGAACTATGTTAGGACGATACTTGTGTCAAGCATATGATCGGCTACACAAAAAGCATAATGATTCAAGGACATCGCGTCTATCGACTTGCGAGTAGAGTAAATATGTTTGTACGAGCGAAGGTTCAATGGGTATTCCCACACCTATCGTATGCAAGTTTTCGTCTGCCGGACTCTATCACCAAACTCGTCATCAATTTCCTTCATGTGGGGGATTGTTGAAAAAATGTTATTGTATGAAGAAAATTGTGCACGTTTCCTTTATATTATTAACATATAGAAATTGTGGTTTATATTTGTCCAAATTGATATTTGGAAAATAAAAATATTAAGGCTTAATTAAGTGAGTAAAGTTGGAACATTAAGCAAAATTATTTCTATAAAAGTCATTTCTATTGTAGACTTTCCGTTAAACTTACCGCTCGAGATATAGACTACTTGAGAGAAGCGGGTTTCATAGAAGGAGGTTGACCTATCGGGGGATAGACTTTGTGGAAGTTGATTTTGTTATAGACAATTTGCTAAAGGCAAAGTTGGTGTCTAGTAAATGTTCAACTAATGAGTATGGATTGTAACATCCATTAGCCTTAATAAAACACATAATGGATGACATTATGATGATTAAAAATTGTAACTACCTAATATTTACTACCAAGGTTAATAGCCTTTTTGAATTGGTGAGTTATGGGATATAAGTTACAATTGTGAGAATATAAACTATCCACAATTTACTAAAGAGAAGAGAAGAGAGAAAATGAGAGACAAGAGAAATGAGAATAAGAAAAATGCATGTTTTCTTCTTCGTCATTTTGATGCCTTTCTTTCATGGAAATGATGGTGATTTTGTCCAAGCATAGTGAAATTCGCCGAAGATTCTAGTGTGCAAGAATAGTCCGGTCCGTCCGTTTTATCCTGGGAGGCGAACGTCCAAAACAACCTCAAGCACAACTCGGTGAGGGAGCAAATTTGTTTTAAGGAGAGTGTGTCACACATGACTCGGGCAACATCAAGAAGATCATCAAACGAATTTTCTCCTACGGTTTCTCCTCGTTTAATTTTACGTTGTAATTTGTTTTTCAATATATTGTAATTCGTTTCTTTTTGTGCTTTGTAAGATTTTGTCTAACATTCTCATGTTTTATGCCAGTAGAAAATACAACCAGCATGTGTCAAATACATTGCTACAATTTGAAGATTTTGTAGCTAGGACCGATCAATTTATTTGGCCACTTGTGTGTAAAGTTGATCATACAAGTGTTTAAATAACTGTCTAGACAACTAAACACGCGCACAAAAGTAAATAAAATGCAGCGGAATAAAACAAATGTTTAAACACTTCAGCAAGCATTACTTGCTGGAAAACCTTTCACAAAAAAAAAAAAAAAACAATCTTGTTGTGAACAAGTTGCAACGAAACTTTACAATGAAAGGTGAACGGTATAAACCTAAGTACGAATATGGGCTAGTCCGGACAAGGCTCAGGTGGATTGGGCCATAAACATAATCCATAAAGTCTCAAGCTAAGAGGAAAAACCTGGGCTTCCTCGTCTATCTATCTCGTCATTCATAAGGCTGACCTGGGCTCAGCAGGCGAGTATAATGCCCAACTCAAAGTGTCGAAGAGACCTCCCTCGTAGGCCGAGACCATCTCCCTTGAGGACGAGGTGCCTTCCTCGGCTATGACGTCATCACGATGGGCACTCCATTCTCTCTCAATCCTTCCCCGGCTCATAGTAGGCCGAGATGGCCATGTATGATGAGGAAGGGAGCATCTCGGCATTTCGGCATAGTGCAGCTTATGCAGTCCTATCCTAACAAGGACACTAAGCAATTATAATCTTATCAGGATTGTAACCATCTCCTATATCAATTCATGTCAAATAAGGACTCTCCAACAGATCTAATCCTCTTAGGATTATATCTTATCTCTCTACAGTCTAAGTTCAACATGGATTCTATATATCCATCGCTATAAATACAGGCCATTATATCCATATTTTGGGGTACGTGATCTCTTTGACTAGAAGCTCTGTCAATTTGATTTCTCTATACACAAATCGTGAACTTACTCTCACGCCGGAGGACCTTCGCCGGTGAAGCCCCGACTTAGTTTACGTTTTCTGTCTTATTTTCAGGCTATTCAATCGCCGGAGTACAACCGACCGCTGGATTTGGGCTGATTCGATCTTTTTCGCTGAATCAAAAGCAAATAAAAACTTACGAAAAGAGAAAAAGTTCTAAACTAAGAACACGAAAACAGAAAATCAATTTTGAAGTTTCAATCACGTAAACTTCAAGAACAAAGCACAAAGACTCTTATGAAATCTGAATACTCCGTTTTGACTCTAGGAATTCGCGCTTGACAATGAGAGGAGCGGTCTTCTTTTATAGGCATTATCACAATCCTTTTTCAATAAGGATTCTTCTTGTTCACTACTTTCCTTATCAACAATGAGTTCTTTCCTATCTTAAATGCCTACCTTAAATATCGGATCATTATTAAAGATAAGAATTAGCCGGTTAATCAATTAAAATCTAAAAACAATATTTACAATTATTTCCTAATCTAAAGTATATAAAATATATACAATATTTATAAAATTGAAATCACAAAGATACTTTTAATTTAAGAGTATTTCCAGACTCTTTCAATCTCCCGCTATCTTTGTGGTTCTAATCAAAACTCGCATGAATTGTTAAGTCCAAAAACAAAACTGTCATAATATTCCAAATTCGAACAAAGTACAAATTTAAGTTATTACAACCCAAAATAAAATAATACTAAAATTTTTTGTTATTTAAATGCCAAGATCAGCATATATGTCCTCTCCAAGAAATTCTTCCTTCCATGGCAACATATGCATCCTTCTCAATATCAAATATCAAGTCATCTTCATTATTTGTTGCTCCCCCTTATCAGTCAATCCATTTTCACCGAAACTAGCTTCAGGTCCCCCTGCATGAGTGATCACTTCTCCCCCTTTTGAGAGGAACCACCAAGACTGTCCCTAAGGTCAGCAATGGATTTCTCTAGTCCAATAATCAGCACCTATCTCCTTTCAATTTTAGCCTTGTGAGAGTTGATCTAGGTCTGAAAGATGGTTATCTGAGCATGTATGGCACTCTTGTCTGAAGAGCCAGAATATGTAGGATCAGTTGTGTTGATAGTTGTTTGAACAACTAATTGAGTAGATGGTTGGACAGAAAATGGGACAGAGGAGGGCCCAGCTGTTTGAGCAAGATCATTAAACCAGAGTTGTCTTCTAAGGTTTTGGGGATTTTGAATTACTCATAAATGAGAGACAGAGTTTCCCCTCTCAATCCCTTGATCTTTGAGCATGGCCTAGATAAGGCTAGGATGAGGGTAAGCATAGTTGGTGTTGAATCTTCGTTTTTCCACCATTTTTTCCGGCGAACCATAGCCGAAAACTTCTTGGGTACATTTTTTTCTTGATTTTCAGGTAATATTCTTTCTCTTTTCTTTCTTTCGTAGTTTTAGGTTCCTTGTATGTACATGGCCCGTTCAAAACAATGTGCTAGGGATACTAAATATGGGTAGTGTAAAAAATTAAAAGGTTTTTATAAGCGGGGGAGGGGTAACTGGATTAGACTAACTATTGTTGAGTTAAAATACTTTATTAATTACTGAGGGGACTGGAACAGTAGTATTGGACTCTTTTAAAATTCAAGGGCCCACACATCTCCCATCCTCTCATGTCACCATGTTAGGATTTTTGGATAGGGAGACTTTTTGTAAACACATTTGTAAGGAGGCGGGTTGCCCTTTGGGTCCAGAGAGCTCTAGCTTAAGTGTTAGCGAAGAGCGAGCTGAAAGTGAGGAGCCTGATGACACGGATGAGGATTATCGGGTTGTAAATGATGTTAACGCTGTTTTTTACAAACATATTCAAGCCGGCGAAGGCGAGATGCAAGGCCAGGGCTCAAGCAGGGCAAGCAGTTCGCATTCGGTTGCGCGAGATCCTGAGGCGAGGAGCATCTCGCAATCTTTTGATTGGACAAAGTTCTATACCAAACACTCCATTGACCCTACTTCATACCATCTCACCCATCATGGCTCTCTGGACTTAAATGAAATGAGAAAACGCTAGGATGTCGTTATAGCTTATCCTTCTCAATTCAAATTTGGATTGCGACTTCCTTTAGACCCATTCATTTGTTATTTCCTTAGTGAGATGTATGCCTCTGTTATGGATCTTCATCCCAACGCCATTAGGATTCTTTCCTGTGTCATTGCGGTTTGTAGAGGACAACGCCATAAGCCTACCATGCCTCTTCTTAGGGAATATTTTGATGTAATAAAAGTCCATTCCGCTGATGATCATAAAGTCACCTTTAAGACCAGCACAAACAATAAGTTTTTTACCACAGAGCCCAATAAAATTCATCATTTATATGACAACCCCATTGCCATAACCTCAAGTCGTGGGTGGCACCATCCTGTTGATTTATCTCCTTTAATCACTCATCTTGGGACCAAATCGCATTTAAGTCCTAATGAGCAACATGCCAAGGTTGATTTCGCTAGAACCTTGTCTAGGTTTGGTAGTAAGTGTTTGTTTTCTTGGAGGCTAATCCTGCGCGATGAGGATATCTTGAGGCAAGTTGGGATCTCGCCTAGCTTAGTTGGCGGAGTGGCCCCTATAATTCCTTTTGGTTATCCTGTCTCTTTTGATGGCTAGGTGGTTCATGATAATGGTGTGTTCATCCAACTGTGTCCCTTGCCAGGCGACGTGAATGTTTTTGCCTCCATTCATATGCTTATTTTGGGTGTTGTGGTGGTGGTGAGGTGGTCTTTAGGCAATTGGTTAGTGGTGGGGTTTATGGTGGTGTTGGATTGTTGATGTTCGAGATGGTGGTGTTAGTGGTGATTAAGGGTGCGCTCCCGAGTTTAAATTAGGAGAGAAAGGAAAGGAAGTGGGAGGAATTTAAAACATTTTCCTTCCTGATTTGTGCTCCCGAGTTTTTCTTGGAGGGAAGGAGAAGGAAAGGTGGGGAAAATTTTTAAAATTTTCCTTCCTTTCAATTCCTTCCAAAAGTGGGAGGAATTGGAAGGAAAGAAAATTTCATTAAAATTTTTTTTGATACACCTATTTTACCCTTTAAAATAAAACACTCTTCTTCTTTTATTAAGGATAAACATGTAATTTAAACTTTTTTGCTACCTTTTTCTTCCTAAACTCGGGAGCAATCAAGAGAGAAATTGAATTCCCTCCCCTTCTCTTCTTTTCTTTTCTCTTCTCTTCTCTTCTCTTCTCTCCGTTACAAACTCGGGAGCAGACCCTAAAGGGGTTATAGATCCATTGATTTTTTTTAACATGCAGGGACCTATTTGAATTATTATTTTTGTAAATTTCGTTAGTTTTGTTAAATTTTCTAGTGAAATGACAATTTTCCCCTTAATATATCATTTGGCTTGCATATGACGTACATTCCGTTTGAAGAAAAAAAATTGTTATTTCTTTCACCACATTGCAACACTCTTATAAACCTAGGATTCATATTTTAATAGTTACGATCCATATAATCAATTGCAACAAATTGTAAAACTCAGGTAAACAAACCGCAATTCGTCCTCTTTACAAATACATTACAGGTAAAATATAAATAAGGCTTGATAGTTTTTAAAGCGACATACTCCCTTCGTGTCGGGTGAATGGAGACTTATTTCCTTTTTGGGTCGTCTCACGTGATTGGAGACTGTCCAAAATGGAAAGAATGTTATGAGTGTAATAGTAAAATGGGAGAGAGAATGAGTGGAGAGAATAGTAAATTATAATGGTGTTGTGAGTATTAAAATAATGTAGGAGAGAGAATGAGTGGAGAGAATAGTGAAAATTATTTCCTTTTTCTTAATTATTGTGCTCAATTTTTTGGTGTCCATTGACCCAACAAGGAGGGAGTACTAGATTAGCACTTGACTTGCAATTTAGAAAAGAAACCTCAATTTAGTGATCATGTGTGAGGTGCATGTGAGAATAATATAAATTAATACTACTAATTTTCAAGTGGTTCAGTTATAGATTTTTGTAAATTGAGGGAATGGTCACAAAAAAGAAACCACATCTCTCTTTTGAATTAACCCAACCCTGAATCAAACACTATTAAAACCCATGTTCAACTAACCCTTCCCCACGCAGGGGGTCCTTCCAACCCAACCTTCATTCTTTCCATTGCACGCCCCCCTTCCCACCCTCCATTCTAGGGGTGTTAAGTAGTTAGGTTTAAATCGTGGTTCAAAATTGAACTAAATCAAATCACGTGGTTTAGTTCAATTTTCAAGTAATAGTGGTTTGGTTCAGTTCAAAAAATTGTCAAATCGTGTGGTTCGATTTGGTCTACGGTCTTGAAATTACCCGGATCCGGCCCGCGGATCGGACATCTCGTCGTTGGGTGGTCGTTCGCTGCGTTTTTCTTTTGTAGAGTCGCCATGCCGTTTTGATTGTACCCAAAACATTGAGAAAAGACTTTTTTTTATTTTTTGTTGTGTGATGAGATTTTTGAGTTCGGAGGTCAGGTTACGTCTCGGGAAGAGATAGTTGAGCTCACCCGAGTTGCCTCGTATACACGAGTCTTTCGATACCCTTCTTTCTTTAAAAGTTGTGTGTGTGTGTGTGCTTTTTTAAAAATGCATTTTGAAAATGATGTCTACATTGTAGACGATGTATTTAAAAGAAATATTTAAATACTGAAATTAATTAAATGAAATTTGGAAGGAGGCCTTACCAATGTTGGTTTGTGTCTATCTTCCGCGGGGGAATGTGTTTGATTGAGACGTCGGGGTCGACCGGGATGGACCGGGATTGCCTCGAGATGGACAGGTGTGTGCCGGCAGAGCTTCGGGATGGCTTGGGATGGACCGGTGTATGCCGGCAGAGCTTCAGGATGTCTCGGGATGGCTAGGTGTGTGCCGGCAGAGCTTTGGTATGCTTCAAGATGCCTCGGGACGGACCGGCAGGTCTTCGGGATGCCTCGGAATATGCCTCGGGATGCCTCGGGATGGACCGATAGGGCTTTGGGATGATTCGAAATGCCTCGGGATGGACCGGCAGGGCTTCGGGATGCTTCAGAATGGCTCGGAACGAATCGACAGGGCTTCGAGATGCTTCGGAATGGCTCGGGATGGACCTACAGGGCTTAGGGATGCTTTGGGAGCGCCTCAGGATGGTTCGGGAGCACCTCGGGATGGCTAGGGAGCGCCTCGGGATGGCTCAGGAGGGGCCGAGAAGGCTTAGAGGGGAGCCAGAAGGCTGGGGGAGAGATGAGAGAAGGGAGGTGACAAAAATATGAGAGGGGGAGCCCTCTATTTATAGGCTCCAAAAAATGCAATATGGTCCGTACGGACCTTTGTGGTATTACTGATTCTTTTGTTTTCCCGGATTTGAGGATATATTGTGGATTAAGGGGATTTTTTCATCATTTTGACATGTTGAAGGAAGTGTCCGTATGGACCATTCTTTACTTTGTAAAGTGGTCCGTACGGACCACTATGTCAAGTGGCCCTTTTTTGTAATTCCTGCAAAGTCCTTTTGTTCCTTTTTATCCCTGAAAGGCCTTCCTTTGGTTTGGTTGGTGGTTTTGGACCTTTTGGAGGTTATGGGTCTTCGTGATCACGTACGCGTGAGTCCCCAGTGTTTCCCGTATGCTCGGATGGAGAGCGGTCCGGATTGGGGTACTTACAGGTCTGTACTCCCAAATCACAGTTCGAGACCGCGATACCGAACCACAACCGAACCGATAAACCAAACCACCAAACTGTTCAATATTAATCGTAGATATGCATATCTTTTATCTTTATATCACATTTAGATTTGAAAACCCTTAATTCTATTAATTGTTTTTAACCCATAACCCTTTTTTCTTTTGGTTAATCTTCTTATAATAACTAGTGAGTACCCGTCGGTCCCCGACGGGGGATAAAACACTGAGGTAAAAGTTAAATGTAAATACAATTCAAAAAATTAATGAGATAATTTTATGTAATATATTACAACTTGTCAAAACTTCTTTGTATGCAACATTTGTAGTCGTGTCATCTGACTGTTCATGATTATTACATATAAGCACTTTAAGTCCTTTCCCTGTAGTTACTCTAGAAAAAGCAACATATAATTGTCTATGACTAAATACTGGTCTTGAAAGAAAAAGGCCAACATGAGCGAGCGACTGACCCTGACTTTTATTTATCGTCATTGCAAAAGAAACGGTCAATGGGAATTGTCTCCGTTGAAACCTAACCGGAAATTTTGTTGTATCAGAAGGTGACATAATCATCCTCGGTATCAACACCTTCTTACCAACATTCTTTTCGGACAACATTACCGCCTCGACAACGTGCTTACCTATATATATATATTAAAATAACTGTATGTTTTATGTCAAATAATCAAATAATTAATTGTATAAATGTATAATTATATACTAAGAAAATTGATTTGCGTACCTAGATTTGTAACGATCAATCTTGTACTGTTACACAATTCTGAAGCTTGATCTATATTTCGTAACAACATGACGATACATCCAATCTTTAGCTTCAGTATGTGATTAGGTATTCTAGAGCACTTGACGGTGTTTAGGAATTCAGTTGAAAATATATCTTCGGCTGATTGGTTAAATTCCTCGTCTTTGCATATGGCGTCAGAACTCATGTATTTCACTTCTTTTCCAGGAAAGAGCGACATAACATACTCATTAATACTGTCAACAATCTCATTTGTTAGTGCAAGTATAGCTCGATTCATGAAAAATCCATCAACATCTTTATTCTGCATTAATTTCTGGTATATGCAATCCATGATAGCTGAGATGGTATTGACAGAATCTCTTATCAATATGTCATCTGATATTTTGATTTCAACTTCACCATGGTTCTTATCACCTACCTGCAGTAATAACCATCATATAATAAATAAATATTAGTAAAAATATGAACTTAAAAGGAAGTAAAAATCAATACTAAAATTGAGAGAAGACCGAAAAATTATGAAGCAAATTTTACTAATATTAAGACGGATATAGTACATAAATTGCAACAAAGGTAGTAAGGCTTTTGAGACAGAGGTAGTAATAACCAAGGGATAAAATATGTATCTATATCTTAAAAGCAGTTGTTACTTATCACCTGCAGTCCTATCACCAACGGATAATAATCAATTTGCAAACGACCTGATATCCTCAACATCCGAAGAAGACGAACCACCCTACATAAAATATTATATTTTAGTCTTATTATAACTTTTAAAATATAGATACGTATACATAATGTTAAACAAAATGTATTTGAAAATCACCTATAATCTCATATTTTGTGTTAACCTTAGTACTTTGCATTCATTCCATAGTGTCGATGAACATAGTGAAGCATGCACAATATCATTTCTGCTACCCATAGGTACGATCGGAAGAGTTTGTATGAAATCTCCTCCAAATACCACAACCTTACCACCAAACGGATTATCACATAACAGTCCATCAGGGCCACGGATAATATCTCTCAAGCTACGATCAAGTGCCTCAAAGCAGTGTTTATGTGCCATTGGAGATTCATCCCAAATAATAAGCGATGTTTTTTGAAGTAACTCTGCCTCATCAGAACCTGGCTTAAGTTTGCTATACATGGAAGTCTCATAAAGCTGTAAAGGTATACCAAATTGAGAATGAGCAGTCCTACCTCCGGGAAGTAATAATGAAGAAATACCACTGGATGCAAATGCAACTACAATCTTCCTCTGCATCCGTAATGCAACACATAATGTCTTCCACATAAACATCTTTCCCGTCCCTCCATAACCATACAGGAAGAATACTCCACCATTTTCACTATCGACAGCTGACATGATTTCTTCATATACTCCCTTCTGCTCAGCCGTGAGTTGTTTATACAACCTGGCGTGCTCAACCTTCATCTCTTCTATATCATATGATGTTTCATCTAAAATAAGCCTGTTCTGTGCATCCTCAATAGCAGAATCGATCGGCTTAGGCATAGTTGTAAACTTATGCAGGCTACTTCCATTTTGAACCAATATCTTTTCAATTTCTGCTAAAGTAAGATTCTTCTTCTGTTCTTCGTTTAGTTTCAATCCTGACACAATTATGAAAAAATTCAATTAAATATATATCAAAGAGTTAATATAATAATAATAATTAAATAAATACAAATTATATATATACGTATACTAGATATATAAGATAAAACATAAAGGGAGTACGAAATAATATATGTTCTTAAATTAAACGTTAAAACTTGGAACTCAATATATTTGACAAAATGAATTATGATTATATAATATCTTGACATGAAAATTAGTGTGGGAGGGAAGGATGATACTATTACTGTGAGACGGTGGGAGTACATTCATTTGTAAATATTAAATAACCAATAAATTTGTTCTCCAACCAATAAAAAAACTATATTTTGTAAATAAAATTGATAACAAATTAGTGCGACACGGAGGAAGTACAAATTTAAAAAATGTACTACAATCAACTTTATATCTCAAATATTCGACCAAAGCATAAACATGTATGTAATATCCATATTAGATAATTAATGCGGGACGGATGGAGTGGTGAATATTTTTGCCATACGATCGGAGTACACTATTGAAAGTAGAACAAATATCCAGTATATTTTACTTTAATTACGGTTAGAAAAAAAATTAGAATTGTATTTTATTTTATAAGCATTTGTAATTACATTATATATAAGAGAAAATATATAAATATATGTAATATTAAATGAAAACCTATATTAGATTTAAAGATGATAAACTTACCCGGATTATTGTGCAGTTTCCTATAGTTGTATTCCATGTCATCGGAAAGTTTCTCCCAAGTCTTATCCCATACCTCGTGCGGCATAGTCATGGAATTAGACAGTAATATGACAACAAATAGTCTCCTTAAGGCTACAGACATTTTCCAACCAGCTGCTTCTTTTATTGCATCGACACCCAAGGCATAGGAAGCTGATTTAAAGTCCTTACAGACAACATGATCAACGGTTCTCAAATCTTCAAAATTTTTGCAACCGGCTTTATGATTCAACATAATCCTCAAGTAGTACAATTCCTCAAAGTTGACCGGCACATGATATATCCTTCCAATTGCAAGTCAACTATCTTTCCTGCGACGCCATTCACGTTTATTTTTTACCCACACAAAATACCTCGAGAATTCACAGTATTTCAAATGTCTACCGTCTTCATTATCACGGTTATACTCAATCCACTTAACAAACTGAAATTCTTTAACAGTCTCTGCTTTTTCAAGAACATCTTCAATGTAATCCCCTTCGTGAAAAGGTATAGTCTGGTCACCCTTCATGTGAAAAGCTAACCGCTCAACTGGTGGAGTTCTATAATGCAAATCAAACCCATATATCCTCCAAATCGCCTCACATGCAGAGACATATCTGCAATCAATGAACCTTTCAACCTCATCATCTTCTTCTAATCCAAGAGTTATCCTATCGCTACCCTTGTTAATGTACTTGAACAAATATTTGATAGCCATGCTCTGATTACAATACTCGATATTGATATGTGCTCTGTACTTCAAAAGCATATAGGCATTAAACGGAACAACATACCCATTGTGGAGATTACATTCACCCTTCTCAATAGTTGCCCCGGTGTCTCTCCGCCTATACACATGGTAACCATTTTCATCTATTAATGCGGGACGGAGGGAGTATACTATTACTGCTAGACGGATGGAATATAATATTATTACGGAGGGAATGAATATTTCTATTAGTGCTAGACATTGAGAGTATATTACTATGAAAAAGTTAATATCAATAAAAAATCTGACTTGAAGATTATATAGTTTGGATGGTGCTAAATACAAAATGCTAATAATATAGAATTGAAAAAATTAGTGGGGGACGAATGGAGTACATTATTATAAAAACTTTAAATATCAAATATAGATTGTTAAAAACTTTCAGAAATAAATTCGAAATATTTGACACTTACTTGCAGCAGGGCTACCGAACACTTTCTCGTCCTTAAAATCGCTGATCATTTCATCAAGTTTCATTTTGAAAACCCTTGATAACAAATTAGGGTGACACGGAGAAAGTACAAATTTAAAAAATGTACTACAATCAACTTTATATCTCAAATATTCGATCAAAGCATAAGCATGTATGTAATATCCATATTAGATAGTTAATGCGGGACGGATGGAGTGGTGAATATTTTCGCCATATGGTCGGAGTAAACTATTGAAAGTAGAACAAATATCCAGTATATTTTACTTTAATTACGGTTAGAAAAAAAATTAGAATTGTGTTTTATAAGCATTTGTAATTATATTATATATTAGAGAAAATATATAAATATATGTAATATTAAATGAAAACCTATATTAAATTTAAAGATGATAAACTTACCCGAATTATTGTGCAGTTTCCTATAGTTGTATTCCATGTCATCGAAAAGTTCCTCCCAAGTCTTATCCCATACCTCGTGCGGCATAGTCATGGAATTAGACAGTAATAGGACAACAAATAGTCTCCTTAAGGCTACAGACATTTTCCAACCAGTTATTTCTTTTATTGCATCGACATATTCCTTGTCGTCATCTAACAAACTCAAGGCATAGGAAGCTGATTTAAAGTCCTTACAGACAACATGATCAACGGTTCTCAAATCTTCAAAATTTTTGCAACCGGCTTTATGATTCAACATGATCCTCAAGTAGTACAATTCTCCACAGCCGACCGGCACATGATATATCCTTCCAATTGCAAATCTACTTTCTTTCCTGCGGCGCCATTCACGTTTATTTTTTACCCACACAAAATACCTCAGGAATTCACAGTATTTCAAATGTCGACCGTCTTCATTATCACGATTATACTCCATCCACTTAACAAACTGGGATTCTTTAACAGTCTCTGCTTTTTCAAGAACATCTTCAATGTAATCCCCTTCGTGAAAAGGTATAGTCTGGTCACCCTTCATGTGAAAATCTAATCGCTCAACTAGTGGAGTTCTATAATGCAAATCAAACCCATATATCCTCCAAATCGCCTCACATGCAGAGACATATCTACAATCAATGAACCTTTCAACCTCATCCTCTTCTTGTAATCCAAGAGTTATCCTATCGCTACCCTTGTTAATGTACTTGAACAAATATTTGATAGCCATGCTCTGATTACAATACTCGACATTGATATGTGCTTTGTACTTCAAAAGCATATAGGCATTAAACGGAACAACATACCCATTGTGGAGATTACATTCACCCTTCGCAATAGTTAACTAGGTGTCTCTCCGCCTATACACATGGTAACCATTTTCATCTATTATTGCGGGACGGAGGGAGTATACTAGTACTGCGAGACGGATGGAATATAATATTATTACGGAGGGAATGAATATTGCTATTAGTGCTAGACATTGGGAGTATATTACTATGAAAAAGTTAATATCAATAAAAAATCTGACTTAAAGATTATATAGTTTGGATGGTGCTAAATACAAAGTGCTAATAATATTGAATTAAAAAAATTAGTGCGGGACGAATGGAGTACATTATTATAAAAATTTTAAATATCAAATATAGATTGTTAAAAACTTTCATAAATAAATTCGAAATATTTGACACTTACTTGCAGCAGGGCTACCGAACACTTTTCCGTCCTTAAAATCAGTGATCATTTCATCAAGTTTCATTTTGAAAACCCTTGATAACAAATTAGTGCGACACGGGGGAAGTACAAATTTAAAAAATGTACTACAATCAACTTTATATCTCAAATATTCGATCAAAGCATAAACATGTATGTAGTATCCATATTAGATAGTTAATGCGGGACAGATTGAGTGGTGAATATTTTCGCCATACGGTCGGAGTACACTATTGAAAGTAGAACAAATATCCAGTATATTTTACTTTAATTACGGTTAGAAAAAAATTAAAATTGTATTTTATAAGCATTTGTAATTACATTATATATTAGAGAAAATATATAAATATATGTAATATTAAATGAAAACATATATTAAATTTAAATATGATAAACTTATCAGGATTATTGTGCAGTTTCCTATAGTTGTATTCCATGTCATCGAAAAGTTCCTCCCAAGTCTTATCACATATCTCGTGCGGCATAGTCATGGAATTAGACAGTAATAGGACAACAAATAGTCTCCTTAAGGCTACAGACATTTTCCAACCAGCTGCTTCTTTTATTGCATCGACATATTCCTTGTCGTCATCTAACAAACCCAAGGCATAGCAAGCTGATTTAAAGTCCTTACAGACAACATGATCAACGGTTCTCAAATCTTCAAAATTTTTGCAACCGGCTTTGTGATTCAACATAATCCTCAAGTAGTACAATTCCCCACAGCCGACCGGCACATGATATATCCTTCCGATTGCAAATCTACTATCTTTCCTGCGCCGCTATTCACGTTTATTTTTTACCCACACAAAATACCTCGGGAATTCACAGTATTTCAAATGTCGACCGTCTTCATTATCACGGTTATACTCCATTCACTTAACAAACTGGGATTCTTTAACAGTCTCTGCTTTTTCAAGAACATCTTCAATGTAATACCCTTCGTGAAAAGGTATAGTCTGGTCACCCTTCATGTGAAAAGCTAACCGCTCAACTGATGGAATTCTATAATGCAAATCAAACCCATATATCCTCCAAATCGCCTCACATGCAGTGACATATCTACAATCAATGAACCTTTCAACCTCATCCTCTTCTTGTAATCCAAGATTTATGCTATCACTACCCTTGTTAATGTACTTGAACAAATATTTGATAGCCATGCTCTGATTACAATACTTGACATTGATATGTGCTCTGTACTTCAAAAGCAGATAGGCATTAAACGGAACAACATACCCATTCTGGAGATTACATTCACCCTTCTCAATAGTTTCCCCGGTGTCTCTCCGCCTATACACATGGTAACCATTTTCATCTACAATAGTTCGCTCATTAAAAGGCTTGGTAAATTGCTTTGAACACCTATTATTTTACATACACAGAGATTTCGGATTTGAAGGACCACATGGACCATGCAGCATAAAATCTCTTACTGCCTCGTACAATTTCGGTTCAGCTTCCTTGTCAGATATCTCAGCTGAAATAATTTGTCTACATCTTTAGCAATCTTAGCTTGATCCTGTGGATTGAGAAAAAGAAGAATATGTGCATGAGGAAGACCTCTCTTCTGCCACTCAACCGTGTACACAACTGCGTAGAAACAAAAATAAAATATTTATATCCAAATATACTTAGAATTTATCTAAACATAAAAAACTAATAATATAGAAGTTTAAAAAATATGTGGGAAGATGGAATAAACTATTATTACGGAGGGAAAAATATTGCTATTAGTGTCGGACATTGTGAGTACATAAATATGAAAAAGTTAATATTAATAAAAAAATACTACTTGAAGATTATATAAAAGTTTTAAATATACGCGAGATTGAATAAACTACTAATGCAGGACATATGGAATATAATATAACTTTGGGACGGCGGGAATATACTAATCCTGCGGGACGGAGGGAATATACTATCATCACCGTTTGTGAGTACATAAATATGAAAAAGTTAATATCAATAAAAAAATACTACTTGAAGATTATATAAAAGTTTTAAATATACGCGAGATGGAATAAACTACTAATGCAGGACATATGGAATATAATATAACTTTGGGACGGCGGGAATATAATAATCATGCGGGACGGAGGGAATATACTATCATCACCGTCTGGCACTAATATTGCTATTAGTATCCGACGGTGGAAGTATATTCTTATGAAAAAATTAATATAAAAAACAATCTAAGTTGAAGTTTATATAGAAGTTTTAAAAAAAATTGGGACGATGGAATAAACTATTAATGCGGGACGGGTGGAATATAATATTATTACGGAGGGAATGAATATTGCTATTAGTGCTAGACATTGGGAGTATATTACTATGAAAAAGTTAATATCAATAAAAACTCTGACTTGAAGATTATATAGTTTGGATGGTGCTAAATACAAAATGCTAATAATATATAATTAAAAAAATTAGTGCGGGACGAATGGAGTACATTATTATAAAAACTTTAAATATCAAATATAGATTGTTAAAAACTTTCAGAAATAAATTCGAAATATTTGACACTTACTTGTAGCAGGGCTACCGAACACTTTCCCGTCCTTAAAATCGATGATCATTTCATCAAGTTTCATTTTGAAAATCCTCGATATTATGCCGGGCCTGTCCTCTGGTCTACATCTCTTTTCTTCAACATATCTTTTTATTTCTGGCCACTTAGGGTTACATGTAAAAGTAATAACCAGTGATGGATAACCTATCCATTTATATATTGCAAGGGAGTCCTGATAATTTTGGATGGTCCAACTTTTCCCCTCAGTGTACGATGAAGGCAGTATGATTCTTCTCCCTACATCTGAACCGCTAACTCCGCTGTTGGCTGCAGCTTTTAGTCTCGTGTATGATTTAGCTCGTAGTTTAGGCTGGTGGTGACGAATCCAATGAAGCCTTTGTGTATCCATCATAACATAAGAATCAACAATAAACTGCTGGAGCAAACTCCCACTCCTCATAAGTTGGGATCCTTCTTTGATACTTTCCTGAAGATGGAATGATAAGAATTCTTTCAGTGATAGTGTTGGCATAGACTTGGTTGGATCATCCCTTGGAATCTCCGTATAAAATCCATCCTCACCATATGGAAACAATAAAGGGTATTGTAGGGGAAGGTAACATGGGTTAAACTCATGAATGTGCTGGAGACTACCATTCTTTTGTTCAACAACTATATCTCTAACATCAGGTGCAAGACCAATGTCATTCCCAATTAAAGCTGCTACCACATTTGATGTTGGCAAATTATATGTCCTTCCATCCCTATTCCTCTTTCCAATTAGTTGGAGCTTAAAGTTGGTAAATTTCTTCATTGCAATTCTCGCTGCAGCCATCCTGTACATCTATGCATATAGGTTATTGTCATCAATCATCTCCTTCAAATCAGACACAATTGTTTTATCCAATTTTGAAGGCTTGGTTGGATCTTTGCTGCATACATGAAATAAAAAATGAATTAGTGCGTTATGGACGGAATAAATTTTTTGTAAAGAATATCTAACTATTAATATATTGATATAATATATAGACGCATACCTAAGGGTGTTGATTCTGTTCTCAACTTCATTCTCCGTGTCGTAGATATAAAGTTGTGAAAATTGTGGAGGTTGACCTTCTTTGGGTTGCATAGGCCCTATCATATGATCATTCTTACCACTCATTGTATATGAATAAGGTCCTTGTCCTTTATCTACTCTTTTATCCGTCTTACAGCTCATTGAACTAAATGAGAACATGGTGTTGTATCCATGAATATTATCTTTAAAATTTCTGCTCTTTTCGTGTCTTCCTTCTATAAGATCTCGCAAAAGAGCAGGCGGTTCTTTTAATATTGAAATTTTTACTTGACCATTTTTACAGCATAACGAAAATTTCGGTCTTCTATATAGAGGAGAGCTCTTCACCCTCTCATTGAACCAAAAGATAACACCACAACGTTCACATTCATTTTTCGGGTTCCCCATATCATCATAAGCTGTAATGTATAATGAGCGTCTCAAATAAACATAATTTGAACTAATATCTGAACTTATCAAACAATATTGAAAGTCATAGAATGAGACATTTTTAACATTTACTCAACATATGTAATTATTTCGTAACAAATGTAGTACTTACAAACTTCAGCTTTCTTCAATTTTTTTTGTCTTCTATTAAATCGTGCTACCTCAGATTTAAACGTCACGTTTATTTCGACACAACCTACAAACGAATCAAAATTAAGACGAATCTTAGCAAATATTGATAAATTTTGACTTTCGTCTACTAAACAAACATTAACAAACGTTGATAAAATTTAACTTGTGTAAAAAAAAACAAATTAAACATATCACGTACCTGAATTTGAGACTAATGGCTGTTTCTGTTGCTTCCGCTTATTAATTGCATACTGACTATAATTTGTGTCGATTGCAGAATTTAAGAGTTCGACATCCAAATTTAAAGTCTAAATGAAATAGAATTATTAATTACTTATTTTATTTTAGTCTGATATGCTTTCCTTAAATGAAACACTTTTCTTTCAACCTAATTTTTGAATTTATACTTAATTTTTTAGTCTAATATCATTTCCTTAAATTCTGAACTTTTCTTTTAATCTGTGGATTTCGATTCATTTTAGATATTTGATTAAGTTTTAATTTCAAATGTCAAACAATAATTTTACAATCCTGCCCTTAGCTTTCTCTAACTTGCTTTAGCCAATTAAAAAAAACAAACAAATATTTTTTATACGATAAACTCAGGAATACAGAAAATTAGTAATTTATACCATTGATCAGAATACTAACGAAACAATAACGATAACAAAATCATACCATTGCTGCTGTTAGATAAAAAAATATAATTTTCTTATTCACATATCTAACTGAAAATAGGCTTAATTGGGTGAGTAGGGTGAGCTACGCTTTAAAGTTTAAAAATTAGCTCTATCATGCCACTTTTTAATTGAAATTTTTTGGACATTCATTTTAGGACGGATGTAGTATTATACATAACAGAACAATGTTCACAAATCAGCAAAATGAATAGTAAAAATTAGCAGTATGCCTCGTTGATACTCGACGGGGCATAGTGAAATTAATTAAATTAACGTAATAGTTAGCATTAATTGAACGTTTAATTTATATTTTTATAGTAAAATAAAAAAAAATTGTGCTTCAATCCATTTTCATTTTTAACTAATTTATTGTATAAAATAAACTTCTATAAATTTTAAAAGTTACTAATTGAATTTCAAATGGATGATTGTGATTGGTGGATGATGGAAAGATTGGCCAATGATATTGTGTCACTTGGAATTTTCTAGGAGCTTGAAAAACTTTTACTATTATATATAGTAGATGTTAATTCGCTTTTTAGCACATATCATTATAACTACTCAAATGGCCTGTTGTTATCATAAATATTGAATGAAAATTTCATTTAAATTTTGAATCTCTAGTGTATGTTATGTCTGAAAAATTCAAACAAATATGACAATTAATTGTGTATTTTGAAATCATGTTCTAATTAATGGTTTAAGCCGTGTTTAAATTTCATGTTTTGAAATGAAGTTCGTACCGTAAAATCAAATCGCGGTTCAAACCAAACCATGGTGGTTTGGTTTGGTTCGGTTCGGTTTGAATTTTTTCATGATTCGATTCGATTTGAGATTTTATAAAACCAATGATTAGTGGTTCAGTTTATAAATTGGACTAAACCGAATCAAACCGAACCATTTACAACCCCCCTACTCCATTCCATCTCCCATATTTTCACCACCGCCCTTTACTCTATATAATCTCTTCACCCACCCCATTTATCCTTCTATAACCACCCATTCACAACTATACACATAATTGATATTCTGGTCTAGTGATTGAAAAGGAAGACGAAAGATTGACGAACAATTATGATGGGGGAGAATTTAGATAAAAGTGAACCCATAAAATAATTGAGTATACCCGTATTACTAAGTTTAGCTTACAATTCATACATTCAACGCTAAACAAATCCATCACCTTCCCATTTTACCCTATCTTCTTTTAAACCTCTGCCCCGTTCACTAAATTTATTTGCAAACACCATTATTTCCACCCATTTAGATTGCTTCCCTCTTCATCGCCCCCTTTCCTACTTATTCCATAGGTTTTCTTTCACTCCCCCTCCCCCCACATCTATTTGCCTCCCTCACACACTATGCACTTAATTTAGGTCATACGATTTTGGTGCCCATTTAATGTGAAGAAGAAAGAGTATATGGTTCGAATTGGGTGATTTTGAGGAAGAAAAGAGAGTTCGAGATGGCGTAGAGTGAGATGGTGTGTGTGTGTGTGTGCGTGGGGAGGGGAGGGGAGTTAGGTTTAGGGCACAAATTGGTATTTCAATTCGTGGAGCTTGAGCAAAGAATTGATCCTTGCGTTTTGAAATTCTTTTTATTTCTAAAATTTTGAAATGCAAATATAATAAAAACTCTATAAATTAATAATGTCGAGACCTGTGAAATTTATCAATTTATAGAATTATTAATTTATCGATAAATTGATAATTATTAACTTAAACTTTTTTAGCCAATTCGAATTTCAGATTTTCGTATAAACTAAATTCATTAAATGTACATAACAATAAGTTCAAAGACATTGACGTCTAAAAACTATTCAAAATTTTATGATACAGTTCGAAAACACAACAGTAAAACTATTGGCACAAAGTTATATGTTACTCCAAAAACTCCAGGCATTTTGTTAGGATTGATCAATGACTAGCAAATAAAATATTTGCACAATTTAATTGGGTTTGTAACAAAGTTAAACTTAATCGCAATTTCAAGTGAATCATCCTGTTGAATGAAGGATTCCTTGTTGTTCAGTAGTTTCACTCAAAATAAGGCAAAACTACTATTTTGCTCATTAAATTTTTTTTCCATTGTGATCATTGATATTTTTCTTTTTGGATTGTCCTTATCCAAATACTAAAATTTTGCAGTGTCCTCAGTCCATTAACATGTCAGTTAATTATTTAACAGGTGATGGTTACATGCCGTCAAGTGACTAACATTCATTAAATACTTAATGGTTCGTCAATGGAGTTAACCTAAACCTAACAAGCTACTTTCGCAACCACTCTGGCTACCTCCTTAGTTGATTCAGCTTCCAAAATTCCTGCCTCACCGCCACCGTCATACCAAGGCCAATGCTATTTAAAAAAAAAAAATCAAAGTTAACAAATAGGGCTTCTGACCCTAAGGCCCTTGGGTCAAATCAAAAGGACATATAATACCAACGGATTTCCTATATTCCAAATAAACCCTTCATCTTGTTATACCTCACGTATAAGAATAGTTCGCCATATATGAAAGGCATAAGTCATTTTTTTCTCAGCTTATAAGAAAACAAATACAAAAAACCTATGATATTTTATTAAAACTGACTCTTATACTTTAATTATAAGACTAAATAAAATCTTAAATAAAAAGTTATACGAGTCATTTTTTTCACTTTTTTTTCTCGGTTTTTACGAGAATAAATAAAATTATTTAAACTATAAGACTAAATTAGTCTTATACATAAAATATAAAACTAAAATTAGTCTTGTAAATAAAATATATTAGACCAGCTTACAAACCAAAAGATGCATAATTTTTCATCAAAATTACACAATCTGCTGATACAAAATCAGCAAGATATTCATTACACAAACACAAAACCAAATCTCAGATAAAATACATAAAAATATCGATACGCTTCAATCAATTCCTTAATCCAAAAGTACACAACAACTAAGCAAAAACATTAATATACTTTAGTTTTTTTGTCTGAGTGCATCATTTGTGTGTAAAGACACACCAAAAGAGAGTCGAAGCTACAGACGCCGGAAGGATCGAGGAATCGAGTTCTAGATCTAGACATATCCGGTGAAGACAAAGGCTAAGTCGTCGAGATCTGACAAAGGTAGATCTGAGAGGCCGGTTGCATAAGCTTCAGCTAACGGAGAGAGAGAGAGAGCTATAGAGAATCGTGCCAGTTGTGTGGTCGTCGACGGATGGATTCTAGTAGAGAGAGACAAATTCGGAGAATGAAAGTGTGAGGACATCACACTTAGCCAAGTCAAAAAGGTTAACTTAGTTTAAGTTTTGTTACTTTCTTATGTATTTAAATTAAGTAAATATTATGTATATTAATTTTAATGTTACTAACATACTAACCGAAATTATATTATGTTTTAGTAGTGTTTTGGTTGTTTATGTAGGACTCTCACACAAGGATAAGAAAGTCTTGAAGAGATAAGAAGATAAAGGAGATTGTTGATTTTCATCAAGCTCTACATCAAGCTCATCCTTACCCATAAAGCTGTGAACTCCTTGGCTATAAATACAGGACTCAAGGCAGTTCATCATACACGGTTTTTTGTAATCTAAGAGTGCTGAAGAAAAATAGCCTACTTAGAGTTTTGTTTAGTGAGAGTTCATTTGATAATTTTTGTCTTCTCTTAGGATTGATCTTTGTAACCGGTTCATAAGTTATTTAATAAGAGAAGTTTTATTCTCTACAGCAAATTGCTGTAGATAAGTGTTAAATACTTTGCTTATTTAATTTCTAGTTTATCATTTCCGCTGTTGTTCACTGTTGTGCTAGTGCTGGTGCGATAGCATCAGGACTCACATCAGCTGTTATCGTGTTCCTGTGACATTCCTAGCCACTCCATTTCTTTCAATTGGTATCAGAGCCACACTCGACTTCACTGAGTGAGATCCGAGAAAGAGTGGTCATTATGGAAGGTCAGTTACACTTGAATCAATACCGTCCCCCGATTTTAAATGGATCTAATTATGCCATCTGGAAAGCTAAGATGTGTCTCTTCATCAAAGCAATTGATGAACGATCATGGCTTAGTATTATTATTCTATGGTCCCCTCCTAAGGTTGAAAGTAAGAGTAAAGTAGAGGGTGAAACCTCCGAAAAAGTTTACAAACTTAAGCATGAGGAAGATTGGACCACTGATGAAGTCACCCTTGCTAATTACAATTCCAAGGCCCTTGGTGCTATTTCGAGTCATGTGGAAGAACACATGTTTAGACTTGTAATAAATCAAAATATAGCAAAGACTGCCTGGGATATTTTGCAAGCTCTCTGTGAAGGTGATGATAGTTTCAAAGCCACTAGGTTAAGAATTCTCATGACCAAGTTTGAAAACTTGAGGATGAATGAGACAGAGGACATAAAAAGTTATTATGCTAAAATGAGAGAAATCTCAAATGAATGCCTCTCCCTAGGTGAGCCTATATCAAATGCTAGATTAGTATGCAAAATGTTAAGAACTGTAACTGATAAATTTAATATTAAAATTGCTGCTATTGAAGAAGCAAATGACACTGCAACCATGACTCTAGATACTCTTGTGGGTAAACTAACCATGTTTGAAATAAACACTTTCATTCAGCAACAACATAAAGCTGAAAGTGTTGCTCTTGCTTCTGTTCTTTCTAAATTATCCACAGTACCAAAAGAGATTGAAAAAATTTCAAATGAAATTGGTACTTCAAATTTGGAAACTGAAGATGTTGCCCATTTAACAAAAAAATTTACTTCTTTTCTTAAAAATAAAAGGGACAACAAATTTCCTTCTAAAAAACCAACTACTTTCGATAAACCAAAAGAGGATACTGAGAGTGGTTTCAAGAAACCCACTAGTTTTTCTAAAAACAGATCTGAAACTGTTCAATGTAGAGCCTGCAAAGGCTTTGGGCATTATGCAAATTAATGTGTCAATACTCTGAAGAAAAAGGGGATGAGCTTATGTGCAACCCTTAGTGACAGTGAGGACGAAGATAAATCGCTAAACATAGCAATAATGGAAATCTCGCCTCCAAGTCATGAACATCAGTCTGATGTAGCTTAAGATGCTGTCAAATCTACCATCACATCTTTTGAATCTGTTATAAACTGTTATAACTCCTCACTGAACAAGAAAACAGAGAATGAAGAAGAGGAAGATGGAAGCTATCAAGAACTTCTTGATGCTTATGCTGAGCTATATGCCGATTGAGAAAAACGTGTAGAAAAATTGCCGTCTTTGAAAAGGTAACTGAAAAACTCTCTACTGAACTGTCAATGGTGAAAGGTGAACTTAAAGATGTCACCACTGAAAATGACAACCAAAAAGATTCAATAGCTAAACTTGAGGTCATGCTCACTAAACGTGACATTGAACTTGAAAAGACTAAAACCAAACTCACAGAGGCCAAGAAAACTTTTGAAAAAATGAATATTGGAAAGGCAACTCTTGATGAGGTTCTTAATGTGGGTCATTTTTCGAAAACTGGTCTTGGTTTTGAATCAAATTTTTCGAAAGAAGGAGAGAGTTCCTCAAAACCTAAAACTTTTCACTACTCGAAATCAACACCCAGGAAGAAAAGGTTTGTGTGCCATTACTGCTTCTTACCAGGACACATAAGACCTTTTTGTTACAAAAGGATTCATGATCTGGGAAAAGATGCTCCTCAGATGAGTGGCCGGATGCACTCACATCACCACTCACATCGCCAGAAATCAGGTCAGTTCGTGTGGATAGAAAAGAAGAATGAGGAATGCAAGGTAGTTTTTACCTCTCTCAAGATTAGCATTGCCAGCTCATGGTACTTTGATAGCGGGTGCTCAAGGCACATGACAGGTAATGCAGAGTTCCTAACAGATTACACCACTGTCAAAGGTGGAAATGTGAATTATGGGGGAGGAGCACAAGGTAAGATTGTAGGTAAAGGTACCTTATGTGTGAATAACATGTCTAAATTAAAAAATGTCTATCATGTAGAAGATTTGAAAGCTAATCTTATTAGTATAAGGCAACTATGTGATGACAATTTACATGTTAATTTTGACAAACATGAATGCAAAGTGTTTGATAACACTAATCAATGCATGTTCACTGGAGTAAGGTCTCAAGATAATTGTTACAAATTTGGTGAAAATTTGTCCTGCCTTAGCTCCAAAACAAATGAACTTGAAATTTGGCATCAAAAGTTAGGACATGCTAGTTATAGGAAAATGGAAGAATTAGTTAGATTTGATGCTGTTAAACACTTGCCCAAACTTGACTTTAAACAAACAAGTGTATGTGATCCTTGTCAAAAGGGCAAGTAAACCAAGGCCTCTCATCCAAAGGTTGACAAAAGTTCCACTTTTGAAATTTTGGAATTAATTCATACTGTCCTTATGGGACCTATTGAGGTTGAGAGCTTAGGTAAAAAGAAGTACTCTTTTGTTTGTGTAGATGATTTCTCTAGATATACTTAGGTGCTATATTTGCAAGAAAAATCTGAAGCACTTGAAGTATTTAAAGTTTGGTACATAAAGGTAAAAAATTTGTATGGTAAGAAAGTTATTAAAATTAGGTCGGATCATGGAACTGAATATACGAACACTTTGTTCTCAGAATTTTGTGACTCCAAAGGAATAACCCATGATTTTTCAGCCCCTAAAACCCCTCAACAGAATGGGGTTGATGAAAGAAAATATTGTACTTTACAAGAGATGGCTCGTGTCATGCTTAGTTCTAAGAACATCTCTAAACGATTTTGGGCTGAGGCACTTAATACTGCCTGTCACATAGGAAATAGAGTTTACCTAAGAGTTGGATCAACAATGACTCCCTATGAAATCCTCCTTGATAAAAAACCTACTCTTAAATACTTTCATATTTTTGGATGCATATGCTATGTCCTAAATGATAGAGATTATCTATTTAAATTTGATTTCAAAAGTGACAAAGCTAATTTTTTTGGATATTCCACAAATAGTCGTGCTTATATGGTTTACAACCTTAGAACTAAAACTGTGATGGAATCAATTAATGTTACCTTTGATGATACTGCTGACTTAAATTTAAAAACTCTTGAAGATGATGTCTCAGGTTGCATAGAAACAATGCAGGATTCTCAGAATCAAAATGAACAGATGCATCAAACTGGGTGAAATTACCCGGGATTTCGCGCGGGCGGGGCGCGAAACGCGGTTGTCTTTCGCGGGGGGTTGGTGTCTGAGACCTCGCTTCATGGGAAGGAAAAAATGAGGAGTCGCCACGCGGTTTTGTATTTTGAGCCCAAACGTTGAGAAACGGCTATTGAAAATGGTGTCGTTTTTATTGGTAGCAAAAACTTAGGAAAAGGCTTTGAAAACGGGGATCATTTTTATTGGTAGCAAAAACGAGTAAAAAGTTTTTTTTTGTACCAGAGATTGTTAGGTTCGGAGGTCAAGTTACGTTTCGGGTAGAGTATTACGAGATCGCCCGAAATGCCTCGCATGACGAGTCTTTCTACCTTTCTCGAAATCGTGTGTGTGTGTGTCTTTTGAAATGGGGGGCTTGAATGACAAGCTTAATCTTGATTTGAATGTCAAACGTTGATTAGGTGACTTTGTTTGAAAAGACGAGCGTTTGAATGACAAACGTCGGTTTTGAGACGGAAATGAGCGTTTGCGTGGCAAACGTCGATTTTGGGTTTGAAAAGGAGTTCGAAGGTCGAACTCCGGTTTTTTTTGAACCGGGAATGTCATTGTTAACGATTTTTACGGGAAAAAACGTATTAAATGATTTTAAGTGTCAAATGGCGGCTTTTAGTTTGAAGATGAGCGTTCGGAGGCCAAACGTCATTTCGCGCGTTTTGAAAGAGAGTTCGACGGACGAACTCCGGTTTTGAACCGGGCATTACATTGTTAACGATTTTTACGGGAAAAATGCGTATTAAATGATATGCGATCAACGAATTGGGTTGCGACTCGGACTTTGAAAAGTAAATACTATCACGATCCAAACGGGTCGGACTTTGTAAATGACAGTATTTAAAGCAGTGTCAACGGAATCAAACGATCCGGATTCGTAAATGACGATCAACGAGGCCAATCGGCTCGGATTTGTAAATGACGATCAACGAGGCCAAACGGCTCGGATTTGTAAATAACAGATATTAAATGACGATCAACGGATCGATCGATCCTGAATTGGTAAATAACAATAAAAGTAAACGGAACAGGGTCGGAACGCCGTTTTAACCCGTGATTACTTCTCTTACGGAAAGAGAAGAGGATCGAGGGGCTAAAACGTATCGGACCCCGTTAGACGGAGGCGTCTACATTTCGATAACGACGTTCGAAATGGTTGTAGCGACTGGCGCGTAAACCGAGACGGAACGAGAGATTTAGAGAGAGGGAGTTATACCTATGGCTAGGGTCGACTCCTTTGGCTCGGGAGGTGTGTACGGGACACGGAAAGTGATTTGAAAGGTTGTTTCGAAGTAGTAAGGTGCGTATTTGATCGAAATATGAAGGTTTCACGCGAATCGAGACAGAACGAAAGCTCGGAAGGGGTGAAATCGCCTGGGCGAGGGGCGGTGATTTTTGGGGTAAAAGTTCTCTTTTGGCTTTGACAGCCATTTCTATTTATAGGTGAAAAATGCAGTAGGAGTCCGGACGGACTTTGCCTGAATCCAGGGGGTTTTTGGGTATTTTGGAAATCTGGGGGACTTGCTGGCAATTTCAGAGAAAGTGCACAGGGAGTCCGTCCGGACTTTGACTGTATACCAGGGGTATTTTAGTCTTTTCCCTTTGAATTTGATTGAAGGGTGACTAGAGGGAGGTGGCATGCGTGCCAAGTGTCCCTGTGAGTCACCAGCCATGTGGGATTTTGTCCCCGGGTCCCGGTTTTGTCCGTTTTTTAAAATAACAGTCCGGAAAATGTCCGAAATGCCCCCGGAAAGTGCCGGAAAATGCGTTTTTCCGGGAAAGACGTACTTTCACGTGTGATGACACGTGTTAAGTACGGTTCGACGTCGGGATGCACGGGGCAGTCCCGAGACGTCTCGTTGGCACGGCAACGGGGAGTTTAACGAGTTCCGGTTAACCCGGGAGCGGCGCTAACGGATTTCGGTTAACTTTCCGACGGATTTGGACGATCCGGATTTGGGTACTTACAGCTTAGCCCTCGCCGACGTCTCCTCCGAAGGAGGTGGGGTCGTTGAAAAAGATAAGGATCCAAATCGGGATGCCTTACTTTGAAAGAGACCTGGGCGGTCAGCTGGCTGGACCCTTAGCGAAAAGGATTCCTACGTATCCCGAGCGGGAATCAAGCCGATCGTAGTTCGAAAGATAAGGATCCAAAAAGATAAGGATCCAAAAGGGGCAAGGGCCGCGCATGGGGACCTTGACCTGAGCGAGACTGTTAGGAGGCGTCTAAACCTGAATGAGACCATTCGCGAGGTACCTGTACCTGAATGGAGACTGTTAGGAGGCGTCTGAACCTGAATGAGACCATTCGCGAGGTACCTGTACCTGAATGGAGACTGTTAGGAGGCGTCTGAACCTGGGACTTCTGAAACCTTTGAGGGCGTGTGGCGCCTCAAACCGGAGTTGCTGAATCATACGAGGGCGTGTGGCACCTCAAACCGGAGTTGCGAGGATACATTTATCCTGTGACGAAGGCGTTCGTGCCTTGGGTGTTGAGCTTATTGCTGTTGCTAGGTTTATCCTGCTGGGGATGAGCATTCGGGCTTACCTTGATGGCCGAAGAGGGATTGTTGTGTGGGCTTATTGCAGCTGCCGCTGAGGTGGAACTATCGGGCTTACAACTGGCGGCCGGGAAGACGAATGTTCACTTGCTGAAGTGAAAAGATGTTCGGGCTTACGAGGATGGCCGAAGAGGGATTGTTGCAAGGCGTTCGTGCCTTGGGGTTCGGGCTTATTGTTGTTGCCGGGAAGATGAACAGCGAGGGTCTCGATAGGAGAGTGGAGGTCGGACCACGAAGGTCGGGATTGACTGTTTGAGATGGGACCGTGAAAGGTCGCGATTGAGACTTGAAATCGGACCGTGAAAGGTCGCGATTGAGGCTTGAAATCAGACCGTGAAAGGTCGCGATTAAGGACTGGAATCGGACCGTGAAAGGTCGCGATTAAGAATCGGACCGTGAAAGGTCGCGATTAAGAATCGAACCGTGAAAGGTCGCGATTAAGGATTGGAATTGGACCGTGAAAGGTCGCGAGATCGGACCGTGGAAGGTCACGATTGAGGATTGAGATCGGACCGTGAAAGGTCGCGATTGAGGATTGAGATCGGACCGTGAAGGGTTGCGATTGAGAATTGAAATCGGACCGTGAAAGGTCGCAAGATCGGACCGTGGAAGGTCACGATTGAGGATTGAGATCGGACCGTGAAAGGTCGCGATTGAGGATTGGAATCGGACCGTGAAAGGTCGCGAGATCGGACCGTGGAAGGTCGCGATTGAGGATATAATTGATGGTGAAAACCATTAGGAATTTTAACGTCTGGAGACGAGCGTTAGTGAAAACTAACTGGGAATTTATCCTCGGGGGATGGGGTGTTAGAAATGTCTAACTGGGAGAAATTTTACACTTTTGGGGGCCAAAAGTGGTAAAATTGAAACTGCGAAAAACTGAGGGGCCAAAGTGGCAAAAAAATTTCTGGTGCAGTAAGAGTCCGGCCGGACTTTTACTTAATTTGACAAAGTCCTTTTCAGCGCCGAGGCCGAGAAAGGGAAGGTCATTTTCTTCCATAAATTCTGACGAGGGAGGAGAGAAAAGAGAGAAAAAATCCAACCCAAATTGCAAGGTTTGCTCGAATTTGTGAAGGAAATTTGCTATGGAAGGTGATTTGGGACCAATGGCTCGCCACGGAAGGACCGATGACGAAAGAACTCGATTGGTTCGGACCATTCGAACCATTGTGCATCCATTGAATCCGGCGGAGTTTTATCCGGCGAGGGATAGACACAACTCCAAGGATGGGATCAAGAGACAAGTAAGTTTCCTACAAATTCCATTAATTTTAAGAATGTGCATTCTTTAAATGTTAGAAATTTGTTTAGGAAACTTAGGGATTTTGGAGCTTGAATTGGGGCTTTTGACTTTGCCATGAATTGTTGTCGAAATTGCCTAGGATGTAGTTCAATTGACACCATGGGTGGATGACATAAAAATTTTGGTTGCAAAATTCCATGTCGAGATGCATTTTCCAAAATTAAAGTAGCTTTAATTTGGGACAGAGTAAATTTTCGAAAAGTTCGAAAGAGGTTTGAAAGTTCAGGTTTCAACGGAGTTTTCGAAAGATTTTGAAAGTTCCGGATTCGACGGAGTTTTCGAAAGATTTTGAAAGTTCCGGATTCGACAGAGTTTTCGAAATGTTTTGAAAGTTCCGGATTCAACGGAGTTTTCGAAATGTTTTGAAAGTCCCGGATTCGACGGAGTTTTCGAAATGATTTTGAAAGTCCCGGATTCGACGGAGTTTTCGAAATGTTTTGAAAGTTCCAGATTCGACGGAGTTTTCGAAATGATGGGAATATACGTAGGAAATGAATGAGAACCGTATCTGCATTGCATCCTTTTGACATGCGTTGGTGCATTTTGTTGACATTGCTTCTGTGCTGTTTGTCTCATAGGGACAGGACGGTTAATACCCATAACCGTAAGAGTCGGGGTGCCTTTGAGGCGGTGCGAGCATTGTGGGACATTATCCCTGACGTGGCTCGAGAGGGAGAGAGGAGTCCGCGGCACCGGTGCTTGACTCCGGTTGGCCGGGTTTATCGCTGGCCGTGGCCGCGACACCGATACGCCGAGGGCCAGTCCATGTATGTTGCTCGAGCGAGTATTGGTGGGATACGACCCACACTTTCCATTTCAGTATGGGGGAGGCGACGGTGACTCCCACGGATTTTGCCGCTATCACCGGGTTGCCGACTTATGGCAACACGCCGGTGTGGGTTGATGGTTACACCCCTGAGCAGCTTGTCCGGGCTGGCCGGGTTTTGATATTACCGATGCCAGGGCTTAGGCATTCGGCATGTGCCGATGGAGAGGCATCTCGGAGGCGGGTGTCGCCGATTATCCGGGCCGGGTCCTCGAGGATGACCGCGGAGCGCCCGGCTCGAGGGTTCCTTTGGTTTGCGCCGTCGCCGACTTTATTCCCGACTTCGACACGTCCTGTCACTTCCCTTGCTCGGCCGCCGATAGACTTGGATGCCGTGAGGGGGTTCGCGTGGGGGGAGGCCGGATCGGCCGAGCTCTACCATTCCTCGGATAGGTTCTCGCGGGAGAGGAGCACTCCTTTAGCCGCTTCACGCCCGTCTTGGATGTAAGTTTACGTACTTTTTCTCTTCCTTGCCTCTTTTATGTACTCGTATGTATCTCGCTTTGTAGCCGACATAACTTTCCATTCTCTCGTGTCCGGTGCTATGAGGTGTTCACCCGCAGGATTGGGACATCAAGGAGCCGTACCGAAACCCTCGTTCCCCGCCATGCCGGTTCGCGTAAGAAAGCGAAGAGGGCGGTCTCTTCGAGAGTTGGCACTCGAGTGTCATACGAGGAGGTGTCTCGTGCACTAAACCGGGAGTTCTCTCGAGAGGATCCACTCGACTCGGTGGAGTAGGTTCGATGCCGTAGCCGTTCAGATTGCTAGCGAGACTACACGGCGGCGAAAGCTCCCGGTGGGACTTCACCGCGACGCCATGTATCTCGGGGAGAGGGTGACTCGTCAAAGATAGGCCGGGGTCCCTTCCTTGGTGCCGGTGGATCCTCCGATGTACATGCAAAGCATCCCCTGGAGATGCCGATAGATGAGAGCCGGAGGGGTACATACAGTGGCGTGTACTACACCGAGTACATCATAGCGGGGCCGCCTATGATGTTTTCTTGAGGATGAGGCCGAGGAGCCCGCAGTGCAAAGATAGAGAGGGCGAGGTCCCCGGAGGTCCTCGAGATTTTCCGGTCCCACGAGCTAGCCGGCGTACGAGGGGCCGGGATGGTTCGCGTAGCGACTTGTGATCCCGCCTCCCGCCGAGCCGAGACCACGATACAGTGGCGGACCCCAATGCTTCTAGTGAGCACCTTTTTTGATTTTCTCGCATTTGATAGTAGTATTCTCGCAAATGTTGCATCTCGTACTTTCGCTTGTCTTCCGATGACTTTCCCGGTTCGCAGTGTGTCCGGCCGTACGTACAACGAAGCCACGAGGCCGGGTGGACGGGTGGTCCGCCTACGCTAGGAGACTCGTGGAGTTCATGCGGTGCGCCTCCCGAGGAGCGTGGACGTCCGTGAGCGGGGCCGTCTAGGCCGAGAGATTCGCCCGCTCCCACAAACTGGGTGGGGAGGACTTTACACAGGGGTTCGCGCCGCGGCGGAATGGCCGGATTTGGGAGCTCCTTCTTCCGCGCACTCGGGGCGCGAGAGGGGGAGTCCTCGAGTTCGCGTACTCCGAGGAGGCCTTTCGCCTATTCCCTACCGGGAGGAATTTGGCGAGTTCCTCGTTTGGGACGGATCCGGCATGCGGAGCAAGACGCCGAGTGCACGGATGACGAGCAGACTCGTAGTAGTCCCTTTTTTACCGCTTTCTTTCTTTACCGCTTTGTTTAGACAAAATGCATGTATTTGTCAGAACAAATTTTGATTTGAACCGTATTTGCAAAAAGGCGCTCGTGGGGCGGAACTCGTATTTCGCATATTTATTCTCGTGATCACCTTCGTTATTTTTGGCAAATAAGGAAGTAGGTTAATCAAAAATAAATAAAATGAGAAATGCACTAAAAATTGAACGGGTCAAAAATTAAGCATGTATGCACTAATTATTAATTATTTGCACCGTTGCACGAGCCCTGGGCGGAAGGGATACCGATATTGGTTGAATGAAACCATGGGCAAAGACGCAGATTTCTTAAAGGTGAACAGGAGTTGCTTGGAAATGTTTCCAATTTAGGGGCAATGGCCGCAGAGTTGACCAAGTCAATCGCAGAGGGAGTCCGCCGGACTTGGAATGAATTTCCGTATTCTTTAAATTGCGCTTCACTTTGCAATTGGTCAAGAAACCGCGCATAGTTTTTGATCATTCCGGCCGAATTCTCTCAAACTTCCAAGGTTCCCTTCATTTTTCATGGCTCCCTTTCCCAAGTTATCGTCTCTGATGCAAGAGCGATATTTGGACAACTTTCGCCGTGGGTACGGAACCACACGAGGCGTAACAAAAGGTTTTTCGAAGGTCGTTACATGGATTAAATTTGTTTGGGCTTTGAAGGAGCTCATGCGCGATTGGGATCTTTTGAGAGCCGCGTCTCGGTTCTGGGACGTACGGAGGAATGTGTACATCTTTTCGTACAACGAAGTCACTCCTACGTTTGAAGATTTCCGGGCCATTCTGGGAGGACCTGAAGCGGAATAGCTAGTTCTTCCATACGCTGGTGGCATGGCCACTGTTGAGAAGCTAGTGTCTTTGTTTGGTATCTCTACTGAGAAGCATACGGGATGCCGATACAGATACCGATTACGTTGACATTTCGGGACCGCCCGAAAGATTTGCCTGAGCCGAGGGGAGCGTCTTTTCGTGGGACGCGTTTGCTCAGTGCGCGATTGCTACTCGTTCACATTCACATCTTCGGGTGTGTGCCATCACAGCAGTACCGGACTCGGTGAGGCAGCCGGAGTGGGGAGACATCGTGCCGCCGGTCTTGGGCGAGACGTTCCCGGGCATAGGTCGGATGGCGACCGGTAGCCGATACATGCGGGGAGGGAGTCCCGCTATGCTTACCATGTGGCCGAGGGAGAGGCTACAGATGATGCCCGAGGTGCCAATGTCTTGTGACGCTGGTCTTTCTCGCGACGTCCTTCCGGTGATAGGGGCGATCAGCCGAGCCGGAGCTCTGATGGCCGACTTTGCACGCATCACTTGCGATGGTGGGTTCCCCATTGGAAGTTACAGACTCAGGACCGCCAGAGGGTCTCGTTGATCGTCCGAGTGCCTGGGCCGTCTCGCACGTCTTTCTATATTCCATCATTGGTTCTCATGGGCAAGACGGGCCGGAGCAGTGCCACCGATCGATCTCGAGTTATGCCGCTACCTTTGAGGTAGGGATCTCGCGGATGGAGGATCCTTCGACGCTATTGCCGATCACCCGTGGTGGCAATACACGTCCTTTCCCGCCGTGGTTCTCTTTCACCGGGAGAGAGGGCACTGTTCGTCGACGCAAAGATCCGAACCGGTACGAAGAGTGTATAGGGGAGACACAGATGGCTATCTTGTGGAGACGGAGTGAGCCGTTGGGTGCCGATCACCCGGACAGCTCGACCTTGAGGAGAGCCGAAGCAAGGGCTAACCCCGGGAATCGTATCGGCGATGCCATGGCCGATTATGAGACAAGTGCCGATCGGGAGGCCAATCAAAGCACCGTGATGATGGCTCGAAGCGAGGCGACTCGAGACAGAGCTAGAGAAAGGGCCGCGTTGGATGCCACAGTGGTTGACGGAGGCGTCGGGAAGAGTCCCCGAGCTGTAGGAGGCCTACCGGAATATTTCCCGCGAAGGTGAAGAACACTCACGGGGAAAATGGAAAGGGAAGAAGGATGAAGGACCAAGTTCGGGAAACTAGGTTGACCTTGCCGTCCGTAGTATCCAACCATTGTCATTGCGTACACATTAATTGATTAATGTTTTATTGTAGTTTTGCTAGCGTGTAGCGAGTCAAGAGTCGACCGTGCTTGAACTCATCAAAGAATGTTTTAACCGTTATGAATTTGTAGGTTAAATGAAAAGAGTTTTTCGAAACACAAGCAATTGATGCTTATTGTATTTTTTTTTTTGTTTTTAAGATCGAACCAATGATGGCCGCCTACGTTCCCTTTTACAATTGGACTAAGGGGCCTGTGTCACCGTAGTTCGACACTTTAGGTGAATTTGAGAAAAACAAAGACAAAAGAAGTGCGACTCGTTTTTTACCTCGGATCATTAGCGGGAATGTATCCAAATGGGTATTACTCTTTAGCACTTTTAATTTACCGAGGGGGACGGTGTAATGGGAAGGAGAGTTGACTCGTGCTCTTCCTCAAACGAAGTATTCGCGGAGCTTGCTTCCGTTCACGGGGTTAACGAAAGGGTTTCCGTCCAAGTCTCGCTAGCTTCATGGCTCCTCCGAGAAGATTCTTTGTACCACGAACGGTCCTATCCAGTAGGCTCCCACTTTCCGAGGGGATTGGTCTCGCGTAGGAGGCTTTTCCTTTAGCACCAAGTCGCCTTCTCTCGATGTCTCGGATCTTGACTTTCTTGTCGAATGCTCGTGCCATTCTCGCTCCGGTAGGCTCGAGTATGTTCCATGGCTTTCAATCTGCGCTCGTCGAGTAGAGCAAGTTCGTCGTGACGGCTCTGTAGCCATTCGACTTCATTGATCCCGTTTTCCAAGAGGACTCAGAGGGATGGAATTTCCAATTCTATGGGCAACATTGCTTCCATTCTGTTGGTAAGCGCAAACGGAGTCTCCCCGCGGCGGTTCCGACCGACGTTATGTATCCCTGCAGGGCTAGATGTAGCTTTTCGCGCTCCCGACCTCTCGGTGGTCATCTTTCCGATTATCATGGCGAGAGTCTTGTTGGCCGCCTCTACCGCACTATTGGTTTGTGGTCTCGTAAGGAGAAGACTTGTGACGTGTGACTCGAATTCGGCCGCAGTTGGTCACAATCTCCTTCGAAGTGAGTCCCATTGTCGGAGATGATCTCGCTGGGCACTCCGTATCGGCACATGATGTTCTCTCGGATGAACTCACCACCTTCTTAGAATTCAGCACCTTGTACGATCTCGGCTTCTACCCATTTGGTGAAGTAGTCGATCGCGACTAAAATGAACTCGTGACCATTGCTCCCCGGGAGGAGTGATCTTGCCGATGACGTCGATTCCCCATGTGGCGAAAGGCCATGGCGTAGTCATGCAATAGAGTTCTTGAGGTGGGATGTGATTGAGGTTGGAGAACCGTTGACATTTGTCGCAGCCTTCTGACGAACCGGATGCGCCTCGTTTCCATTGATATCCAATAGTATCCCATACGGAGAATGATCTCGTGTCAATGCTCGGCGTTCATGTGCGGACCGCAGTGTTCCGTTGTGAACTTCGTTCATTAGCTCGCCGGCTTTTTCTTTGTTTACACACCGAAGGAGTGGCCCTTGGTGGCGCTTCTTGTACAACATACCCCCTGTAATGACGAAGTGGGATGCCAGCATTTTAATGCCATCATGTTTTTGGCTTTGATCCCTTCTTTGTATTTTCCATCTTCATTTGTGAAGGAAGCTTCTCCGCTTTGGAGGTACTGGTAACTGATTGTACTGTGGTTCGTCGATCGTTTCTTTTTCTTTTTCGATCTCACAAAGAATAGGCGGGTGTTTCCGTCCGCCTATTCTCGAGGGGTTTTACCGCTTTCCCATCGGGAATTTCGACAAGAGAGGCGAGGGTTGCTGTGGCGTCGCGAAACGGTTCCTCGTCTCTTGGCAAGTAGTGAAAAGAGATGTCCTTGAACCGAGCAATGAGCTCCTCCATGTACGCGTGGTACTTAAGGCCGTAATCTACCGTCTTCCATTTGTTGGACACTTGATTGATGATCAATGCCGAGTCTCCATATACATCCAGCTTCCGAGATGTTGCGCTCGAGGGCGGCTTCCAAACTCCGCCGCACAAAGCCAGATTCTCGCCGCATTGTTGGTCGCTTCAAAATTCACTTGACGGCTATGGGAGTATGCTCGCCCTTGGGATCGACAAGGAGCATTCCAATGCCATTCCCTTCTTGTTGGCTGCCCCATCGAAGAAGAGTTGCCGCCGGTTTGCGCCGCCAAGTGAAAAGATTCCGTCGTCCGGAAATTGCGGATCGTGACCCTTAGGTTCACCGCTTGGGAAGTCGGCCACCGATCCGCCATTACTCTACCCTTTGTTGATTTTCTTCGACCATGTACTTGATGTCGAACTCACCAGAAGAATGACCACTGGGCTAGCCGCATCGATGTGGACGGCTTGTCAAAGAGATATCTGACGGGGTCCACTTTGGAGACCAGAGCACCGAATGCGACCGCATGTAGTGTTTCGCTTCCCGACTACCCATACCAAGGCGGTACAAGTTTTCTCTCGATGCCGAGTAGCCGAGTTCACTTCCTTGAAGCTTCCGCCACGAAGTAGATTGCATGCTCAACCTTGGAATCTTTCTCGTTCTTGTGCCGCATTGCTCCGATTGACGTGTCTCATCGTCGATACAGGAGTAGTGGCTTGTCTTCATGTGGCGGGCACAGCACTGGGGGATTAACCAAGTAGGTCTTGATCTTCTCAAAAGCCGTTTGGCACTCTGAGTCCCATTTGATGCTCGGCATTCTTTTTCATCGCTTGAACATGGGCTCGCAGAGAGATGTCAACCGGTTGATGAAGCGACCGATGCATCGAAGTCTTCCCATGAAGCTCTTCACTTCGTTAGGGTTTCGAGGCGGCTTCATGTCGATGATGGCCTTGATTTTCCCGGGATCGGCTTCGATACCTCTTTCGTAACCATGTACCCCAAGCACCTTGCCGCGCTTGACGCCGAAGGTGCACTTTGCCGGGTTTAGCCTCATGGAGTGCTTTCGAGTCCGTCAAGAACTTCCTCAGCATCCGTCATGTGCCGCATGTCCGATCCTCGGAGCGGATGATCATGTCGTCGACATATACTTCGATTTCTTTGTGAATCATGTCATGGAAGAGGGTCTGCAGCACTCGCCGGTAAGTAGCCCCACGTTCTTCGTGACCGAACGGCATGACCGTGTACGCATGTCCCCCATGGAGTGGTGAAGGCGCCTGGCTTGATCCTCCTGACATTTTGATCTGGTCAGATCCAGCGAACCCGTCCACGAAGGACTTTACTTCGAAATTTGCCGTGGTGTCGACCAAAGATGTCGATGTTAGGCAATGGGAAATCATCTTTAGGGCCGGCCTTGCTGAGATCCCTAAATCCACACAAAGATCTCGACCTTTCCGTTGGCCTCGGTGACCGTCACGATGTCGAGAGCCAAGTCGGGTACTCAATCACTCGATGAAACCAACTCTGAGCATTTTCTCAATTTCTTCTTTAACTTGCAAGGACCACTCGCTTGATCTTGCGCAGCTTCTGTTTGATGTGCTTGATTCGGGATCCAGGGAATTCTGTGCTCCACGATCGAGGGATCGAGTCCCGGCATGTCCCGATATGACTGTGCGAACACGTCAACATACTCCCTGAGGAGGTTTATCAGTGGCTTCCTTTTCTCGCATCGGCGAAGAAACCGCCCACTGTGTCTCTTTAGGCTCTGCACCGACCCTGTGTTCACTTTGGTCATAACCTCTTCTACAGTCTTGGGCCCTATTGTCCTCTCGGTCAACTACACGCTCGAGAACTTCCTTAATGTATTGGTTCATTTAATGTGTCTCGCTTCTTTATCAATTGAATTATTAACGTCTTTTAAGTTGTTTGTTAACTTATCGCTTGTTAAAGTGGCAATGAGAGGATACTCCGAAAGGTCGACTTTTCATTAAACAAGAACGGGAATACATGATTGGCTACATTATTATAGTCCTCCGGCGTAAGGCCGCTGGATGACTCGCAGGACTCGGACTCGACAAGGACTCGACTCGCAGGGTTTGAGACCGGGCTTAGTGGAGATGTGGGTGCGGGCCCAGCCTTGTCTTCCACCGCCCGGCTTGCCCTCGTCCGGTGAAAGTTACCCAATTCTTCAGGGCATTGCTGGATGCTTCGATGAGGGTGCGGGATCGAGAGGCTTGGCTTCGCCGTCCCAATCATGGCAATCATGCCGTTGCTCTGAGCCCCGCCGATCAAGTTTGGCAACTCCATGACTTCTTCAAATGTACTCGTAGAGCCGGTCCACCGAGAGCGTCTTCTATGAATTCCCGGTTCCTTCCGCTTTGGACTTACCGTCTCGAATGTGGCCTCTGGCCGATCCGAACAATCTGCTTTCCCATGGAGAGTACCTTGAGTTGCTCCTCCAAGTCTCGGGATTCCTCAATGTGTACTCATGCCGGACCGCGGTGGCAGCTGGTCCAGTAGAGCCGTGATGTCGAGGAACGCTCCCCTTATCGGATTAGCTTGAGTCCTCTCGAAACGCTTGAGGTCCCGTGCTAGCCGTTCCATTCTTCCCGTGGTCTCGATATCGACTATCCCCGCTTCTTTCTCATCTTCATCGCTTCCACCGTTCTGGCCCCTCGCTCGCTGCTTTGCTCCTGCCGGCCCTCGCCTCGCTGTTTGCCTTCGCTTGGCCCCCTCGCTCGCTGGTTCCCTCGGGTGAAGTAATGAGCGAGGTCAAAGCCGTAAGGCCTGAGATTGGGTGTGCCGTCTGAGGTTCCCTTTACGGCCGTCGCTGGTGCGCGGCGAGCCTTTGTCTTCCTTGATATCGCCCGGTGTTGGCACGTAGCCAAGCCCCCGGACCGTGGTGTGGTCCTCGACTTCAATGACTTGGTGTCGGGCCTTGCAGCCTTTTGCCGAGCCCCGCCCCGGGATGAAGTTCATGAGTTTCATCATCCTCATGGCAGAGGAATCTGATCGTGAGACAAAGGGAAGGTCCACGTTGCATATTTGGATCTCGAGGTCTCCGTGAGTGAATCCAGCTAATGGCATGTCGTCATTATGCTTGATTTCTAACACCGGAATGTCGCTGGTGCCGGTCCCCTGCGGTGACGCTGTCGCCGTAGATCGTGGTTAGCTCGTTGCCTTGCATGAACTTAAGGCACCGATGAAGGGCGGATGCCACGCCATTGATTTGATGCAGCCTGTGGGACGCCCAGATGGCCGTGGAAAGTGATTGGAATGTCCAACACTTGGAATTCGGTGGGGATCACCCGCCGCCGAACCGTATGTTAAGAGTAGCAACCCCGAGAACCGTACGGAAGTAGAGTCATAGGCCTCGACAAAGGTGGACCGAAGGCTTAAGATCTCGCGGGCTTGATGTCAAGCAGTCCATCATCTTGGCGGGCAAGACATTCATTCCGAACCTCCGTCTACCAACACGCGGAAGGCGACGCTCGTCCAAACTGGATCGTGATGTAGAGCGGCTCATTGTGATCAGCCCCAAATTTTGGAAGGTCCAAATTTGTGAAGGTGATTATGTTGCCATAGTGGATGTTGCCGATCATCCGAATGACTTCATCTCGGGGTCAGGCCCACGGGGACCATGGTACGGGCCAGCTTTCCTCTAGCTTGAGCTTGTGAGGATAAGAGGAGGTGAGCAGAGACCAAAGGGAAATGTTCGCCCGAGTCCGCTTAAGCCGAGTGAGGATCGGGTCCTCTTTCAAGGAATTTGCGTCTTCGGGCCGGGCCGGATTGCACTCCGGCTCCGTCGGCTTTTGGTGGCCTTAGGTGGCAATGCATGGATTTGACCCGATCGGGTTAGAACGCCGACATCGTTTGGTCCCTTCGAACAGCCGCTCCGAGTTGAGCCATAGTTAGAGGAGGATTCCTCGTAGAAGATAGGGCCATATGTCTTCCCTCAACTCATTGATTGTGGATGAATTCCTGAGCTTCGGCAGCCTTGACGGATTCTCGTCCCGTGATACCGGCTCGATGCCTCGCGGGGAGGTAGCCTACGCTTGACGCAGCTGCTCGAATGTCGGCACAACTGGTTGCTCGAACCGAATCAAGGCGCTGACCCTCCGGGGAGGTTGGAGAGTTCTCGCTCAAGCGAATGGTCTCCTTGATCTCTTCACGGTATATCGCGTTCCTTTCCTTCTTGCCGAGCATACTCGTGGCATTCTCGAGTCGGGTCCGGCGATACTCGTGGTTTGCTAGTTTTCCTCCGCTCCGGGCCCAGATCAACCTTCTTGCAGCGGAGCTCGCGTCGAGAGTTAGCGCCGCGTTTCTTCCCATGTGAGAATAGCTGCTTCTTTGAACCGCGTGCGGCAGCCTAGGTAAACCTCCATCGGGGAGAGTTTTCTCCGCTTTATCTCGAGTGGCGGGTATGTCGAAGGTGAGTACACGGCTTCCCGAACATCTCGCCCATGTGACCGGTTGTCGCCCGCTTGATCGTTTCGTAAACGAATGCCGTAGACCGTGGAATTTCCCCGAGTAGTTGCTCGAGACGAATTTCCATCCTCCTCTTGTTTTTAAATAGACCTTCCTCCCCGAGTTGGCCTTTCAATTTGAGTGCGGAAATGATCCGTTCCCATCCTCCCAGACCTCGGGAGTCCGGCTTTTTGTTGACTTCATGCCCGGCTTGGAAGAGAATGGTTTCATCGTCTTCGTCGTCGCTTTCACAGAGAACTTGCTTTCCCGGGAAGGTAAGCGCCGGGATTCGTTCCGCCGTGTCGTTCCATCTCCTAGGTCATCTGGGACCGTTGACCACCCTCGCCTCGGCAGGGGGTTGGATGAGAACAGACGGTAGTCGTGAAGTTGCCATGAGCAAAACTCTTGAGGTCGAACCGGTCTAGAGTGGCCTCTAGCTTTCTCGTCCGAAGCCGCCCGTGACACTTTAAGGGCTCGGGTCCCCGTAGGTCTTTCGAGCTTGGTCTTCGTCCCAAAGACGACTTTCTTGAGCGGCTAGTTCCATGAGGGCTTTCCTTGCGAGAGCTAAGCGCTCCGTAGGCGCGCATCATCTCGGCTAGTGTCCGTAACCGTGATTACATTCAAATCACCGAATGGCGGAAACACTTGGATTACGTTGACGAAGGAAGCCTGACCGGGACATTCCATGCGGCCTTCCTCGATCTCGATTACCAAGAAGTTTGCCCATATCTCGCTTGATTGACCCCACTGGGGTGTCAATTCGCAATGTTGACAGCCTCGTGATCTCGCTCGATCGCCAAGTCTATCGAGCTAGCTAGCCGATCGCGTGATGTCTCAATCCGGCCGTGACTACTGGGAACAGAATCGAACCGGAGCATGTTGATGCCGAGGTGGTCATTTCCTATGTCTGAAGCCGACTCGCCATGCGGGGAAGACTTTCGCGTATGTTTTCAGGCGGCCGCCGGAAGCGTTCCCGAGGTTGATCTCGACTCGTAGCAGGTGAGGAGCTTGGTCTCCTTCGCCGTTGCCCTCGGCCTTGGCGGCGCTTGAGGGTATAAGCTGACCGACGGCACGGGCCGGTTGCCACTGGGCCGGTACTGGAAGTAGTGATGAGCTCGAAGCTCGCTGCCAAGGCCTCGCTTACCATGAGCAGCAATGCCGAGGGTGACCTTGGTATTGCAGACCGACGATAAGGACCGGATCCTCGGTATCATCGGGATATCCGAATAGATGATGTCGACGAAGTCGCCTTCAACCACTTGATCGAGGGATTCTTCGTCGTGTCAACCAAGAACTTCCAATTGTTGGATAGCCGCTTGTACCGGACGTTGAGCTTGACAATTTCCATGGTATTGGAGCCTTGGTCGTAGGTGACCCGACGGAAGGAGTTCCGTCCTCAAACCGAGCATGTGAATGCAGAGGTCCGCCCGCGGCCCGCGCGTCCTCGACTCCGGAGAGTCCCGATTCATCATCATCCGATCGCTCAATCCGTGTGTAGGGACGTATTGCGCCCGGTTGCGTTGCCGGAGCAGCTAGGAAAACATCATGCTCTTCGTTGGAGAAGAGGGGCAATGGGTAGTTCCTCGTGAGGACATCCCATACAACTTCCATGCATTCATCACGAGAATGACGGTGCTTGTTGACCTTTATCACAAAGATCTCTTCACTGCGGGGCAGAACGGGTTTGGAGAATGCCGACAAATCTCCGATTAGAGACCGGGGTTTATGTGCCCGCATCACGGCGATATTCGCCGTTTCCTTCCACCCGCTCCAAATGTTGGAAACGACAGCTGAACTTGATGTATCTGACCGCTTCGTGTGGTCTCGCCCGCTCGAGTACGTTTACATAGTTAGCATCTCCCGACTCGAGGGATTCTGGCGAGATTTGCCCCGATAGTCCTCGTTGATTCAAGGAGGTAACCCCGCGCCTCGAGCGCGACACGTCACATCGTCTCGACTTCGTTTCCTATGAGGAAACTATCCCCTGATGACTTCGAGATCTCCCCGGTTAATGAACTTAACACACCGATGGAGAGTGGAAGCTATGGCTTTCATGTGATGTAGCCAAGGGCGTCCCAAAAGAGCCGTGAACTCTGATGGAATGTCCATCACATGGAATTTTGCCGGCACCATTCGGGGTTTCGAACTGTAGTTCCAGAGTCACCGTCCCCAGGATGGGACGAGACGAGCTGTCGTAGGCCTTGATAGTCCGAGCTGACGGAATAAGGTGGCTTTCATTGATACGAAGGGCTCGCCTCATGCTGAGAGGGAGAACATTAACGGCTGACCCGTTATCTACCAATACTCTGGGGAGTGATATGGAGTTGAGTTTGAGAGTGATGTACAGAGCTTCGTTGTGCCCCGAGGCATCTCAGAGGTCTTCATCACGTAACGTGATCATACCGCCATACAAACGGGAGTCGTAGATCTCGTCTCTATCCGTAGAAGGAGAGTCATCCACCCATCCGTTTCCTCGTCTTCCTCTTGCGAGGTAAAGCCTTTGGCTGGAACCTCGGGAGTGTGTTGAGGTTGCTCGTGGCGGTTGCCGCCCTTGGTTAGCACATTGATCGAGTGCGATCGCCAAGCCGACCTTGATCTTCCTTTACCGGCCCGAGCTCTAAGCCGGACAAATTGAATCTTGGCCGATCCCGCTGGGGTTAAGCCTGACCGGCGCAAGAAGATTACCAAGATCTCGAGGTATTCCTGTCCTGTGGTCTCGACTCGGTTTCACGGGACTTTTCGGCTTTCCCACCCCCGTTTGCTCTAAAGCCGCATGGCCTGGAGGCAAAGAGGATGGCCGGAGTATAAGACGTAGTAGTCGAACCTCCCGAAGGTTCTCCAAGTGTACCTACACCGGTATCCCCAGCCTTCGTATCTTTCTCTCGCCGCCGTTGAGAGGATTTCTTCTTTTGTTTTCTGAGGATTGCTCCTGACCGTTTCTGGGACTCGTACCTGTGCAAAGTGAGTGCCACAAACATCGTAGCCGATGTGGACATTAGGAGGAGGATCCAAATTGAAAGAGGCGGAGAAACCGGTTCGTGGCACTCTTCTTGGGCACCCACTCAATGGAATTCACGCCGTTATTGTTCTAAAAGGATTCCCGATCGTATTGGCCCACGGGGGCGCTCCAACTTGCCTTCTTCTATCATGTTCGGATTTCGTATCGTAACCCCAAACAACTTGTCGCTGGTATGGCCGTGATATCGATGGAAGGCGCAAGATTTGCTCTTGTCCGCATTGGCTACGGGAATTTTGGGTTTGTAATTGGCAACGGGCTTAAGGAGACCCTCCTTGATTAACCCTTCCAAAGATCTTGCTCACTGGCATGTCCAACTTGTCAAAGTGTACGGCATGCTACTTCGAGTAGAATTGTTGCTTTGCGGACTCGGGTTTCGTTACCCGACCGTTGTCCCCGATGGACGTAGTTGACAGACGTATCTTTCCTTTGCACGGGGCCGGTGCGGGATTGAATGCAACCGCCGAGCGGTATCTGTATGGCCGTGCAAAGAGCCAACTTTTCCTTGAGATCCTTCTCGAACCGTGAGCCGGCATTGACCATGGCCCGGAGATCCGGGAAGAAATTGTGACCGATGAGAGTTCTCGATGGACGGTCTTAAGCAGACTCAAGATCCGCATCTGCTTCGTCTTGGAGAGTGGCTCCATGATCTCTGAGAGTTTCCACCCATCCTTTGTAGAATTCCCCAACACTTTCATCCGCTTCGCTCGGTGATTAAGTCCTCGCGACTTGTTTCCCACTCTAAGTTGGGATCCGTACTGCCCAGAAGATGTTACTAATCTGCTCCTGTGTGCGGCGATCCGCAGCTTGACCTCGTAAACCATCGTAACGCCGAACTTTTGAGCGTATGGCCGGAAGTGGTCGGCCATTTGCCGGAGGGTTGCTCCTTTTGCTCTCATGCCGAGAACGTAGGTGTCGACATGCGTTTGAGGACATTCGGTTCCGTCGAATCGGTCCATCTCCGGCATTCTGACTTGGGCAGGGAGAGGCGTGACCATTCCCGGGTCTGTGGATTTGAGCGTTTCCTCGCTTTGAGCCGCTCATGGTGGCTTTCGTGTCTTTCATCCGCTCGACCATCCAGGCTAAGGTCGGGTCCAGTGGTGGACTGTGAGGCTCGGCGCCGGTGCTACCACGTGAGCGGTAGTGATTGGAGGTGGAAGGCTTGGTATATGAGAATATATGGGAGCCTTTTCTCGAATCAGATCGGGGTTTGTCCCTGTTTAGGGATTCGTGTATAGGCACCGGGACGAACCCGGGAGGGTATTGAGGGACATTGGCATCCCGAGATGGTCCCGGTGCGATGGTGGTATTGAGTGATAGGAGTAGCACTGGCCGGCCAAAAATGACAGGGTTGCCCCGAGAGGTGGCAACATGGAGCCTAGGTCTACTGCTTCCTTGGTTGGAAGGCATCCCGTAAGTTGGCGGGGAGGAACCCGGTTGAAGGTTTGGGTGAACTGGTTTCGGGAATCGTCATCCTCGACTGTAACAAAAGTACCGTCTCGACCGGGGGATAGCCGCTATACCACGCTCATTCGAAGTTGTACCACGAAATTCCGCCGATCTTCTTTTCTCGCCTCTTGTGAACCTCGCAAGCCCTGGATGGCTTCTTCCAATGTCATATGTTACCGGTGGCGGGGGTCCGTCCCCGTCACGATTTCTCGGTGAGCTAGACATGTCGGAAATTCCGGCCGAGGGAACCGAGGGAACCGAAGAACCGTCTCGACGCCGCCGTAACGTGATCCTTGCAAGGCGCCGACCCGGAAATCAACCACTTTCTCGCTCGCCGCAGTGGAACGAAAGGAAGGGTTTAGGCTTCGGAAAAGGGTATTTGGCTCAAGGTTTCGGGCTTGTGCAATGTGCAAGCTTACCGATTAATGTTTACTTAAAGCGCATTTTCTCGTAGTCCTAATTGGTTGGAAAAGAGCGGGTCTTCTTTTCGCAACTAATCCTAGAGCTCTAATCGGATCTCGTCACTACGCTTATAAGCCCCTCGTTTCCATTGTAGATCATCTTTCTCAGACGGACTATCCCGAGCGAGGTCCGATAAGGCAAGCGAGTTCCACCGACAAAGGAAAAAGTGAACTTAAGGCTAGCCGATCACGCAAACTTTCAACGTGTGTGACGTACGGGCCACGCCGAAGTCAACGTCCTTAAGTTAAGGCGGGATCGTGCCAAAATTTGGGCATGACCTCTCCCGACTCGCTTGTGCGAGAGACCTTAGCTTTTTAGCGTTGGCCAAGTTGTGGCTGGCACGATTCATACGGCGAGGTTTGGTGACACGGCGTCACATTGAACCTTCGGGTATATTTTTCGGCAGAGCTCCGCGTCAAAGTCAAGGCTGAAAACCTCAAGACTTCGGGTCGGGAACGACCTTTGGTCTCAAACTCTCGAGCTTGACTCGGAGCGGGGCCCGGCGTAAAAAACATACACTAGGCTTTATGACACGAGCTAAGCCAAAAACCAACCGGGGTCTTGGACAAAGTGTGACACAAAGAGTGCATGGCTTACACGGGCTAGGATGGGATGTTTGGGACGACCCCGCGCGCCCGAAAGGTGTCCGCGCACCAATCGGAGTGCAACTGATAAGGCCATCCCGGGTTAGGGGTTGTAGTGTGCAGTGTACCGAGGCAGCAAGTGCACGTGAAGTGCGGTGTTCCGAGGCAGCAAGTGCGCGTAGTGTGCGGTCACTAAAATTCCTTTTTCTGAGTAAAACAGAGATTTTTTTTCAGAATGTGTCTTAAAGGATTTATGATGCACAGTTCAAAAGACAGCATGAAAATCAAACATGAATGGGGATGCACAAACATGGTATGATTTTGAAAAGTTGACAATGTAATGACTTTGAAAAAAAACAAACCGTTCGAGGTTTAAAGGAACTCACACACACGAAAACGAGGAAGGGTAAACGAAAGTTTGACCCACGGAAGGCTTTTTAGAAAACAACGGTAGTTTTGAAAAAAGTATCATATTCCCCAGCGGAGTCGCCAACTGAAATTACCCGGGATTTCGCGCGGGCGGGGCGCGAAACGCGGTTGTCTTTCGCGGGGGGTTGGTGTCTGAGACCTCGCTTCATGGGAAGGAAAAAATGAGGAGTCGCCACGCGGTTTTATATTTTGAGCCCAAACGTTGAGAAACGACTATTGAAAATGGTGTCGTTTTTATTGGTAGCAAAAACTTAGGAAAAGGCTTTGAAAACGGGGATCATTTTTATTGGTAGCAAAAACGAGTAAAAAGCTTTTTTTTTGTACCAGAGATTGTTAGGTTCGGAGGTCAAGTTACGTTTCGGGTAGAGTATTACGAGATCGCCCGAAACGCCTCGCATGACGAGTCTTTCTACCTTTCTCGAAATCGTGTGTGTGTGTGTGTGTGTGTCTTTTGAAATGGGGGGCTTGAATGACAAGCTTAATCTTGGTTTGAATGTCAAACGTTGATTAGGTGACTTTGTTTGAAAAGACGAGCGTTTGAATGATAAACGTCGGTTTTGAGACGGAAATGAGCGTTTACGTGGCAAACGTCGATTTTGGGTTTGAAAAGGAGTTCGTAGGTCAAACTCCGATTTTTTTTGAACCGGGAATGTCATTGTTAACGATTTTTACGGGAAAAAACGTATTAAATGATTTTAAGTGTCAAATGGCGGCTTTTAGTTTGAAGATGAGCGTTCGAAGGCCAAACGTCATTTCGCGCGTTTTGAAAGAGAGTTCGACGGACGAACTCCGGTTTTGAACCGGGCATTACATTGTTAACGATTTTTACGGGAAAAATGCGTATTAAATGATATGCGATCAACGAATCGGGTTGCGACTCGGACTTTGAAAAGTAAATACTATCACGATCCAAACGGGTCGGACTTTGTAAATGACGTATTTAAAGTGCGGTATCAACGGAATCAAACGATCCGGAATCGTAAATGACGATCAACGAGGCCAATCGGCTCGGATTTTTAAATGACGATAAACGAGGCCAAACGACTCGGATTTGTAAATAACAGATATTAAATGACGATCAACGGATCGATCGATCCGGAATTGGTAAATAACAATAAAAGTAAATGGAACGGGGTCGGAACGCCGTTTTAACCCGTGATTACTTCTCTTACGGAAAGAGAAGAGGATCGAGGGGCTAAAACGTATCGGACCCCGTTAGACGGAGGCGTCTACATTTCGATAACGACGTTCGAAACGGTTGTAGCGACTGGCACGTAAACCGAGACGGAACGAGAGATTTAGAGAGAGGGAGTTATACCTATGGCTAGGGTCGACTCCTTTGGCTCGAGTGGTGTGTACGGGACACGGAAAGTGATTCGAAAGGTTGTTTCGAAGTAGTAAGGTGCGTATTTGATCGAAATACGAAGGTTTCACGCGAATCGAGACAGAACGGAAGCTCGGAAGGGGTGAAATCAGTTTGGGCCGAGGGGGTGGTGATTTTTTGGGGTCAAAAAAGTTCTCCTTTTTGGCTTTGACAGCCATTTCTATTTATAGGTGAAAATGCAGTAGGAGTCCGGACGGACTTTGCCTGAATCCAGGGGGTTTTTGGGTATTTTGGAAATCTGGGGGACTTGCTGGCAATTTCAGGGAAAGTGCACAGGGAGTCCGGCCGGACTTTGACTGTATACCAGGGGTATTTTAGTCTTTTCCCTTTGAATTTGATTGAAGGGTGACTAGAGGGAGGTGACATGCGTGCCAAGTGTCCCTGTGAGTCACCAGCCATGTGGGATTTTATCCCCGGGTCCCGGTTTTGTCCGTTTTTTAAAATAACAGTCCGGAAAATGTCCGAAATGCCTCCGGAAAGTGCCGGAAAATGCGTTTTTCCGGGAAAGACGTACTTTCACGTGTGATGACACGTGTTAAGTACGGTTCGACGTCGGGATGCACGGGGCTGTCCCGGGACGTCTTGTTGGCACGGCAATGGGGAGTTTAACGAGTTCCGGTTAACCTGGAGCGGGCCAGTTAACGGATTTCGGTTAACTTTCTGACGGATTTGGACGATCCGGATTTGGGTACTTACACTGGGCTGCAGAAAGACGATGCAGGTACTGATGTGAGCACATCATCACCTACATCAGGACAAACAGAACCTGGTTCAGAATCCGAAAGTTCTGACTGTGAAGAATAGAATCTGGATAGGACCAGAGACATACCCAACATAGTTCAAAAGAATCACCTAATTACCCAAGTGGTGGGTGATGTAAATGAGAAAATTAGCACAAGAGAAAAGCCACGGGTTAACTACCGTGAGTTGGTTGGGTTAAGCTGTGTTGACTCACAAGTAAACAAGGTTAGTTCATGTTGTTTTGTCTCTAATATTGAACCTAAGAATGTTGTATAAGCTATGAAAGATGATAATTGGATAGTTGCCATGCAAGAGGAACTAAATCAATTTGATAAAAATGATGTATGGACCTTGGTTTCTAGACCTAAAGGAGGAAATGTAATAGGAACTAAGTGAATTTTTAAGAATAAAACTGATGAAAATGGGCAAATCACTAGAAATAAAGCTAGGCCTGTAGCCCAAGGCTACACCCAAATAGAAGGGATCGATTTTGAAGAAACATTTGCTCATGTTGCTAGGATAGAATCCATTAGGCTCTTACTTGCCATTGCCTATTATTTGGACATTACTCTACATAAAATGGATGTAAAGAGTGCCTTTTTAAATGGTGTCCTAAATGAAGAAGCCTATGTTGAGCAATCTAAGGGCTTTACTGATCCCCATTGCCCTGATCATGTCTATAAGCTGAAGAAAGCCTTATATGACTTAAAACAAGCCCCCTAGGGCTTGGTATGGTAGGCTAACTGAGAACCTCATACAAATGGGGTTTAAGAGAGGTGAGGTAGATAAAACCTTATTTATTTTAAAAGAAAATGTAGGGATATTGGTGGCCCAAATTTATGTTGATGACATTGTCTTTGGATCTTCCTCCAAGGACATGTTAGACTACTTTGTCACAAGTATGACCACCACCTTTGAAATGAGTATGGTAGGTGAGCTAAACTATTTTTTAGCCTTCAAATAAAACAAAGTAAGGAGGGAATTTTTATTTCTCAAAGTAAATATGCCAAAAACTTGGTTAAAAAATTCTCTCTTGACAATGCCTCTCACCTTAAAACTCCTATGGGATCATCCCAAAAGTTGTGCAAAGATGAGGATGGTGAGGATGTTGATCCCACCTTATATAGAAGTATGATTGGGAGCTTGTTGTACCTTTCAGCAAGTCGTCCTGACATCATGTTTAGTGTATGCCTGTGTGCTAGATATCAAGCTTGCCCAAAAATATCCCACCTCAAAGCTGTAAAAAGAATTATTAGATATGTTGATAGAATAGTCAATTTAGGGCTAAGCTATACTCGTGAAACCAATACAAATCTGGTAGGATTCAGTGACTCTGATTGGGTAGGCAACACTGATGATAGGAAAAGCACAACTGGAGGTTGTTTTTATCTTGGGAACAACTTAGTATCTTGGTATAGTCGAAAACAAAATTGTGTATCCCTATCTACTGCTGAGTCAGAATATGTTGCTGTAGGCAGTTGTTGTTCTCAACTTCTTTGGATGAATCAGATGATTAAGGATTATGGTCTTAAAAGTGATATCCTAACTATTTTTTGTGATAATCTAAGTGCCATAGAAATAACAAAAAAATCCTGTTCAACACTCACGTACTAAACACATTGACATTAGACATCATTTTATTCGTGATCTTGTTGAGCAAACAATCATTAGCATGAAATCAATAAGCACTGAAAAACAGTTGACTAATATTTTCACCAAAGCCCTTGATTTTCGGAGATTTTCTACTCTAAGGAAGTCTCTGAGTTTGTGTGCCATCTGATGGTGTGATTCCCCGTGTGATCACATCATATCTTACACCTGTATATTTAATTCTAACACAAAAAAAAATCATAAAAAAATGCATTGCATGATTTATCTCAGTGTGGTCACTTGTACTGCATTTTTTGACTTGTCTCCTCTCTGAATTGTGAATTCTTCTTAAAAAGTGTCAACAACTGTTGACTCAAAATTATCCTACTGGATGTCTCTTGGTGGGTGCTTAATCTACAAAGGGAAACAACTACTCCACTCATGGTATGAAGTCATTTCAATGTGATCAAAATGACATCAAGAGAAAGTTTGTGTCAAATTGACAAGATCATTCGAAAGAGGGCTATCCATGAAAGTAAAGAAGAGTGAAAGCTACCCATAAAAATATTTCTCCACAAAAAAAAATTTATAAGTGAATGCATTCTAGAGGCCAAGCTAGACAAGATTACAATTCATTGACTTTCCTAGAGGAGATGCGTCCTCTGATGTAATTACATTCTATGCCACACATATACTGAGATTCATCCTTCACATGTTTGTACATTATGCATCATTTTCTTAGTCATAAATATAGGTCAACCTGGTCCTTGGTGAAAATATTAAACAAATGTTTTTCACTCCCTAATTTTTTTGTTAAATAGATCTTGTGCTCAACAAAATTACAAATTCTGTTTTTGATGTCCATGTGTTTAGGGAGAGTATATGGTATGTGGATTTTTATTTTTCTATGGCAGGTACATTTTTACAAACCTCAAAGGATATCTATTTTTTATCCTTATCATAAAAAGTGTCCAAGGAATTCGGCTAGCCAAGGCAATTAGTTCAAATTAAACTCTAGCTTCTATTAAGAGACCTAGCCTAGTAGAAATAAACCTCATGCCATCACATCATAATAAATACGACTAACCCCTTTACCCATTAAACCCTCACCAAATTCTATTCACAAAACCCTTTGCAATTCAAGCCATTTTCTCTGTTTTCTTCTAAATCAATGGCGTCTCCCTCCTATCCTTCCTCTCCAACCGTCGTTGTATCACCCCCTCCATCTCCGGCTGCCCAAATCGAAGGTGCCGTCGAACTGATTGTTGATGTCGAAGGTACTCCGGTCTCCATGTCTCTCCCCGGTGCTCCGGACAATGTCATTGATGCTGATAATCCTGGGGACCTAAAGGCCATTGGTGAGTTTGCTGGGTCTACAAAGGGGTCAAACTGGTCTCTTAGGCAAAGGGGATTTTCTCCAAACATGACGGAGTATACGCCTAAGGTTCGCCCAAATATGGCTGAACCTGAGTTTATTAAAGGCGAAGACGAGGATTATGATCCTTCTACTGACTTGAAGAGAAAAAGGAGCAAAACTGCTGCATGCTCAGGAAGCTCGTCTGGAAAAGCAAAACCTCAGCCTCAACGAATGGGATCTCTCTGTTTATTCTAGTGAGTCTGATGACTCTGTTAATGCTGAGGCATTTGAGGTTGTGTCAAGGAGGGCTCAGTCCGAAGAGATTGAAGAGCTGAGGGAAGCTACAGAAGAAATTATTGAGGCTGCTTCCCAGGACATGGAGGATATATTTCCACATGTCATTGTTACTCCGAAGGATCTGCCTCCTAGAGGTATTTCAACTCCTCCTCTGTCTCCTACCCCTGCTACTGTTGGTGCTACCTCATCCCCAACTCCATCTCTCACTAGATATCCATCTGTAGCCCCCTCTCAATCCTCTCCTGGAAACTGGTAATCTGGTGGATTCCCCTCAGCTTGTGCTCATGAAGAAGGGGATGATGTTGATGAGTATGATGAGGATGAGCACATTCCCCTCCAAGCCCTCTTGGATCTAAGGAAAGGAAAAGGGAAAGTGAGGAAGTCAAAGGTTGAGGCTGCTGCCTCTATATCTGCCAAAGCCTCGGACATAGGGTCAGATGAAGATGAAGCTGAGGACGAAACCTTCAAATTGGGAAGAGAAGAGCTTGAAGCTGAAAAGGAAGATGCAGCTGAAGATGGGATCACATCTGCTCCTTCACCAAGGAGGGTAAGCCAAAAAAAAAAGCCAGCTCTTCTGTATCTCCATCGCCTGTGTCAAGGCATTCCCCAAGGTCTAAACCATCTTCAAGGAAGGTAAGTCCACATTCCCCTGAGAAATTCATGACTAAGGCTGTGAAGGAAAGATTTGCATTTTTCAGAAAGAAAGGATTTTTAGTTGAAAGAGTGATAGACAAATCTTTTAAGGAGGTAGGCATGTCAAGATATTTAAGGGAAAAAGGTCTTCTTTATTCTGTCACCTATCCCCACAACTATTATCCCTCCCTTGTGAGTGAATTCTATGCCAGCCTTGTACAATCCATTCAATATCCAAGGTCTGTTGGCTTTGAAAAAGTGTGTGTTCGTGGCAAACTTATTTCCTTCTCTCCTTCTATGATAAACATCTTTCTTCATGCCCCCAGTCCTCATATTCCTCCTCCCATGGCTCCTAAGAATGTGATTGCTAATTCTCTCACAAATGGTCTTGACCCAAGCTGGCATACTCAATTTAAGTGTACCATGCTCACCTCTCTTTGTGGTTTTCTATTTAAAATCTCCACCTTCAATTGGAAACCTACTTCCAATAAAAACATTGTGACTGTGCCCCATGCAGACCTTATTTACAGAATATTTACTGGCCAAGAGTTTAACCTTGGAGAAATTATTTTTGGTAGTGTGGTCCAATTTGCTGAGAAAGAGCTTCCATCAGATCTACCCTTCCCATGTTTGATAACTGGTTTATGCTTAAGACAAGGGGTTGAAGGTCTTAGTTCAGATAGAATTTGTGAAAAGGTTGAACCTTTTGGTATACAACCTGTTCTAGAATGCACTAGGCGTACAGTAGACCTACCAGTGGTGTTCCCAGATGACCCTGTAGTTGATGCTCATGATGCTGATGAGGAGGATCCTGCTGATGTCAGTGAAGATGTGCTTGCATCATCGGTACCCCCAGTTAATCAAGTTAAGGTGCTCACTGAAGAAATTAAATTTCTGGAAAGGACCATGCTCAACTCAAGGGTCCAATTCAAGGAGATGTCCATGAGAAGAAACAAACTGCTGGCAGCCCGTGAAAGCTTATCTGGTAAAAAAGGGGGGAGCAAGTTCAAGCAATGTATTACAAGACATAAGTCAGGACTTCAGGTGGGAGTTACTTGCAGAAACGCAAGCTGAGATGGAAGGAAGCCAGAGTTGGGACATGAGCTTCTCCTGATTGGATTGGAGTTCCTTTGTTTATTGTATGGGTTATGTGTTTAAAACAGTTTTAATTTCATGTTTTTCATTAGGAACAATGGTGATGTTTTATTTTGGTTGTTTTGGATATTTTGAACATGGTTTGTTTATGATTTTAATAGCTAGTATTTAGGGGGAGCATTCGAGCTCTCCACTTCGTAAATTGTGGTTGATAATATTTTAGCTTAAATTGTGTTTAAAATATATTTTGCTTGAGATTTGGTTTTTGAACAGAAAGCAACAAAACAGGGAGAGATTGAAAGTGTGAGGACATCACACTTAGCCAAGTCAAAATGGTTGACTTAGTTTAAGTTTTGTTACTTTCTTATGTATTTAAATTAAGTAAATATTATGTATATTAATTTTAATGTTACTAACATACTAACCGAAATTATATTATGTTTTTAGTAGTGTTTTGGTTGTTTATGTAGGACTCTCACACAAGGATAATAAAGGCTTGAAGAGATAAGAAGATAAAGGAGATTGTGGATATTCATCAAGCTCTACATCAAGCTCATCCTTACCCATAAAGCTGTGAACTCCTTGGCTATAAATGCAGGACTCAAGGCAATTCATCATACACGATTTTTGTAATCTAAGAATGCTGAAGAAAAACAGCATACTTAGAGTTTTGTTTAGTGAGAGTTCATTTGATAATTTTTGTCTTCTCTTAGGATTGATCTTTGTAACCGGTTTATAAGTTATTTAATAAGAGAAGTTTTATTGTCTACAGCAAATTGCTGTAGATAAGTGTTAAATACTTTGCTTATTTAATTTCTAGTTTATCATTTCCGCTGCTGTTCACTGTTGTGCTAGTGCTGGTGCGATAGCATCAGGACTCACATCAGCTGTTATTGTGTTCCTGTGACATTCCTAGCCACTCCATTTATTTCAGAGAAGTACACCATTACAGAGACATAAGAATGCGATCGAAGCTGCCATAATGATCAGACGCCGACAGGAACTCAGATCTAGTGATGGAGGTGAGGGCAGAAGAAGCGAGGGGCACCAGAGAGAGAGGGGTTTGGAGGAGGAGAGAGAGGGTGTGTGTGTGTGTGTTTAGAGAGAGAAGAAAAATGAGATTGAAAGAGTATGAGATACTCGGGTTTTAAATCTTTGTGATTCTGATTGTATTTTATTTTATGTACATATTTAAGTTAAATTGATTTAGGAAATATTTGTATATATCTTAGAATTTACTTATTTTAGAATTGATTTTGTTTGACTAACATTAATCTTTACTCTTAATAGTTATCATGTTAATAAGGTCGGTCTCAAGTTTGGAAATGATTATTTGTTGATTAGGAAATGAGCAGCTAGAAGACTTGCTTTGAAAAGGAATGTACACATATACTCCCTTCGTCCCGTTACAAATGAGACAGTTACTGTTTACGCATGAATTAAGAAAAAAATAATGATATAAATGTTGTGAGTGTAAAAGTAAAACATGAGAGAGAATGAGTGGAGGAAATAGTAAATTATAATGGTGTTGTGAGTATTAAAATAATGTAGAAGAGAGAATGAGTGAATGGAATAGTAAAGATTCTTTGCCATTTTAAAAAGTGTGTGATTTGTAGCAGGACGCCCAATGAGGAAAGTGTATGACTTGTAGCGGGACGGAGGGAATATATAAAGAAGGGCCGCCTCACTTTATACTTCACGGATTCTAGTGAATTCAAAGAAAATTTTATTTGTTTGAAAGAGTCTTAGATTCTTCTTGAAGTTCTTAAGTTTAAAGATTTTAAGATTATTTTATGTTTTTGTGTTCTAAGTCTAAAATCGTTTGATCTGTTTTATATTTTGATTTTTTTATCGTATCTTTCTCTACAACTTTTCTTAGCAAGATTGTGTTTAATAAAGATTTTCCAGCAAGTTATTCTTGCTGAAGTGTTTAAGTTCTGAGTTTTGTCCGCTGCGTTTATATTATGTTCGTGTGTGTTGAGTTGTTAAGATACCTGTGTGATCATTGTTACACACAAGTGACTGATTTCCAGAACAGTTATAGCTACAATTTTCTCAATTGGTATCAGAGTCTCGACTCTATTGAGAATCGATCCTTATAGTAGCTACTATGGACTGTCAGCATAGTTGTAACAAACCGTCAACTCTAGATGGTTCCAACTATACTATCTGAAAGACATAAATGATTATGCATATTAAGTATATTGATCACTATTCCTGGGTAAGCATCATTGTTGGATACACTACTTATATAGTTGAAATTTCCGCCTCTACTTCAAGAGGTAAAGATAAAAAAGAGAAAATTTATGGTTATAAGAAAAATTATAGATGAACTTTAACTAGATTTGAACTTTTAAGTAAAACAATCAACTATAAAGCCTTATTTTTACTAAATTGTAATAATTATTTTTTCAATTTTTGAAAATCATTAATTTATTATTTTTGTGGGAAAGAGGGGTGCAAATAACAACTCTCTTTAGAGAAAAAGGGAAAGAGGGAAAGAGAGGGGAGGATGTGATTGCAACAACACTCTCCCCAAATTTGCAAGATTACTATGAGGTCCATAACAAAAAGTGGGAAAGTGAAGAAAAGCGAGGTACTAAGGGGGCGTTTGTTTTTTTTCTTTACCTCTTATTAAGAGGTTTTACCTTGGAATAAGAGGTTGTTTAGGTATTCCACTTGTTTGGTTTTTTTTTTTGTTTTCAGCCTTAAAGCCTTTGAATTGCCACTGATTTTTAAGTGAAGAAAATACTGCTGAATCCCTCTGAAAGTGAACTATGAGAACTTGGTTTAGGTTTTTTTTTTTTTAAAACCATTTACATGGCATAATGCATTTACGTGTGTTTTTGTTTTTTGTTTTTTGTTTTAACTGTTTCAGAAAATGAATTCAGATAGAAAATCAAACAACTTATCCAATTCGGAAATTCGGCTTTCATTCGCTCTTAAAAATTCAAATATTTTGAGTGAAATCGATTTCAAAGACTTATCACTTAAAAAAAACAAAAACCCCCTAAAAAGGTAATTTGGTTCGAGAAGGTTAGGCTTCAATTTTTCTACTTCTTTTTCTTTTTACAAATAAAATTTTGACGATATATTTCCGTCCGTGGGCGCGTCACATAGGATCAGACCCACCCCGCTCTCTCGCTTTATATACTCTCCTCTCCTTGAACCCTAAACCCTCCGTCTCACTCTCTCAACCTCAACCCTCAAATCAAAACTTCAGACTTTCTCTCTCTAAACGCAGCCATCAATGGAGTTTTGGGGTAAATTCTTTATCTTTAATCTATTTCTATTTGATATGTTTTCTGTTTGATTTATTACGTGTTTAGAGTTTTGGATTTTTTGTTTTCTCTCTGTTAGGGTTTATCGACATCAGGGTTTAGGCTCTGATTTTCCAATTATTTTTATTTTTGATTTGTTTACCTGATTACTTATTGATTTGTTTTTTGAACACATGCATGTGAGCACCCAAATATGTATGCCGTGTGTGATTCTACATATATATTTATAAACACATTTGTTTATTTTTGTGTGTCTTTCATCTTTTATATCAATTTTTCTCTGGATGTTACATGGAGATCTTTGGTCTTAGGTGTCGCCTTGTTGTTCATTCTGTTAGATAAAGCATATCTGCTTTTTTTATGATTGAGGGTTTGTCTCTTTTTGTATTAAATGGGGTTGGGTAGTTTGTAAAATTTTGTTTGGGTGTACCTATTTTGCTCTTTAAATGGTTTATGTATGACCAATTGTTCTGGGCTAATTAGCAAGAAATTATTGTAATTTTGTATTTTGGTGATAATAATGATATAACTTTTTTTGTCTGAAAAGAAAAGAAGAGGCTGTATATGGTAAAGCCAAGTTCTTTTTGTTTGTCTGTTTCCTACTCTATCTCCAGAAAATCCAATCGACAAAACATTACCGTTTTGGAGTCTTTTTTCTTTTCATTTTATAATAGAAAACAGTATTGAAATAATCTGAGCAAGTGTATCTGCTTTGAACTGTTATTATGTGATCACAGGCTATGCTCTGTAGCATCTGTGATGGTTTGTTATGTATTGTTATGTATTCATATAATTACTTGTTGCTAAAATATTATAGCTTTGATTGGAGAACGGTTTAGTGTATATGCTGACATTTACATGATGTCTATAATCTATAAGGAAATATAACCATCTGTAATATTTATTAATTTTTAAATTGGAGGTCTGATATTTTATACCTACTTTTTTGTTCCTTATTCAATGAGATGTAAGAGAAGCAAGTTTTTTTTCTCATGAAGATACTTGAAAAATATTCTGCCATTGTATTCTGTTAATCACTCTGAGTTGGTTTTCAAAGAAACTAATGTTTCTGGATATCAACTACTTCAGCATGTGCCTTTTGTTGTGCTTTTCTATGTGAGTTCCCTAGTTGTGAGTTGCGACTTCTTCCTAGCAGAGCTTGCATTTTCACTTTATGATTCTGTTATATATTCAGGTGTTGAGGTTAAAAGTGGTCAGTCACTCGCAGTTGAGGTTGGTGAGGACAAGGTTTTGCATCTTTCACAGGTATAACAAGGGGAAATATTTTACTTTAATGGTGCTTGCATTCCTCATATTTGAGGTGAAGTAAATGCTCTATTTTCAACAGGCTGCCCTTGGTGAAGTGAAGGACAAAAATGAATCTGCTTGCATATATGTGGAAGTTGACGGAAAGAAGCTTGTTCTTGGAACACTCAGCCATGAGAAATTTCCTCAGCAACTATTTGATATTGTTTTTAATAAAGACTTTGTGTTGAAACACAACTGGAAAAATGGCAGCATTTACTTCTCTGGTTATATGGCTGACCAGCCTATTGATGGATATCCTTGATGCAAATTTCTATTTTTTAAGTTTTTTTCTTCAAGTGTCTAGCATTCTATGTCTTCGTGTCTTTTGAACATTGACACTCTTAATTTCAAAACCAATAGGATACATGCACACGGTGCGTTTATTTACTGCACATGGTATTTTCTAGAGTAACCATGGCACTTTGCCATAGTTCAGTATGGTCGTAATATTATTAAAGCTGGTTGTGTTAACTTCCTTGACTAGTTGTTTCTTGCTGTGATCACTCCTGAGGATGAGTTTGATGATGAATCTGGTTAGTATAAATGTCCTCCAACCTTCTATGTAGCTTGATTATCCTTTCATGTTGTTCATTGTCTCACTGAAATGCCTTTTTCTCTTTCTCAGATTCTGAAGATGAGGCAATTCCACTTCAGGCTGCAGACAATGGTATTGGATGCAGTTGCCATTTTTTACCATTATCTTAGGCAGACAGGATTACTCAAAAAATGTGAATTTTATATGGCTTGTTGGGTTTGTAGGTAAACTGGTTGCACAACCTAAACAAGAGAAGAAGGCCCCTGTAGCTGAGAAGGCCCCTGTAGCTAAGAAGGCTAATGCCGTAAAGGACTCTAACACTGGTAAGCAGAAGGTGAAGATTGTTGAGCCCAGTAAGAAAGAAGATGACAGTGATGACAGTGATGATGATTCTGATGATGCAATGTCTGATGATGATGGATCTGATTCAGAGGTGATTTGGATGGACTATATTGTATTTTATTTCATATATGACATCATCCTTTACTTCTACTTAGCAGAGGAGTTGACATTTTGGCTACACGTGTGCTAAAAAAATTGGTGTTTTTTTTGCGTATATATATGGTTTTTTATGACTCTTTATTTTAGGCTTGTTCATGTCATGAAAGTGGATTCTATGTGGATGTTTTACTGTACTGAAGCATTTATAGCTCGATAGTAAGAGATACTTATTGAGACCTTTTAGGTTCATACCTCTAAAGGCAAAGATGTTTGCCTTAAATTTTTAAGCTTATTTATACTTTGTATTATCGCATCTGTGTTGTTAGATATATCAGTATGGATAATCATATACTGCCATTGAAAGATGAAATTTGATTGTTTTTCTTTGACCCCTTACTCAGGGTGATGATAGTTTGGATGATGAGGATGATAGCGATGATGATGATGAAGATAGTGATGATGATGAGGAGACTCCTCAGAAGGTTAGCAACTTTGTTTTGTTGAGCACTGCTTTACTCATTTATAATGGGCATGGAATGGCTGTATTATGTCACTGTTTATGTGGTAGTGCTTTTTGTTGATCGTTGAATTGTAAGTTGCCAATATCAGTTCTCTTTTTCTGTTTGGCCACTAAGCTGTAAACTACTCCATTTTAGGTTCAACCTGGAAAGAAGAGACCGTCTGAATCAGCTACCAAGACACCTGTGCCTGATAAGAAAGCAAAATTGGTGACTCCCCAAAAAACTGGTGAGTTGCTTACCCTTTGTGCAAATGTAAATAGTAGTTTTCTTGTTGTCGTAATTTAATGTTTATATATTTTCCCATTTTCTTTTGAGTCTGAACTTCTGTGGTGTGGGCTTGGTGTATGATATTGTAGACGATTGTAAACATCACATCATTAGCAATGTCATTCAGCCACATCTGCAGATACAGTTGGTGTACATCTGCCTTCGCCTATTCTGCCTGATTCCTATTCAGCTTCTGATATTATCCTGTTATTTTTGTTTGTGCTTGAAGTAGCCTCATTTGTCTATGTACTTGGCATATGCAACTTTGATTTTCATGTTTGTAGCTATGAACCGAGGGCCTAACTTGATCTTCTTTGTGTTTCAATTACTTTACACCTCTTTAGTAGCGATGTGTTAATTGCAAAGTTAGGGTTCTGTTTCATTTTTTTTGTTTGTAGGTGCTTTGATTTTATTGTTTCCTTAGCTAATGCTTCGTGAAGGCTTGTTACATGAATAATCCGATTGTATTTTATCGGTGTGGGGAATGGTTCATGAAGGATGTAGAAGATATATTGGAATCACGGAAACCTATTATTTTGGAGATTTTTTACTTCAATTTTGAGTAAATTGTGTAATTCTAGGAATTTATGTGCCAAATTATTTGGTAACACCAAGAGTCGGTAGTGGTTTCAGGAAAATATTATGTGATGCTGTCTATCTCGTGGGAGCAATTATTTCTAATCCCTAATATGCAATCTGTGTATTGTTTAACAATTCATTATTTTTCATCTAGATGGAAAGAAAAGCGGAGCACACGTTGCCACACCTCACCCCTCGAAGCAGGCTGCCAAGACTCCAGCCAACAAGTCAGATCAGAAGTCTCCAAAAAAGTCGGGAGGAGGTTCAGTTTCTTGCACTCCTTGCAAAAAGTATGTATATTAACATTTATTAGGAGTTGTTTTCCTCTCTTCGGATATGAAGTGACTAATTTTATTTTTATAATTTTTGAAGGAACTTCAAAAATGAAGGCGGGCTTTCAGCCCACAACAAGGCTAAGCACGGTGCTGCCTAAGTAGTGAAGATTTCTGCTCCTCTCAAGTGAAGTATGTTTTTTTGATGGTTAAGCCTATATGCAAGGCTCGGAGTAGTTAAATGTTAGTGAGAATAGCTTATTATTTTTTCGTGAATTATTATTTATGATACTATGATGGGATTCGGTCGGAATTTCAATTTTTGGTTTTAGGATACTTTTGAATTAATTATTTGAATGCATTTCTATGCATTTTTCTGGCTCCTGTTTACTTTTTTTTTTTTTTTTTTTTTCCGGTGGCAGATTAGTGTTTGATAACATGGGATGCTTCTGATATGATATTTTCTTCCTCCTGGGAATGTCAATTAGAATATTGAACACATAGCCTGGAGTTGGGATATGCTCAAATCTGTTTGGAATGTAGGCTTTGTGTGGCAGTTTTGATTAGTATTATAAAGTCTGAGATCCCTGAGATGTTATTTTCGCCTGATCGGTCATACCTTTGTCAGGTCCCGCCTTCCCATTTCACTTATTTAACCCTAGCTCTTACCTCAGAGTTGCTGGTTTTCTAGATAGGAAAAGCTTTGTTCTCGAGTAGCTCTCTACTTTTATACGCAGTGTTCCCCGGCCCTGCTTAGACGCTAGGCGATCATTAAATGACGCAATTAATTTCAAATCCGCCTGAAAATGTGCTGTCAGAAAATCGTCTTCTACGTGCATGTGCTCCAACTATTCGGAGCACCTTAAAGCCCAAGCATTGCCTTGTTATTTCAAGATTCAAGATTCGTCTTGTTAAAACAAGTTTCGTCTTGTTATTTTAATGTTTTATATAGTATTTGATTCTAAAACAACGATGTTTCTTATCCGTATAAACTGTAAAAATTCTCAGTTCTTCATTGAAAATTTTATATGGCGATTTAGTCGGAATTCAAATCATTTTGTGATCAAGACTTTTTATGTCGGTGAGCTACAGAGCTTCTATCGTCCTTAAACTGCAGATAGCAATCATATCCCACCCAATAAAAGAACACTTGTTACATTATCATCATCCAAATGACATTTCTGCTCATTCGAACAAGTTGTCCGTACAGGGAGGTGGAGCTTGGAGAGCCCATTCGTTTTCCTACCTCTGAGCCTCATCTCTTTCTTCCCAACCTGTTATAATTTTCACTGCCCAATAATGAATAAACAATGCGGTCTTCTTCTTCGGACACATTTGGCACGGTGCTAGAACCATCTCTTCCATGTAAATGTGAGAGAATCTGCTTTGGACCACTATGTTATGGGTCAGTTTCCCCACCATCCACAACAGGCTCTAGATGGAATTCCAGGGGTAATGCTAGCGAATTCTTGTAGTATATGTTTACCTTTCTTCACCTCAATCAAAATTCACACCCGAATCCAATTCATTGAAAATCTATCCAGACTGTGAACAATCTTTTAGCTTTTCAGTCTAATATTTTTTCGAACAATGTTGCAAGTCTACTTGTGTTAGAAAAAATATGACGTAAATTGTAAAAATGCTTTCTCAAATTAAAAGAAATAAAATCGGAATAAGGAATGTCGAGACTTGTGTAGAACACAATCTCCGTAAAAAATAATTGTCCCGCACTGGTGTTAACGGTTACTGACAATCTTCTCGTAAGTTGTAACGACTTTAACTATTGTTAATCGAAGCACTTCAAAATAATGAATTCGACGAACAAATCTGAATGGTTGAAACTTCTATAATTGAAAGGAATTATGCTACAATACGCTTTCTTTCTAACTTGTTATTGAATGCTTGATTACTGAATCAATGAAATGAATAAAACAATCCTGGGGGCTATTTATAGTTTATGAAAAGTCATAGGTCTGTTGGGTAATAGACACAATTTTGCCCGGATCAATTCTGGTTGTCGGATCACACCTCATCAAGTAATCAGATTCAGAGAACCGGTTCTGCTCCAGTGTTAATGAGTGTATCATATCCAATAGGGTTGTACAAAAAATTCGTGGAACCGTATCATACTAATAGTACCGGACCAGTCCAGTAAAAATCGGACGGAATCAATAGTATTGGTCCGGTTCTGGTTCCAAATTTTTATGCAACCGATTATTTGGTCTGTTACTGGTTTTGAAAAAAATATACACGGTAATGTACCGAAATCGGACTGATTATAATATACTCCCTCCGTCCCATTAGTAAGAGGAAATTTACTGTAGACACGGGAATTAAGGAAAAGTGAATTATAGTGGAGAGAATAGTGAATTATAATGGTGTTGTGAGTATTAAAATAATGTAGGAGAGAGAATGAGTGGAGGGAATAGTAAAGATTCCTTTCCATTTTAGGAAGTTTGTGGTTTGTAATGGGACGACCAAAAAGGAAAGTTTGTGGTTTGTAATGGGACGGAGGGAGTATATATATATATATATATAAATATATATATATATATATATATATATATATATATATATATATATATATATATATATATATATATATATATATATATATATATAGTCACGCTCTAATGAGAACCGTTTAAAATGAGAATAGTGAGAATCACTTGTATACACTTGTATACGGTAGATATTTAGCTACCGTATATATATACAATAGGCGTATACATATACGGTAGATACTTAGCTACAGTATACAAGTGTATACGTGTGGTTATACACTTGTATACAGTAGATACTTAACTACTGTATACATATACTACTGACTGTATATGTATACAGTAGCTAAGTATCGACTGTAAACAAGTGTATACAAGCGGTTCTCATTTTGTTATGGTTCTCATTTGAGCACCTACCTATATATATATATATATATATATATATATATATATATATATATATATATATATATATATATATATATATATATATATATATATATATTATACTCCATAATTTATAAGGTGTTTTAGTGAAATAGATGAATTAGTATAGTTTATGTAATTTAGGGTTGTTTTGTATCAAATTATGATTATTTTAACTTTTAAGAGTCTTTTTCAAGGGAATTAATTGTTTGACTTGATTTCTGATTAGTTGTAGTCAATTAATTGAATTGAAGCTAGGTGTGAGATTTTGTTGTTGTGAGATTTTGTGTTGTTGTTTGTTTACATATTATCAAGTTAATTTCACTAGTTACTGTAATTTAGGATTGTTTGACAGTTAAACATTAATTTTGAATTAGTTTCTGTAATATAGATTTATTTTTCTTTTATTTTTATTTTCTTTGTTATTAGGGTTGTTTGATAATAATCCACATTTAACGAGTTTTTTTTAAATAAATTAATTGCTGAACTCGGATTCACTAGTTTAAGTCATTTGATTGAACTGAATTGAAACTTGTTGATGTGAGTTTCTTAGTTGATTGAACTGAATTGACAATAATTCACATTTAACCTTATTAATATTACTTAATTGAGAGGCAATAAACCTCCTGTAATGCTCGTGAGATGACCAGTGATTTTTTTTTTTTTTTGAGCTTGTTTACAACTTGGTATATAAATGTGTTTTTTTCTTTTTTGTATCACCATTGATTTCTATTTCTTTTGTTTGTTTGTTTGTTTGTTTGTTTTGTTTTTATGCATCAAACAATTGTGTTACAAAGTTGTAACTTGAAGGTGGCACAGTCCACTTGATATTGTAATCTTTAGCTTTTAGTTTTCATTTTTATTCTATTTTTATGGTTAAATTTGAAGGTGAACAATTAATTTTTAATGGTTTCTATGTTGTGCTTTGAATATTGAGTATTTGTGACATTTTATTTATTTATTATTTTGTTGATGTAACTAGTTATAATATTTATTTGAATTTTTGTTTTTGTTATTGTAAAAAATTATAGTATATTGTAATTTGTAGAACCGGCGAACCGGAACTGGACCATTAGAACCGGACCGATGAAATCGGTCCTATAATTTAATAGTCTGGTACTGGTTCTAAATTTTTACAGAATTGAATTATTGGTACGGTCCTGATTTTCTAAAATTTTGATAAAAACCGAATCAATTTGGACCGTGAACACCCCTAATATCCAACTGCCACTTGATCCGCGCCCATACGAACGAACACGGATCCGATCCGCCAAGCCCATGTGCCCCACACACATATTCGGCCCAAACCGTGGCCCGCCCAGACTGAACTAGCAACCACCACGACTAAACCGGACCGTCCATTGTTACCTCTCCTGAATGAGTTTATAAACTTTCCTAATTTGTGCTTTATATACAATGTGAAATATGACTTTTCATGTTAACAAAAACTATTTATAAACCCATTTTAAATCGTATAATTTGAGCATTAATTTCTAATTCACCACAATTTAATTTTGAGAAAATAAATACATACATTAATCTACTCCAAATGTAGATTAAATATATGCAATGTATTTTTATTTACATAAAATAAAATTATATTTAATATTTGATCAAATATTGGTCAAAACCAATATTAGAAACCAAATTTCAATGACGAAGAATCGTTGTTGGGGGTATAAAACTAATCCATCTCTGGCTTTTATGTCGAGGTTGCTGAGGGGATGAAAACAACTTTGCTCAGATGGTTCTCCCATCCCATGCAATCCCACGCTTTTCTCTCAACAATCCTCCTGGTCTTCATTCAGTGACGGTATTTTTGTCAAATTGACAATTATTAACGGAGGGTCTCTTTGTATGTTCAAAGACTATATTGCGAAACATCAAAGATCTGACACCATTTTAGGAAAAAGAGTAAATTTCAAGGACCAAATTATATCCTAATCCTTTACTTACCTAGGATCTAAGTTGATATTGGATTCAAACCCAACAAGTTTGTAAACTACCAAGTGCATCTCATGTACCATTTCTATGAGAGCAATAGGTTAAGTTTGACGAAATCTCATGTACCATTTCTATGTAACACTTGTGATTTAACGGATATACATCATTAAATGATACCATTTCTATGTAACACTTGTGATTTAACGGATATACATCATTAAATGATACCATCACTAATTGCCCTTCCCCAACCCTTATTGCCCAACCTGAGACTAGACAACTAATGCATTCCATTTATTGAACAGGGTTTTATGGTCGGTCTGTGACCCCTGATGTCGAAGGCACCCTTGGGATGATCTCGTAGTTCCTACGGGGTGTAGATGATGGGGTCAGTCCATGGATTTTCCTTGTGCAGATTTCGTTCAAAAGGTTGAAGGGAGATGGTGGATAAGCTGTTTGCAAGTACCTGTAGGTTCATACACAATATGAAACACCAAGTGATACAGAGAATTTCATCTCAGTTTGTTTAAGCAGTACAGGAATGGAAATATAGAAAGTCATTATTGATGAATTCTGGATTGGCCAAGTAAAAACTCAAAAGAAGTAACACCATGTAGCTATAAGTACTTTCTGGAATGAAGACCATCACCATGAATCTTGAATCAACTGCAACGGAGTCTAATAATCACCTTAAAAGTAGATGGTTTCTTGAATCAAGTAATAGTCAAAATTCCTAATTATGCAACACAACTAAAAGTAAACCAGAGCAAGAATTGAATAATCTGACACCACTCCTTAGGAATCAACTCCAACACGAGCAACACAGGTTTACAGACAACTGAACAACTAAATCAATAAAACATCCAGTAGTTCAGAATGAAGTAAAAATAGTACACAATATTCGGAAAATCGTTGACAGATTATCAAAGTACACGCCAGATAAATTCTTGAGCAAACAATACATTTGAATTGAGCTGTTTCTCTGCAAAAATGCACATGAAAAACAGATGTTATCACCGGCTCATCAGATTAGTTCCTCCACCTTGTAGCATATATAAACTCCTGTAAACTTGCTCTGCAGATGAAGAAAGCCAACCTGTATACAAATATTAACGTAAGCTGCAATAAATTAAGGCCTGATCCTGGAAGCAGGAATACCTGAACCTGCAAAACTAGTAAATTGCGTAAGATCACATTTCCAAATTTATTAATAAATAGTGAAGAAAAGACCACTGGAGATAACACTACCCCCTAGTGCTTTACCGCATTGGCTTTTGTAATGCCACTTATAAACTCAATACACCACAACTCTTTCATCTGCTCTTTTATGAAAAAAAGTACACCATAAAGGTCCCTGCAAAGACTTGGGCTATTCTCTCATAAGCTATTTACTCTCCCGTTAATATGATATAAGCACGCCAACGCTCATGGTTTAGGCAAAAACAGACGGTAGACTATGAATCTGACAGAATGTGTACAGAACCAGGATTTGTTGCTTCCGGTGAGAGTCATAGCGTAAAGTTTATCAAGCTACGAGTGCAGCAGTGCATGTTTCTTGAAAATATCTAAAGTATATACTCCCTCCGTCCCACCCAAGTGTGTACCAAGATTTTGGGCACGCAAACTAAGAAATACTATTAAGATAATGAAAATGTGTGGTAGGAAATGAAGAGAGAATGAGTGGAGTAAATAGTAGGTTGGTTGAATAAATTGTATGGTGGAGAATGAGTGGAGTTAATGAGTGGGTGGGGTATGGAGAATATAAAATATTAAAACCTTTTCCATTTTTGGTAGTTCACACTCGGCTGGGACGGACCAAAAGGGAAATAAGTGTACACTCGGCTGGGACGGAGGGAGTATTTATTAAAAACGAGGCCCCTTGAAAGGTATTCAAACTTTTCTAGGAGAAGAATATAGTGTAAAATCTTTGATATATACAAGCATATTTTTTTTAAGAAAAAAGGGGGCAGAACTGCACTGAACATGGAAGTATTAGAAAGGAGGAGCGTGAAAAGGAACTTCTCTTTAGTGAACTGAAATGCATTTGGTAATTTTAAAGGGCAGAAAACCACGCTGTGTAAGCAAAAAAAGAGAAGAGAAGAGAAGAGAATGGCTACTGGTGGGCAATAACAATGTATGCATTCTGGAGATATATGGCTAGTGGTCTTTTCCGTGTTTCCTTACTCAATTTCCTACTGGGATATGGAGGGAAAAGTAGAAAAGAATTTTGCTTTCAATATCATAGGACAGTGAACCTGTACTCCTCCTGCACAGCGCAAAAGGGCAGTAAGCCATATCTTCTAAAATGGGCTTTTTGTAAAACTACAATTTGTATTTGTATTTTAATTTAATTTTAATTTTTTTCCTTTTCAGTATTTATTTGATAATAGAAGTAAAATTTTGATTCAAAAGGATAAGCATGAGAACAAACCAGACGATGCCACTTCCTTCAATCGTCATAACCTCCATAATCCTTCTGCTGATGAGAGTCACGATGTTGGTCTCCATCCTGCGCATCACCACCATCACTATTGCTGTCATTATTATTGTTAGTGACATCATTCTTTGGGCCAGAATCTGCCTGTTCTCTTCGCCTATTCCACTCCTCAATCTTTGCCCTTCTCTCAGCGCTGCCTTCCCTAATTGGACTCCGGGCTTTTCTTCCTCCAGGGCTTCTACTACGTCCTCCTCCTCTCCGCCCAGGACTTCTGCTTCTAGGCCTCCTGCCCTTATCAGGATGGCGTTGATCTGCCAAATCACCTCCTCTTCTATTATACCCGCGTCCGCCGCTGCCACCACCGCCTTGTGGACGCTCATCATAGTTACGATTCCTAGGACTATGGCTTCTGCTCCGACTACGCCTTCTCCTACTCCTCCCAAACAACTGCCTCCTCAATTCCCTATCAAAAGCACATTACATCAATGACCAACTAAGAAAGCCAAATACTTCAGAAAATGAAAACAACTCGCCCATCCCTCAACAAGTGTCCTGTCCAATATTAGTTTTTCAAGGAAGTTGACTTTTAAGCAGTTTGCAATACATATAAATAAACACATTTGATTAGTACATTATTCACGGAAGTGCAAATAAAAACAAGTTGGCTTATAAAAGTGGAAATTCATTTAAGGCCGGATGGAGTACTATCATGCAAGGACGGATGGAGTTCTAAAAGTAACTCACTTGCTAATCTTTTTCAGATGCATGAAGTTGCAGTAACCACCGCGATTGCATACATTTTCTTCATATTGCCTACACGTAGCTTCACGAAAATCTGTCACCGGAGAGAAGTCCACAATTATGGGGCGCCCTACAACAAAAAAATTATAAGATCCTCAAAACATCAAACACTAATATGCATTATTCGAGAGAAAAGTAACAGCTTAGAAATTCAGTCACAGTAACTAAATATTGAAAGAGACAAAACCCACTCAAACATTACAATCGCACTGGATCACATACACTATATAATTTGAATTGAGTCCATATCATTAGCAGATATTTACTCTAGTTAGCCTATACGTATGAAACGTAATACACCAAACAATCAAACAAAATGAAAAGAAATCAGGGAAGATACTTTTCACGCAGATTTGCGGATGGTCGCATATAAAATTTGTACATGTACATCCCAGCCAAAATATTCCATGCTTGTTGTGTGTCGTCAAGCACTTAATAGAGATGTGCAAACAAGCACAAAACTATGTAAGCTCCCACTTCTTATTCTAAGACTGTAAGAAGAGTCGAGCTAAATGGATACACAACCACACAATGTAGATAGCTTCAATTGAATTATATCAAACAAACACGAGTTGCTAAAAAGCAAGAGATACTCCATCCCCTTATGCTCAAAGTCAGACCCCTCTCCCCCTTTAAGGGTGTACAAAACATTTTGAAATTAGGCTTGCAACTTAATCGCAATTATAACCTTCCCTCCAACATGAAATAGATAAACAGGATGGCTTAAAATTATATTTTTCTAACCACCAAGTGCAGTTTCAGTAAAATGAAAGGAGTAATATTAAATACCAATAAGCCAAAGTATTGAGCTCAATGCCATCATACAAAAATATAGTTATTTGAGCACCATTATGAAGGAAACATAGGGTATTGGAGGATACACACCTGCATAAAACCTGCCACTAAGATTGTTCAGAGCGTTTGCAGCATGTTCTTCTTCTCTAAACTGGACATACACATTCCCGACCATGTGATCAGCCAGATTATCACATATATTTAGGCTCTCAATCTCTCCATACTTGTTCAGCTCTTCAAACAAATCTTCATAAAAATCCTGCATTGAAATCACATACCTTGCAACTTAGAAAACGACATCAATTATATTAAACCACCACATCCTCCCAAAACTTATAGGCTTATGAAACAATCTGAACTTTCTCCTTTATATACAGATAAATGATAGACAAGTACTCATCCATTCCATAACAGAGTAAACATTTTCCTTATCAACCCAAAGAGTTACATTCTAAAATCAATGGTGCAAAGTTACAATCTCATGATGTAGCCCAACCCCTCTCAACTGAATTAAGAAAAAAAGTTCTTTCAACTTCTAAGGGTAGTACAGCTGTACAACATCCTAAAATATTTAATTTCTTCTAATTGAGACTCTTAGAATGGAAAAAGGAATACCTAATTAATCAATTCCTACTTGCAGCAAAAGTCAAGTCATGCCGAGTGAAAAATTAAGCTAATTAATTTCATGATTTCCATTTTTTTTTTTTTTTTGCAATTGCAAAGAGTTAGAATTAAGACACCATATCAAACACACAATCAGCTCATCTTAGAATGAACAGCAAAAACCCAATCACTCTTACGAATAATAACAACAATTTATGAATTTAATTGAAATAAACACAGATTGCACATAAATAAATCTGCAACAACCTAGAATACGCACAAATAACATAAACAAATTTGATTCTACTGTGTTGTCAATTGAAAACACGAACACACACACAGACAAACCTCGAAGTGGTCTTGGATTTTGCGGGGGTCAAGGGGCTGGCCCTGGGGATCGACGCCGGGAGTGATCATATCAGGTCGCTGGTACATGTTGGAGAGGAGGAGGGTAGGGCTGATGCTTGGTTTGGTGTGGAGACGGGAACAGCGGTCACCGTGCCGGCAAGCTCCGATCTTAAAGTAAAAGGGACAGTTCACCCTGTCCTTCTCCGTCCCGAAAATTGACGCCAAGTGCTCCGCCATTGAATCTCAATTCGTCGTGGTAGCTTAGGGTTTGGATCTAGGGTTTGTTCTCTTTTTACGAGCTGCTATTTGACTTGGTCGGTTTCAAGGGACGAGGGAAACCAACAATTGGGGAAAAAGAAATTAAAAGTCGGACAACGAGGGATTTATAAGGGACCGTGTATCAAACGGATATGGGGCACGCGTAATTGATTGTCAAATTGTTTAACGAGTAACATTAGAAATTCTTGTACTCTCTCTAACCCATGTCAATTCAGCCTTTCCCCATCAGTAACCCAATCTCAATTCAATCTCAAATAAAATATTAATTTCTTTCATTTTCATATACACAATCTCAATCTTATATTTTCTTCGTTCCAACTCAAGCTTCACTTTTTGTCATTTTGAGTGTCTCATTAAAAGCTTCACATTTCCTTTTTTGAAAAAGAATCTTTACTATTTCCTCCACTCATTCTCTCTCCTAATTCACTATTACACTCACAACACTTTTCAAATTTACTATTTCCTCCACTAATTCTTTCTCCTAATCCACTATTACGCTCACAACATTTTTTCTTCCCACTCATTTCCTTAATTTGCGTGATTTGAAAAAAGTGAGAAGCATGGGCTGGGACGAAGGGAGTATAATTTATACTCTCATCACATCAGTGACCCAACCCAACCCAACCCAACCTTTTAATAAAATATTTATTTCTCTTTACTCCAACTTACCTAAAATACTTATCATTTTATTTTTTTAAATAATGTATTAGTAATAATATTTTTAAAATTACCCGTACAATTATTAAAAATAATTACCTATACAATTATATAAAAAAATATGAATTTTGATATATTTTTTATTTTATTATTTTATATAATTATATAAAATATATTAATTTTAAAAATATATTTATATAAACACATGCCACCCAATAAAAGGGTGACATGTGTACAAAATGGTGACCCAACCGGGTTGTGTTGGAGATTGGCTGGCCAACCTAGGTTGTGACTTTCCATGCTTTTTTTTTTTGGTGACAACGGGCCACGGACCCAACGAATCTTCCGATCCGCAAGCCAAAGCCCGGTCTGTCACAATGTGATATGTCCAAGCCCGTCCCGTTCCTTATGCGGGCTGAAAGGCGAGCTAGTCCACAGGCACAGGCTCAATGGGCCACGGATCATGGGCTTGACGGGCCTCCCGCGGGCTTAAGCCCAAATTGGCCATCTCCAGTTTCAATTGGTGTATCAAGAACCATTTTCAGAATAATACGAAGATAATCAAATTTACATTCTTTTGATCAAAATTCAACTTAATTGATCCAATGCAACATTTATTTTGGTCGAGGGAATATTATTTTTTTAAAATAAAACATTTGATCACAATACAATCAATATTGACACTTGTTTTTTTTTTTTTTTGATACCCAGGTTCCCAACTAACGCCGGATTAATCCTGGACCCCAGGCTCCGGCCCCTCAAAGTACTGGCGGATGTAAATCGTGGCTCGGCCGAGATGGTTAGAACAGCAACACCCCTTATACTTGGCCCTCACAGGGAGCCGACCGCACCAATGGCTGCTCCAGTGGCCCACGCTTTCACCACACTGCCTTGCTCCAGCGGCCCACGCTGCCAGCCCCAGCGGGCCACGCTTTCGCACCACCAAAGGCTCTGCACCAGCTGCTGCATAGGACTCGACTCCCGCCGCTGAGGCCAAGCCCAGCAATGCCGCCTCTTAACACTCGATTGCACCAGGGGACTCCATAGGTTTCTGAAACTCATGGTATATATATATTTTCCACATATGATTCCAGCAGGAATCGAACCCTTGACCTCCCGGTAGGAAAGTCGGTCAGCATACCATACCATAAGACCATGAGGCCTTAGGTAATATTGACACTTGTTAATTAGATAATTGGAGACTAATGGCTTTAATGATAGTACGTGTGGTTGATATCTTTTTCAGCCAATATGTTCGAGTGGGTTATGCTGAAAGATGGGCTAGGCCGAAAGAGTAGAAGGAGAAGCTTTTGTAGCCGGGAAAAAATAAATTAATGTTAATTTATAATTTTTATGTTTTTAATAATTTATCATTGTTTTTCTTTGAAATAGCTAAGGCGTAAAATGCTTTCCATTTATTTATCAATTCAAAAGTTATTTTTTTCATTGGTTCATGCTTTTATGGTTTTTTTTTTTTTTTTGAGAGAAGGTGGCATCAAGGGCATTTTAATCTTTTATGCTATACATAATACATTATTTACTTCTCTTTCTTCTTGATTCGCAATATTGCAGTATCCACAACTCCGTTACACGGGCTCCACCGGATCGGGGTTAGTAGTAGTTTCTTACAAATTTAAACGTATTAACTTTTACTTCCACTTGCAATCAATAATATGATTATCTATATAGTATAAATGGGAACGGGGTGTTACAGTACAATGAACAGTTTCAAGTGCCAAATTTTTTATTTTGTTCTCACTAAGTTGTCCCTTTTCCATTTTGCCCTTTAAAAAAAACATGTGTCCTCGGATACGGGTTTAATTAAAAAAAAAAAACAAAACAGAACATGTCCTCGGACATAGGCTTTTACTAGTTTATAATAAGAGCAGAGCAATAAATAACATCAAGCTGGTTTGCCCGAGAGGTTAAGGGGGAAGACTTAAGATCTTCTGCACATAAGTGCGCATGGGTTCGAACCCCATAGCCAGCAAGTTTCAAAATTTTCCTTTTTTTTACTGTTTGTACTTCGGAATAGTTATTATTGTTTTCCTTTTTGAAATTTTATGTAATGGTGGTTATATTTACTGTTAATAGATCTCAAATGGGAGAAACTTAACAAAAAAATGACCATATGAGGGCACCTGGGAATTAATCCTGGTTAACTGATGGGCTTTAAGAGACGAGATCTCCTATATACCACATTGTGTACCACCGCTGATTGACGATTATGAAAGCTGACATCATTACTAATGATAGCGTAACCAATCACGGGTGGTAAAATGTACTCGTACAGATGATTTTGTCTTGATATCTTCGTTCACTTATGCCTCGGCATCTAAACAAATGGTGACCCATTGAACAGGAATTTAGTGCTCAAACTAGAATATCCATAATGTTGCTATTGTTCCAGCAAACACAACATTAAAATCCTGCCCAATATTCAAGCACACAAATGCTGAATTCCACACAATTCAAAAATGACTAATGACAAGTTCAAACTTCCATTCAAACACAGGAGAGAACAAGTCAAAATCCACTCTAGATAGTAAAACATCCCTCTGAAACAAAAAGCATCCTAAACAACTTCTGACATTGTTCTTAAGCCTCAGAAACAAAACTTGGTCAGATTTTTTTATTTTTCTTCAAAGGGTTTTCTACTATCAAACTAACCCCTTGTACATTTATTCTCTGCAACTGAAGGATTTGATTCCGCAAAAACAACTATGTTTGAACCGAGAAACACTAATATGGTTCAACTGGAGTACGGAAGTTCACTCCGGCGTAAACTGCGTCTGCGCCAAGCTCTTCTTCAATTCGCAAAATCTGCAATCAAGATATAATGGAAATAAGTTTAGATGTCCAATCCTGAGTTGCATTTTTAGGCAAATAATGAATTTGGGGACATCGCAATCTGGGTTGGTTTGCTAGCCCTACTAAGGAAGTAACTCAAGTGCAATAAGACGTAACTCAAGTTACTATAAATGTTATTTCACAGCGATAATGCATAACTCGTATTATAACAAGATATAACTCAAGTTACTATAAGATGTACTCATATTATAATAAAATATAACTCATGTTACTATAAGATGTAATACTCACTGTACAAGTGTTAGAATGCACAGACCCCCTAGAGTAAAGAGTAATTCATAGGATTATATTAACCAAATGGGAAAATGAGAGAATGTAAACCTGGTTGTACTTGGCAAGACGCTCTGATCTGCATGGGGCACCAGTCTTGATTTGACCCTGTTAAAATTCATGAATAAAGCGAATGAGTATGACTGTAATTATGAACCCTAACACGCTGCAAGAATTCACATTTTGGTCAATAATAATTACCGTTGACAAGCCAACAGAAAGATCGGCGATGAAGGTGTCCTCAGTTTCTCCACTGCAACAAGGTAATTATGAGGTCAATAAACTATGTATGATGAACTAATGTCACTTTTTAGGATTCATTTCAAACCTGCGATGGCTGGCCATCACACCCCAACCAGCTTGCTTGGACATCTTTACAGCTTCAATGCTCTCGGTTACGGATCCAATTTGGTTAACCTGAAAGAAAATATAAGTAAATACAGTATAAACATCTTGTTTTTAGGTCTCAGGAAAGTGAGTTCGAAACTGTGAGTTGGCCAGACCTTAAGAAGAAGAGCATTGCAGCTTTTCTCGTCAATAGCCTTCTGAACCCTCTGTTAATACACATTGGAAGAAAACATGGTTAAAAATCTGAAAAAGATACTCCGTACTACTGAGTTGAGCGCCTGCAATTTTCAGCTTCAAATAAGAAATCTAAGAAAGAAAAAAAAAAACTCAGATCAATCTGACCTTGGGGTTGGTGACCAAAAGATCATCTCCCACAATCTGTACTTGTTGACCGATTTCACTCGTCATCTTGGAGTAGTGTTCCCAGTCATCTTGGTCAAAGGGATCCTCAATAGACACGATAGGGTACTCTGAAACAAATGATTTGTAAAGATCTTTGAGCTGGTCTCCAGAGATCTTTGCTGACCCATTGTTGTTCTGCACAAAATATATCAATCGAAAAGATTATTGTAGAGTCCTATTGATATCATTCAAAAACCTTTATAAGAGAACTCTTCAAAGCTATTTCAGTCAGACCCAAAAACCTTTATAAGAGAACTCTTCAAAGCTATTTCAGTCAGACCCATCACAGTATGCTAATGTGATCAAAGAAGGTCAGTGGATAAAGAGTGAGCATTTGTCAAATGTTCCATCTTAAGAGTCCTATTGATATCATTCAAAAACCTTTATAAGAGAACTCTTCAAAGCTATTTCAGTCAGACCCATCACAGTATGCTAATGTGATCAAAGAAGGTCAGTGGATAAAGAGTGAGCATTTGTCAAATGTTCCATCTTAGGCTCCTTTTGTTTCACAAAAATGATTTCAAGAAAACATTTTAAGCCGCTCCCAGTATTCAATCATTTTAGGAAATGTGTCTTTTGTAGAAAATCCAGCAACACAAAAGAAACTTGCTCCCTTAAGGAAATGGACACAGGGATTTGAGCTCCATAAGCCCCTTCCAGAAAATTAATTGCAGTTTCTGGATCTGCAAGCCATTTTCCAAAAAATAAAGCTCCTTAAGAGGACATGACGGTCCTCCGAAAGACGGACCATCGAGAAATCTAGTTTCAATTCTATGTTTCAGAAGTTGGACTTCACAACAGTGGAAAATCCACCTCTTCCTTGAAGTTCAAATCATAGGTCTTGTCTGTTCCATAAAATTCAGATGCGGCAACATCCATTCCAATGACAACCTACACAGAAGGAAATACTCAGCACATCATCTACTAGTGATGGTAGCAAAATCACGTTTCAGACAATCTAGACAGGCCTGCTATTTTATTGAAATTTTAACTGCATGAAAAGATCAATGAGTACTCACTTTGCCGGTGTAACCAGCTTTAGCAATGGCTGTTTTGAGTAATTCAAGACCCTCCTTGTTCTCCTGGAGTTCCACAAGAAACGATGAATTCAATAAACCAATTAATATATGGAACTGAATTAAAAAAATATAGCTGCCACAGAAAATATGGGCTGACCTGGATATTGGGAGCAAAGCCACCTTCATCACCAACATTTGTAGCATCCTGGCCGTATTTCTTCTTGATCACAGACTGTAAAGACAAAAGGTCATTAGTCAAAAGTAGACAGCAAAGCAATGAATTGATGTGGTAGTCTGAAAAAATATCAAAAGTGTGAATAACAATACACCCCCAGGATGTCATTATAACATTGTTTAAGATACTGACGAGCTACTTCTTAGTCCTTTAGGAAAGTCAAGTAGAAAATGTGACATTCCTATGCATACCACTATTAATTCAAAGCTCATAATGCCCAAACTTTAGATAAGGAAATTGCAGACAGAAGACAAATGCCCAATCATCAAAAAGTGCTCCCCTCCCCCATTCATAGGAAAGCCCCCCCTCCCTCCGCCTGTAGTGGTGAAGCCAGAATTTTTTGCAAAGGTAGTCAAGATTACATAGAGAATAAAAGCTACACTTGTCATATATTAAGGGGGTCTAGTGACCCCCCATCCTACAAGGCTTGATTTACCAGTCCTCCCCTCCAGACAGATTAGGAAAAGCCAATTGACTCCATTTTTAGTAATCATACATTATTATCTTCCCAATATTACCCTGAAATATATTCAAATGAAAGATGATGTTTGGATTCCTTGAACTGAGTTGACTTAAGGGGTATGTTAGTAAAAAACTATCATAAATGTTAGATGCTTTATGGGACATCTTTTCAGGAACATAAGAGTATTCTTAAATAAAAATAGGAAATGTAGGATCAAAAATCAATTAGATTGCAATGAGAGGGCATGTCATGATACATAGGATCAGATAACAAATAACAATCTACTCCATCTATTTATTTTTTGATTTTTCAGCAGTAAGAAAGCTTAATCATGAGAACATATAACTGACCTTCAAATGGTGGTACACTTCCACACCCATCTTCATGGCCTCCTTGAAACTTGAGGCACCCACCGGAAGAATCATAAATTCCTGCAAATACAAGTAAGAGAAATTATTAACGTGAAGGCAAAATGGAGCATTATGTCAATGAAGGCATATCTAGAAACTTGCCTGCATGGCTAGCTTATTTCCTGCATGTGATCCACCATTAATAACATTAAACGCAGGTACTGGCAAAACCAACTTCTTGTTACCAGCCAAGTTGGCAATATGCTGCAGCAAAGATGAATTTACATTAGATCAAGTTATAATAACTGCAAATCAGTGCACCAATCTATTTTGGAGTGCATACAAAAAAATACCGGATACCACAACTCAACAACCAGCTGAACGAACAACGAAAGAAAGAAACAGGAAATCCTTAACACAAGATGCTCATAAAGGCTAAGACCTGAGCATCTTAAAGAGATGCAAAAGGATGATAGACAAAGAGAATGTACCTTGTAAAGGGGAATATTGAGAACACTGGCCCCAGCTTTGCAAACTGCAAGAGAGACGGCCAATATAGCATTTGCTCCAAGCTGAACAGGAATAATCAACAAAGAGATGAGCATTTTAGATGCTAAGCATGAGATAATCAAGAAATTCAAGCATGTTTAAAAGTATGTTAAAATACCTTTTGCTTGCACCAACCCCACTCATTCACAGTTCCATCAAGTTGTTGGACCATGAAGTTGTCAATGCCAGTCTGATCAGTTGGGTTCTACAATTGCAAAAAGCTCACCATCAGCCCAGGATAAAGATCACATTAACAATTGACTCATTCAATCAATTTTAAAAATTTCATGAATTTAAATAATGTGTACATGTAAATTCCCAAATATCACTAACACAACTAACCTTGCCAATAAGAGCTGGACCAATAATTGTGTTCACATTTGCAACAGCCTATAAGGAGAATGGAATAAAAAGATAGAAATTAATATTTCAGCAAATAGGAATACACATGAAACTGTTAATAAGAATGGAACGCAAAGCTTACCTTTGAGACACCCTTTCCAAGGTAGTCTGAGCCTCCATCTCTGAGCTCAAGGGCTTCATAAACTCCTGAATAACAATAAAACACAGGTTATAAACCTCTGACAAAGTACTGCTAGAATTAGCAATCTTTTTCGGAGCATAGTATTTATATGTAGGCAGAAAAGATTATGAAGCAATAAAAACAAGCAAGGACACTGTCTCTTAATAAAATCAATAATCCTTCCTTTCATTACACTCGGTCTCCTACTTTTCTCCATTGAGATTTATCAAAAGAGTCATTCCAAAGTTTAAGATCAAACATTGGCTTGATTTCCTAACTTAAGCCCTTATATAAAAATTAAACAAGTTGAATTGATTAAAAACTGTTTTTGTAGGATGGTCACTCTTATGGGTACTTTCATATCTCTGAAAACTTAACTTTCAAACTCAGCATCTCTGAGTGAAAACATTGTGGGAGTAATCCATTGCAAGAACAGAGTAGCCAATGTATCCTTGATGCTCAATTTTACATGGAATCAACCCTCAATCTTGGACCATGAGTTCTATAGTTGAAACAATGATTTAACCGGAAGGTAGCACATTTAAAAACATGGAGTTGAATTGAATCTTGGAATGAATTACATAAATTTAATTTAAACGGCACACAACAAATTAATATGTTGAATTTTACTTTTACCATTATATTTTTGCATGTCCCAAGCCAGGAAAAATGAAGAGGGTAGCGGTAGGAAGGTGTGACAGTTGGATTAAAACTTTGTCACAATATTGTGACATACACAATACTTTCATTAGAAAGCACCAAAATTTCAAAACGCAAGCATAAACAATTAGCTTATGAACTTAAAAACCAAGGCATCTACGTGAAATTTTGAGAAAATAACAAATCTTACCGGTGGATGCACCACTTGGAACAGCAGCTCTAGCCCAGATACCATTTGATAGACCAATGTCCACCTACACCGGGACAATTCATAAGAAAAATATTTAATTAACATATTAAAGTTCTATCAGTCAAATAGTCAATCACCCATAATAAAGAACAAACAGAACCATCTATAGCACACACGCTATAATTCAATCTCATTTCACGCCAACACAAAATCTGACTCCCTCAATCCCTAGTACAAATGCAATTTCCCTCTTGTACACCAAAAATACTCAGAAACACGCACAAAGCTATAAATCACTCAGCTTACAGCACACAAATTTCCTCTCTCTTCTCTCTGTGAGACACACATCACAAACTCACTCATTATAAAAGCATATATAATCACACTCTCTCTCTCTCTCTCTTCCATACACAATCGCACACCCAGAAACGGAAAACCAATCCAGATTCGTTTTCTGGAGACTAAAAAAAAACTGAAAAACAACTATGCTACAACACAATCACAAATCCAAAACCAAAAACAAAACCAAAACAAAATTAAAGATTCGATTCAATTTGATCCGAAAAACACAGCAAAATCTAATCTAGTACCAAATCCTCAAGATTATCATCAAATCCAACATATCGAGCCCAAATCCAATTCCGCACAGTGATAAATACACGAAGATTTTAAAAAAGTAATGACTAATTAAATTAAATCGAATCGAGCAAAACCTCGACGGTAGGGTTTCCACGGCTGTCGAAGATCTGTCGGGCCTTAACGGACTTGATAGTCGCCATGAAAGCTCTTTGATTAGATCTGAAAATGAGAGAGATTTGGGTAATGCAGAGAGATTAGTAAAGTAATTGGTAGCAGACTAGTTATTTATAGAGGTTGTTGAGTTAATTACAGCCGTTGGATTTGCTTGATTAAGGTTTATTTAGTGGGGAGTCAAAAATTGGAAGAAATTAAAATTTGGGCAGAAGACGACAACAGCAAACACTCTCGGCCTCGAACATGCCGACATTCACGTCCTTTCAGATGCTGAGGTGGTACTGTTTGATTGGTAAAGTTGGATCCAAACCTCCATTTAAAGGGCAAATAACAATTTAGGAAACAGAAATATGCGATAGTGTTAGTTAGGAAGTGCACTCTAAATATCTAATTTTTGTGAGAATCGTGAATTTCGATATCTAATCTTTTCGTCAATTAAAGGCTTTTTAACGAATTTTATTAAAAAAGTCAGTTAAGTGACATGTGCCACGCATGTGCTGAACCAAATTGAATTGACATTAACTTTTAAAGGATTAAATGACATATTTTATAAATATGGAGTAGGATTTAATTTAGATTTATTGAAAATTTGGAAATATCTAAAATATGTTTTTTTTTTTTAACTGATATCAAAAATATGTTAGAAAATATGATGTAGGTAATTTGATGCTAAAAGTGACGATCTCGAAATTACACGAAATTTGACATTAAAATGTCAAATTAATTTATGTTAGATTATACTCCCTCCGTTCCAATATTAGCTTCCCATTTTGCCATTTTGGATGTCCCGTTAATAGCTTCTACTTTCCTTTTTTGGCAAAGAAATCTTTACTATTTCCTCCACTCATTCTCTCTCCTACATTATTTTAATACTCACAACACCATTATAATTTACTATTCCCTCCACCCATTCTCTCTTCTATTTTCAAATTACACTCACAACATTTTTTCTTTCCACCCATTTTATTAATTTGCGTGCAAGAAAAAAAAGGAGCAGCTTCTATTGGGACGGAGGGAGTATTAGATTGTATATAGAAATGTTAGGGAGTCATTGAGTAGGTAGTTTTTACTTGAAATTGATGAAAATTAATTTTTGACTGAAATCAAGTTTGTATTTGAACGATTTTTCTATAATTCGGTCAATCATATAGTCGTTTCTCTATCAAGTTACAATTGAAAATGATAATTTTGGCGACTTGGTAGAAAGTGTAAGGTGGTAAGATGAGAAATTTTGCCTGCATTACAGTTAGGTTATACAAACAATCGAAATTGATAAATAACGATTAAGATTAATTTCGCAAGCATGAATAAATGCATTTTTCCCACAAACAATGAAATGAAATGATTGAAATAATCCGAGATAACCCCATAAATATAAACGGTTGAGATCCATTCAAATGCCACAAAGAGGCATACTATATTTTTTCAGTAAGTAGACATTTAGAAAGAAAGAAAAATAAAAAGAAATGGCTTTACAAATGAGTCTAAGGGGGAGTATTAGGGATGGCCAAACCGGTTTCGGTCTCGGGGCCGGTTCGAAAATCGTCAGTTTCGATTTGGCAAAAGGGTGACTCTTAACCGGCCCGACCTAATCACGGTTTCGGTTACTCCGATTTCGGTTTTCTCTCCGGTTTGCTTCGGTTCTGGGCTTCTCCGGTCCGGTTTCGGTCCGGTTCCGGTCAATAATGAATAAAGAAGCTAAAAATTATTGAAAAACAAGGAATTTTCGTCCGATTCACGGTTCCGGTTTCGGTCCGGTTCACCATTTATGTGACCCTTAACCGGCTCTTATCCAAACCGGTTTCGGTTACCCCGATTTCGATTTTCGTAACGTTTCATGACAGTTTCGAACTTTTCCGATCCGATTTCAATTCGATTTTTCGATTTCGATCCGATTTAGCCAACCTAGGAGTATGGTGTCATTCTAATGCCACGAAGAGGACACTATTATTTGTTTACCTAACAAAGATTCTAATTATTATGCACCTCTCATTATTAAGACAATGGAAAACACAAAAATATGCGCATCTTAAACCTGAATATGCCTTTCCAGTGACCAAAGAGCCTTTACTATGACCAAACAGGACTTAAAATGAACAAAACAAACATTAGACTACCAGTAACATTGGTGACATTAAAAAGGCAAAAGAAAAAAGAATATAGAAAATTAGGGTGTGACATTGTCCCAACCAATATTGTATAGCCAACCCAATGTTACAACAAGCCAAATATAAAGAATAAGTGGGATACTTTGAGCATTTTTATTGGTTATGAAATTAAATTTTTACATTTTATAGATAAATTTTTATGTTGAGTTGGTGTCACCAATAAAGTATACTCCCTCCGTCTCACGTGAATGCAAACTTATTTTCATTTTGGTCCGTCCCACGTGAATGCAAACTACCCAAAATGGAAACAAATTTATTATTTTATATTCACCCTATCCCACCCACTCATTCTCTCTCTTCATTTTTCACCATACAATTTATTCAACCAACCTACTATTAACTCCACTCATTCTCTCTCTTCATTTCCTACCACACATTTTCATTATCTTAATAATATTTCTTAATTATTGTGCCCGAAAAAATGGTTCACATTGACGTGGGACGGAGGGAGTAAAAAATAAGGCTCCGTTTGTTTAGCGTAAAACATTTTTCGGAAAATGATTTCCGACAAAATATTTTTCGGAAAATGAAAATGTTTTCCGAAAAATAAGATAAAAATGAAGTTTTCCCTATTTTTATTTTTTGGTGCAAAACAAACACCAAAAAAAGAGAAAAATATTTTTCAAAAAACATTTTCCCTCAAACCAACAAACGGAGCAAAGTTGCGTTGAAGTTGTAGGTCGTGTATGTGGAATAGATGGAAGTAGTATTTTATTAATAAGTTGAATTGGTGTTATGAATAAAGATAATCTTATGATCAATTGATTATGGGAGCAGGTTGGAGGGAGTATGGTGCCATTAGTACTTATTAATTCACTATACTATTGAATTACTCCCTCATGTTATTATTACAAGGGTGTTACAATTACAGAAAATATAAATAAAATATAATTAACAAAAAAATTGAAAATACAAAAGAGAAGTTGTTGAATTTTGACGCACGAGCTCAATGAAACAACTGTCTTCCTAAGGCATATTCGATCCCTCACCGAGTGTGATTGAGTTTGCTTGGATCGCTTGTCTCCCAGGATAGAACGTGCGGACCGGGGGTACTTTGCACCTAAAGTTTCCGGCGAGCTGAACTATGCTTGAACAATATCACCTCTTCTTCTATAATGCAAGCTAAAGGCCAAAGGATGATTGATAAGATGCAACCAAAGAGAATGGAGGAGGAATGCAGAAAATAAGTGTATTTCTATGCTGTGGTTTTATCTCTAGTGTTCTTCCAAGTTTTCCCAAGTATTCTCAAATGTTGTTGACAAACAACTATTTAAACATTTCAAAAACCAAGATTAAAACTGAAAATTTGTTTTTAATTATGTAATAAACAAAATTATTACGAAATTAAACAACCATTAACTCGAAAATCTTAGCCATAATGATTTCCGTTTCAGTTTTTCACATTTAATACTTGACTGTTAAATGTCTGCCCAGGTCCTGCTCGGCCGAGTCATGTATCTTGCTCGGCCAAGCAAGACTTTGCCCAGATCTGCTTGGCCGAGCAAGGCATATGCCTCGGCCGAGCATGGCTTTCCAGAAATTTTAGACTTACTGCCATGCTATGCTCGGCCGAGTTAACACTCTGCTCGGCCGAGCACCTCAGTAAAATCCAAAACCAATTTTGATTTACAAAATCAAAATTTATTAGCAATAAGTGGGCCAAATCCTTTGAGCATTTATATTTACTTCATTCAAAAACCATTTTGGACAAATAAATATTTTATTTCACAAACACACTAAACCACTTAAGTAATTTGACAAAATTACCCTTTAGAAATTAATTCATTAATTTCCTTCAAAACACACTATTTTTCCAACAATCCCCCACATGAAGAAAATTCATGAGGATAGGTGATAAAGTCCGGCAGTCGAAAACCTGCATATGATAGGTAGGGGTTTGCCCTTTGAACCTTCCCTTGTAAAAGCATATTTACTCTACTCGCTAATCAGTAGACGCGATGTCCTTGAACTGCTAGCTTTTTGTGTAGCCGATCATATACTTTACACAGGTATCTCCCTAACACAATTCAGCTCTCATAGTTGTGTCCATTAATGGCCCTGGATCAGAATGCCTGGTTCTGTGAGAAGGTCTAAGAATTGAGCCTCACACAATTCTCCTCGAAGCGGCCTCTACTTCTTTCTCACATAGGTGATTCTTTTAAGTAACCCATTTTACTTCACATAAGAATCATTAAAAGCCATAGGCTTAACCTCATTCATCTCGGGATGTCACTTTAAGGAATGAGTATAGGGTTGACCCCCCAGTGACGCTACAAGTCTTTTAACAGTTAGGTTGTCCCTTTGAACCTAGATCTTGGGATCTCCAGTCAACTAGGTTGGGTTTTCCGCTGTGTTTAACTTCTCAAGAGGCTTTAATCCCATTCCCAATGTCAAACTTGCAACTATCTCTTTACTTAACCCTTTGGTTAGCGGATCCGCCAAATTATCTTTTGACCTTACATAGTCAATAGATATGGTGCCAGTTGCAAGTAGTTGTTTAATGGTATTATGTCTTCGACGTATATGTCTAGACTTACCATTATACATATGACTTTGTGCCTTACCAATAGCAGTTTGGCTATCGCAATGTATACTAATTGCGGGCACAGGCTTTTTCCATCTTGGAATATCTCCTAGAAATTGGCGTAGCCATTCGACTTCTTCACCACATTTATGTAGTGCAATAAACTCAAATTCCATAGTTGATCTGGCTATAACAGTTTGTTTAGATGATTTGCATGATATAGCTGCACCTGCTAATGTGAATAAATATCCACTTGTAGACCTTGAGTCTTTGATATCCGATATCCAATTAGCATCACTATATCCTTCTATCACAGCTGGATGTCTAGTATAATGTAATCCAAAATCACGAGTATATCTTAAGTACCTTAGTACTCTTTCTATACCCTTCCAATGATTTGTTCCATGATTACTTGTATACCGGCTTAACTTGCTAACGGTATAAGCAATATCCGGCCTATTACAACTCATCAAGTATATTAGACTTTCGATGATTCTCGAATACTCTAATTGAGACACCGGTTCATCTCTATTCTTTGATAGATGAAGATTTGGATCGATTGGAGTACTCGCTATTCCATTGTCATCCTTGATAAATTTTTCAAGAATTTTATCCACATAATGAGATTGACTTAACACAAGTTCGTTGGATATTCTAGAAATTTTAACTCCAAGGATTACGTCTGCAAGTCCCATAGCTTTCATGTCAAACTTCGAATTCAACATGTCTTTCGTGGATTTGATCATCTTATCACAACTCCCTATGATAAGCATGTCGTCTACATAAAGACACAAAATTACATAGCCATTTTCCGTGGTTTTAGTATAGACACATTTGTCACACTCATTTATTTTAAATCCACTTTGCATTATAGCATTATCAAATTTCTGATGCCACTGTTTTGGTGCTTGTTTCAAGCCATATAATGACTTTACTAATTTGCACACCTTCTTTTCTTGTCCATGCGCAACAAACCCCTCGGGTTGTTTCATGTAAATCTCCTCTTCTAAATCTCCATTTAGAAAAGCTGTTTTTACATCCATTTGATGTATTTCAAGATTTCTCAATGCGGCAATTGCAAGTACAACTCTTATTGATGTTGTTCTCGTGACGGGAGAATACGTATCAAAATAGTCTAGGCCTTCTTTTTGTCTGTAACCTTTAATTACAAGTCGGGCCTTGTACTTATCAATTGTTTCGTCCGCCTTCATTTTCCTTTTGAAAATCCACCTATATCCTAGTGGTTTACTTCCCGGAGGAAGGTCCACTAGTTCCCATGTGTGATTTTGTAAAATGGAATCAATTTCACTTTTAATTGCTTCCTTCCACAAAGGTCCTTCCGAAGAGCTAACTGCTTCTTTGTAACTTTGTGGTTCGCTTTCTACCATATAGGTTAGAAAGTCCGGACCATAGGATTTTTCAATCCTAGCTCTTTTGCTCCGTCGAGGTTCTACCTCTTCTTCTTCATTTTTATCTTGAACGTGTTTTTTTTCTATTGAATCTATAACCCTAGTCGATGTGCTTGCCTCATTTCTTGACTTACACGGGAATATATTCTCAAAAAAAGATACATTCACAGATTCCATTATAGTATTTTTGTGTATAGCATCAATTTTCGACTCATACACAAGAAATCTATAAACACTACTGTTATGTGCATATCCAATAAATATGCAATCAACGGTTTTAGGTTCAATTTTCACCTTTTTAGGAGGAGGTATGGCTACCTTTGCAAGACACCCCCACACTCTCAAGTGTTTATAACTTGGCACTCTTCCATGCCATAGTTCATAAGGAGTTTTGTCTTGTTTCTTTCGGGGTATTTTGTTTAACACGTAGTTAGCCGACGACACGGCTTCCCCCACATGTTATCCGATAATCCCGAACTCAATAACATGGCATTCATCATTTATTTCAATGTCCGATTTTTTCTTTCGGCAACACCGTTTTGTTGGGGTGTATAAGGTGCCGAGGTTATATGTTTAATTCCACTTTGAGCACAAATTGCTTCAAATGGAGATTCATATTCACCTCCTTTATCACTTTTTAGCATCTTAATTTTCCGGTTTAATTGATTCTCAACTTCATTTTTATAGAGAGTAAACTTCTCTATAGCTTCATCTTTACTTTTTAGAAGATACACATAGCAATACTTTGTGCCATCATCTACAAAAGTCATAAAGTACTTATTGCCGCCCCTTAATTGTGTTGATTTAAAGTCGCATAAGTCAGTGTGAATCAATTCAAGTGGTTCACTATGTCTTTCAACTGAAGGGAATGACTTTCTTGTTAATTTTGCTTCTACACAAATTTCACATTTTTGTTTACAATCAACTTTAAACTTTGGAATAGAATTTGCTTTTGTCAAACGACGTATAGAATCAAAATTAACATGACCAAGTCTACCATGCCACAAATTAGATGACTCAAGCAAGTAAACGGAAGAGATATTTGTTGGGTTTTATGGGTCCATGCGCAGCGGAATTAGCATCTAAATAACACAAAACTCAAGAGCCCTAGGATCCGTTCTATACAATTAAATTGAAATCCTATGAGATCGAATTTACCAACCTTAGTTGCTTTCCGGTCTTGAGCTATCGAACAATTTATCGGTATGATTTTGAATCACAATCTTCGATCTTCAAAAACCTTTGAATCTTCGGATTGGAACTCTAGGCCTTGATCGTAGTACGAGCGAAGACCCTCTAGTAGTATCCACACGTTAGAATGAACCAAGAACAGTTCTTGAGAATTTCTAGATTCTTAAACCATAGAGAGAATATTGAGAAACCTTTTGTTGTGAATTTTCTATTGAAAAGTTTGGCTGACTTGATTAGGGTTTACAGACTGCATATTTATACTACCTTAGTATTGGTATTAGTTTCCTAATCTTATTAGTAAACTGTCTGTCAAATGCATCAGGCCTTAGTATGTCGCACGACCCAGCATGCCATATGGCAAGGTCTGTCGCATGACCCAGGACTCCATATGGCAAGTTCTGTCGTGCGGCGTATTAAGCCAGTTCAGGAACTCTCAATCATTATTTCTTTGGTTTAACCAATTCATTCTAATTGTGTGTGACCCAATAGGATTATATTATGTTGGCAATGAGCTCGATCATATCGACCCTCATAAGACATAAGCGGACTCTAGCAAGCCATTATGTCTACCCAAATAATATAACGTAAGAGTTCACGTTTCCAATGGTACACTTCCATTGCTCCCTTTGTCTCACGATGTTATATTGAACACAAGTCATGGTCCACATCAACTTTTATTTGTTCAATGCTTTCTCGATCTTGAGTATAATGATAGTCCAATCATATTGGGGTGTGGCCACACGCTTTCATCATTATCACTCATCGAGGGGCCCAAGCAAAACATCTTTCTTTCGAGGGACAAATTCCATCTTGACTTATCATCCTTCCCATCATGAATCTGATCATGCCAAAGATAGCCTTTATAAATATCGTGTTAAGATATCGTTTGACTAAAATCAAACATTACTTTCATCATATGTAAGGTCATGATAATCTCAGGTCTAGGGACTAAATGAAGTGACCATATGAGATTTAATTATGACATTTGACCATGACATAAATATCATACGGGTCAAGTCCAGTCACTTGTTCACTAACAAGTACCCATAATTTCAATGTGCATCTCTATGCATATAATCATCATATGATTATCCATTGACAATTATACTAATTATTCTCTTAATAATTAGGGACGGAGATTATTACAATGAATATGCAAAATATATAATAATTAAATAATAAACTTAAACGATAAAGATGATACATAACGGTTTTAAGTTAAACATAACTAAAGCCTAGGGCATTACACCAACAGTCTCCCACTTGCACTAAGCTCTATTTATGTATCGAATACCCATGGATTTTACATGACCATCATGCTTCTGCCTGTGCGAGGGTTTTTGTAAGTGAATCCCTTATGTCATCATCGGTTGATACTTTGTATATTTTAAAGTATTCTCATTCTTTATGAATTCCTCGAGAAACGTCTAAGTGAGTGTTTGGATCACTGTTGTGATCTTGGTTCCATTGTTTGCACAAATGGCACCACAATTGTCACAACAAAAGTTTCACCGATTAGTGATACTTGGAACATTTCCAAAACACTAAACGAACTTTTGATCCAAACTGCCTCCTTTTAGCTACATCATATGTTGCTAAAATTTGGCCTTAGTCGTAGAATCGGCTACGATTTTCTGCTTGGAATTATTCCAACAAAACCGTACCTCTAATAAGCATAAACACAAATCCTAATTGCGATTTTAAATTAACTTTGTCAGTTTGGAAGCTAGCATCTATGTAACTCTTATAACAAGATTAACTTCCAATCTTTCAAATTCCAAGAACATATCCTTAGTTCTTCTTAAGTACTTAAGGATCATCTTGACTGCCATCCAATGGTTCTCAACAGGATCAGATTGGTATCGACTCATCATGCTTAGAGCATACGAGACGTCGGGTCTAATACAAATCATGGCATACATGACAGATCCAAATGCCGAAGCATATGGAACTTCATTCATTCCCTTTTGCTCATCAGTCGTCATAAGACAATTCGTATTGCTAAGAGAAAATACCATGATCCATTGACAAACCACTTTTCTTAGACTCTTCTAAGAACCTTATCAATGTGAGTATTTTGACTCAAACCAATTTATCCTTTTAGATCTATCTCTATAGATCTTGAAACCAAGGATGTAAGCGGCTTCACCCATACCTTTCATTGAGAAAACTTTCTTTGACCAAGACTTGACAGTCTTAAGTGTCGGAACTTCATTTTTCCAATGAGTAAGATATCATTGTAATAAACAATAGAAATAATACTACGCTCCCACTGAATTTCATGCATACACAAGATTCATCTTCATACTTGATGAGGTCAAACTCTTTGACTGATTTATCAAAATGAAGATTCCAATTCCTTGAAGCTTGCTTCAACCCATCTCATGGATTTTTGCAACATGCATACTTTATTAGAATTCCTCGGATCGACAAAACTTCGGGTTGTGTACTATACACATCCTTAATAATCTTTCCATTTAAAGAAAGTCGTTTGACATCCATTTGTCATGTCACATAGTCACAATATGTGATCATGGCAATTCAAATTCTAATAGACTTCGACATTGTAACTGGCGAAAAAGGGTTCCATCATAGTCAATACTATGAATTAACCTAAATCCCTTTGCTACAATCCTTAGTCATGAAAGTATACACCTTCCCATCCATGTCGGTCTTGTAGACCTACTTGCACCCTTTAGTTTTTACACCTTCAGGTAGCTCAATCAAGTTCCAAACTTGATCATCAAACATGGATTGTAATTCGGATTCCATGGTTCCTAACCATTTATCCAAATTAGGAGTGGACATCGCCTCAAGATAGAAAGTAGGATCGTCATTCTCAATGACTTCCACTTTATTACTTTCCGATACGAGAAATCAATGTTTCTTGAGTTCGGATCGTAACCTATCCAATCTACGATGGACTTGTGCATCTTGAACTGGTTCCACAACTCTTTGTGAACTTGGTTCCGTCTCTACTCTTAGTTCCATATTAGTTTCGGGTTCTTGAACTTCTTCAAGATTAATTTACTCCCACTAGATTCTTTATTGAGAAACTATTTCTCAAGAAACGAATCGTACAGAGCAACAAACATTTTGTTCTCTTTGCGGTTGTAAGATTAATTTCCAAAAATAACATTTGTCAGATTTGGTGCTAACTTATCAGAGACAAGTCTCTTCTTATAAGCATTGCAACCCCAAATCTTCATGAAAGACAAACTAAGTTTTCTTTCATGCCACATCTCATGTGGGGTCTTAGGAACCAACTTAGTAGGGACTCGATTCAGTGTAACCGCATCATTTCTAATGCATATCCTCAAAAGGTAATAGGAAAGTCAAATTGACACATCATCGAACGAACCATGTCCTACAAGGTTCAATTCCTCCTCTCAGACACACCATACAATGTGGTGTTCCGGGTGGAGTCAGCTCTGAAACGATTTCATAGTTTTGAGATGATTGTCAAACTCTTGGCTCAAATATTTACCACCTCGATCTAATCAAAGTACTTAATAGTTTTGCCAAGTTGTTTTGTACTTCATCTTGAAATGTTTGAAACATCTCAAACGATTCACCTTTGGACTTCATCAGATAGACATAGTCATATCTAGATAAGTCATCGATGAATGTGATGAAACACCAAAATCTTCCCCTAGCAATGCTGCTTAATAGTCCACATACATATCATGTATAATGACCAATAAGTCACTAGCCCTCCCACTACTCTTAGTGTAGAATAGTTTGGTCAATAATTCCAATAAATAAGATCCACATTCCTCAAATGATTCATAGTCATATGAGTCTAAAAGTCCATGTTAATGGAGTTTATGTTTCTTATTTATCTGACCAAACCGGCAATGCCATATGAACACGTTGTTCATATTATTCGATTTAGATTTCCCATTTATATTATAGATATCTTCAATATTATTTTATTTCTCATCATCAAGGATATGAAGACCATTCAATGACATATGCAATACAATAAGGCATATCATTAAATAAATATAAAACTTCTTATTCTCAATAAGAAATTTATATCCTTCATCATTCATATAAGAAACGAAAATAATACTTCTACTCAAATCCGAAACGTAGTCATACTTGTTCAAAACAAGTACTAGTCCCCAAGGTAAAGTGACTTCATAAGTCCCTATGGCTTAATGTAGCAACCCTTGCTTCATTTCTACGCATAGGTTTAATTTACCTTCTTTGAGTAGCTTTCTATTCTTTATTCCTTGCATATTTAAACAAATGTGGGATCCATGTCCGGTATCATATACCCAAGAACAAGAAGTTGAAAGAAAAATATCTATCATATAGATACTTGAAGTAGTAACAATCATATTGCCCTCCTTCACCTTTTAGGCCTTCCTAATAAGCCTTGCAACTTTGCTTCCAATGACCAATCTCATTGCAATGGTAGCAAACTGCATCCTTTTGAGACACTTTAGGTTTAGCCTTTTCGGCTTTGACAACTTTTGTCCTAGGTATAGCAACTTTTGCTTTACCTTCTTTACCTTCCCTTTTGAACCCCTTTCTTGTGTTAACCATTAACACACTTGCGAATTGCTCCTTTGCATCTTATGCATTAAAATCCTTCACCACAACATACATCTTTTGCCTAGCTTGCACTTGAAACAATTTCTTTGTGCATCGCGCTAGAACAAAAGCAGTTTCCATGTGTTCAAGGTTCTTCATAAGAGTCTTTAAACATGGTGGCAAGTATAAGACAAGCAATTCTATTAGTATCATCAACATGGTTCTAACGTTGCTTCTTATTTGCCCTTTGCAACATTTGCAGTGGGTTCAACATGAATGGATTCGTCAAGAACGTACACATTTGCCTAAGAACAATTCTTGAGCGTCTGATCAAATCAGAATAACTTGTACCGTTCTTTTCGAACTTTTGTCCTTCATAAGGACGAATCACAATTATCATTATGTAATGCTACTTCTACAACAAAATATACAAATTATATGAACACATATCAATACCAACACATTTATCATCTAAGAGCAAATAATGTATTTTACAAATACTCCCACTAAATCATACACCTTCCAATTCAAATAAGCATAATATGCGTTTAATGGGCTAAGATTCAACTTTAATTTAATCTCAAGTACGCTATGGCGCACCGCTCAAAATTAAATTAATTAGGTAGAAAACATCAATCATATCATATATGACTCTTAGATCTTTTATGAGATTTATTTAAGACATCATATGTCTAAGCATATTTCAATCTCATCTTATGCCTTGGGTCCAAAACCATTTTGATAACCCAATTAAGTTCATCCACTTTAAACGTATAGGAACTACCATTTCCTCATCTTGCTCGCAAACGAAATAGAATCAAAGCACATTGCTATGGCAAGCCCACCCAAAACTATCCGAGTGGTCTCAAGTGTTTTAATCATGGATTGGCATAAAGAACTTAAAGGTTAAATGAAGGTTCTTTAAAGCAGATTATAAGCATATCAACAAAGATAATCATAATGTACACCAAGTAAGTTCCCAAGAAAATAGATGAGCCACAAGGATTGCTTAAGTACCAAATCTTCCTTCGACACAACTCTCCTAGTCATGCACAATTATAATACCAATTTGAATGCAACATAATCAATACTTTGTATACTGACTTGTTTCTCTTAAACAATCAGACTCATAAACTGATTTGTTTCTCATAAACAATCAGATTCCTTCAAATTTTGCGTAAATCGACTTGTTTCTCATAAACAATCAGAAAACCAAAATTTAATGTTTCAACTAAACATTTAGGAAATTACAATTCAATGTTTCAACTAAATATCTAACAAAATTCTTATCACATAAGAACACATAATTCATGCATCGCAATAATTAATAAAATCATATTTAAATTAATTAAGCATGCATAAACAAAAAATTAATCTAGCATAGCCCTATTAACTTAATTTTCAAAAATTTATAGCATCTAGATTAAGACAGAAACATCTCAGTTTGTAAACATAATCACAGATTAGCATGAAAATTCAACAAAACTGATACTGCCCAGATCAGGCATGTTCTGTCGCACGACTAGGACATCCAGATGTCCAGAACAGTTGCACGACCAGACAAAGCAATCTGACAGCCTATGGCCTACTATGTCGCATGACCAGAGTAGCCAGTCTGGCAGATTTTCTGAACTTCAATCAATTCCAATCATAAAACAATTAAATCAAGTAAACAACTTTTATAGATTTAATTCATCACAATCAAAAAACGATTTTCACATTGTTTAAAAACAATAAGATTCTACCGCATACAAAACATGCAATAAGCATATAAACGATTTATATCTTGATTCTAGCATGTTAATTCAAACTTAACCATACGAACGGGGCTCTGATACCACTGTTGAGTTTTGGGTCCATGCGCAGCGGAATTAGCATCTAAATAACACAAAACCCAAGAGCCCTAGGATCCGTTCTATACAATTAAATTGAATTCCTATGAGATAGAATTTACCAACCTTAGTTGCTTTCCGGTCTTGAGCTATCGAACAATTTATTGGTATGATTTTGAATCACAATCTTCGATCTTCAAAAACCTTTGAATCTTCGGATTGGAACTCTAGGCCTTGATCGTAGTACGAGCGAAGACCCTATAGTAGTATCCACATGTTAGAATGGACCAAGAACAGTTCTTGAGAATTGCTAGATTCTTAAACCTTAGAGAGAATATTGAGAAACCTTTTGTTGTGAATTTTCTATTGAAAAATTCGGCTGACTTGATTAGGGTTTACAGACTGCATATTTATACTACCTTAGTATTGGTATTAGTTTCCTAATCTTATTAGGAAACTGTCTGTCAAACGCCTCAGGCCTTAGTATGTCGCACGACCCAACATGCCATATGGCAAGGTCTGTCGCACAACCCAGGACTCCATATGGCAAGTTCTGTCGCGCGGCGTATTAAGCCAGTTCAGGAACTCTCAATCATTCTTTTTTTGGTTTAACCAATTCATTCTAATTGTATGTGACCCAATAGGATTATATTATGTTGGCAATGAGCTCGATCATATGGACCCTCATAAGACATAAGCGGACTCTAGCAAGCCATTATATCTACCCAAATAATATAACGTAAGAGTTTACGTTTCTAATGGTACACTTCCATTGCTCCCTTTGTCTCACGATGTTATATTGAACACAAGTCATGGTCCACGTCAACTTGTATTTGTTCAATGCTTTCTCGATCTTGAGTATAATGATAGTCCAATCATATTGGGGTGTGGACACATGCTTTCATCATTATCACTCATCGAGGGACCCAAGCAAAACATCTCTCTTCCGAGGGACAAATTCCATCTTGACTTATCATCCTTCCCATCATGAATCCGATCATGTCAAAGATAGCCTTTATAAATATCGTGTTAAGATATCGTTTGACTAAAATCAAACATTACTTTCATCATATGTAAGGTCATGATAATCTCAGGTCTAGGGACTAAATGAAGTGACCATATAAGATTTAATTATAAGATTTGACCATGACATAAATATCATACGGGTCAAGTCCAGTCACTTGTTCACTAACAAGTACCCATAATTTCAATGTGCATCTCTATGCATATAATCATCATATGATTATCCATTGACAATTATACTAATTATTCTCTTAATAATTAGGGACGGAGATTATTACAATGAATATGCAAAATATATAATAATCAAATAATAAACTTAAACGATAAAGATGATACATAACAGTTTTAAGTTAAACATAACTAAAGCCTAGGGCATTACACCAACAATATTCATATCATTAGTTTTGCTTTAACAACCATTACACTTAACTTGAATAGGCCATCATTGACATAGCCTTTACCCACAAATATTCCACTCTTAGACAAAGTGACTACATTGGACTCAAACACAATACGAAAACCATGCTTTATCAAAAGCGATCCAGACACCAAGTTCTTTCGGATATCGGGCACATAAAGCACATTGTTGAGAGTCAACTCCTTCCCGGATGTCATCTTCAAAACCACTTTTCCTTCTCTTTTGATCTCGGAGGTGGCTGAATTCCCCATGAATAGCTTCTCGCCATCCTTAGCAACAAAAGTACTAAACATGTCTCTATTGGAGCACACATATCTAGTAGCACCGGTGTCAATCCACCATTGATTTGGGTTTAAACCCACCAAATTCACCTCGAAAATCACAGCTGCGAGGTGCATCTCGGACACTTCTCTAGCAATGTCTTCCACCATGTTTGCAAGCATGAACCTTGTGGCCTTCACCACCACAATTATAACAAGTTCCTAAGAAATTCTTCTTGGAAACACCACCTTTTGGTCTCAAGTGGGAATTCTTGGAAGTTGTCACAACCTTCCCTTTTCCCTTCCCAACTCTTTTGCCTTTGGAGCTTTGACCAAGCTCCACCACATTGGCCTTAGCCACACTAGAAACAAACTTGTTTTCAGCGACTCTATTGTTCTCTTCAATACTCAACCGAAGGATTATTCCTTCCACATCCATTTCCTTTCGCTTATGCTTAAGGTAGTTCTTGAAATCATTCCAAGATGGAGGCAATTTCTCAATGATTGCAACCACTTGGAAGCTTTCACTTATGATCATACCCTCAGCATGAATCTCGTGCAAAATAGTTTGAAACTCATCAACTTGAGATTTCACACTCTTGTTGTCCACCATCTTAAAATCAAGGAAATGGGCAACAATGAACTTCTTTGTTCCCGCATCCTCAATCTTATATTTGTGGTCCAACGACCCCCATAATTCCTTTGCAGATTTCTTCTCATTAAACACGTTGTAGAGAGAATCTGAAAGCGAATTAAGGACATAGTTTCTGCACAAGTATTCCCCATGCTTCCATGTTTCAACCGTAGCCAAGGTTGTAACATCGATTTCTCCTTCACTCACCTTTGGCATATCTTCTTTAAGATATTTTGCCATGTGCAAGGTAGTGAGGTAGAAAAGCATCTTTTGTTGCCAACGCTTAAAGTCGTGGCCAACAAACTTCTCGGGTTTTTTCGCATGAGGGGTCGGGATATGGATCGTAGGAGGATTTGTCACAATAGTCGAGCCACTTCCGTTTCCAGTTTGGGGATTAGTTTGGGGTCCAGTTTGGGATCCAATTTGGGTCTCCACGTTGTTGTTGTTAGTCGCCATCTGAAACACAACAACTTAGTTAGTATTTTCTGGTTTTAAAATCTGTAATCGACTCCCTCAATTAGGAATATGTCTTAAGATTGTTACAAGAGTGTTACAATTACAGAAAATATAAATAAAATATAATTAACAAAAAACTGAAAATACAAAGGAGAAGTTGTTGAATTTTGATGCACGAGCCCAATGAAACCACTGTCTGCTTAAGACATATTCGATCCCTCACCGAGTGTGCTTGAGTTTGCTTGGATCGCTTGTCTTCCAGGATAGAACGTGCGGACCGGGGACACTTTGCACCTAAAGTTCCTGGCGAGCTGAACTATGCTTACAATATCACCTCTTCTTCTATAATGCAAGCTAAGAGGCCAAATGATGATTGATAAGATGCAACTAAAGAGAATGGAGGAGGAATGCAGAAAATAAGTGTATTTCTATGCTGTGGTTTTCTCTCTAGTGTTCTTCCAAGTTTTCTCAAGTGTTCTCAAATGTTGTTGACAAACAACTATTTAAACATTTCAAAAACCAAGATTAAAACTGAAAATTTGTTGTTAATTATGTAATAAACAAAATTATTACGAAATTAAACAACCATTAACTCGAAAATCTTAGCCATAATGATTTCCGTTACAGTTATTCACATTTAATACTTGGCTGTTAAATGTCTGCCCAGGACCTGCTCGGCCGAGTCATGTATCTTGCTCGGCCGAGCAAGACTTTGCCCAGATCTGCTCGGCCGAGCAAGGCATATGCCTCGGCCGAGCATGGCTTTCCAAAAACTTTAGACTTACTGCTATGCTATGCTCGGCCGAGTTAACACTTTGCTCGGCCGAGCACCTCAGAAAAATCCAAAATCAATTTTGATTTACAAAATCAAAATTTATTAGCATTAAGTGGGCCAAATCCTTTGAGCATTTATATTTACTTCATCCAAAAACCATTTTGGACAAATAAATATTTTATTTTACAAACACACTAGACCACTTAAGTAATTTGATAAAATTATCCTTTAAAAATTAATCCATTAATTTTCTTTAAAACACACTATTTTTCCAACACCTCCAACTTAAAATAGATATTATTTTGAAGGCTAAATGTGAGTTCAAAATATTTGTTATTTTGAGATCTAAAACATTTAATTTCTAATTAAAACTTATTTCATTCTATTGATTATTTTGAGTGAAAAAGTGTATGAAAGAGAAACAATTAATATTATTAAAAATATTTTTAATACTTACTTTATAATTAAAAATTATATTAATAATTGCATTTTTTAAATCTATCTATATATAATAACAAGATAGTGGTAATTAAAGGAGATTTGAGGGGCATTTTCGTCTTTTCACACCATGGCAAAATGGCAAAAAATTGGACTGAAACAACACATGGCAAGCTATGATTGGGGGAGTTTGTTTTTTTTTATTTTTTTAAATCCATTCGGACACATGTTGGCCGTTGGCTGAAGGGCATTTTCGCTATTTCCATGGCACATGTAAAACACGCGCCGACAAGGGCGCATGGCAGCTTGGTTTTTTCCTTTTTTTTTGGGTTTGGTTTGGACACGTGGTGTCCTTTGGTTGGTTTTCGTTTTTTTTTTCACCCATTTCTTTTACCTAAATTATTTTATAATAAATTTGTTTTATTTTAAAAAAAAAATTACACCAAAATTCATTATTTTTTCCTCTTTAAATAGAGATTATTTTCATTTGATTTGGACACAGAAAAAAAAATACCCTTTTTTAAATATAAATTTCTTATTTATTCTTTGTTAATTTTTTTTTTAATTTTTCAATATGATATTAGTCAAAATTAATTAAGTGTCAAGTTTTTTTTAATTATAAATGATAATGATAATAATAATAATTTTACTAATTCTAAAAATAAAGAATATAAAATAAAATAAAAGTGATGGGGTATAGGATAATGAGTTGAAAGGGGTAATATGGTTATTGAGTTTATTTTAGTTCGATACATCAAATAATTTATTTATTTTATTTAAAAAAATGAATCATAGTAAATAAAGTATTAATAATGATGAATATCGGGAAAGATGGTTGCTTAACTTGCCATAACTATTTTTGCGTACTATGCAAATTATTTATAAGATGGTAATTATTTTGATTGAAAAAAAGAAAAAAATTAGTGAAGAAAAAAAATTGAAGATAAATTAATTATTATTTCAATTTATTTTATTTCTTATTTTTTTATGTGGGTAGAAAATGGTTTATGTACTCATTTTACTGAAAACTTGATCTCAATTTTTTAAGTCTCTATCTATATATTTAAAATGGGTCATTCAGTCATTTTAAGATATATTGAGTAATAAATATTGTCTCTATAGATGCTTTTTATACTAATCAATGTTTAATCTACTTTGCAATTTAAATAATTTTATAGCTGCCTTCATCCCAAAATGAGTTATAAAAAAATTCCAAAAAATTGATATTTATTTTGAGTAAATCAAAATTTTGCTATGACCAATAAATGTCGTCCCATCCAGAGTTAAAAGGTAAATGATTCTAAATATTAATATGTAATAATTATAATACTGACCAATCTGATGTTTGTACCGACAATATAGTATTCAAGAATGTTTTTCGCAATATATAAAAATAACTCGCTTTTCTGTTTGTTTTATTTTATTTCTCATCTTTTGAGCATGCAGTTTCGATAACTTAGATGCATATTCTCAAAGTTCTATTTTGTTGTATACTTTAAAAAAAGGGATATCGTTTTCTTTATTTTAGAATTGTATGATAATATATTTTCCATTTGATGTTTTCTTTATTTCTATTTGATTTTTTTCTACTTTTTATAATTTTTTTCTCTTATTTTTTTCCTTTCAAGATATATGTATATTTAATATTAATAATTATATATGTATATAAATATAATTACACCTACCTTGAACTTGAAGCCTCATTATATACCAAGGCCAAGACCATTTTTGATTCGTTTTCTTTCGATGTGGGAAATCTGCCTTCGCCTTGCCTCGGCTCGGCCGGCCTTGACCTTGCCTTGGCCTTTATCCCACATGGAAAAAAAACCAAAGTAAGACGAGTTGCCTTGGTTATATAATGAGGTTGAAGCTTAGCCAAGTATGCATGTTTCGTCCGTGGCATTATCAATGGTCGGCTTGGCCTTGGCCTTGGCCGGTCGTGTGTTGCCATGTGTCAAGATAAAAAAATTAATTTAATATAAATATAAATTAATTTTGTTTTTTTTTACACCAAAATTCATAATTTTATTTTCTCTTTAAATAGAGACTCCTTTCATTTGATTTGGACAAAGAAAAGAAATCTGTTTTTTTTTTAATATAAATTTGTTAATTATCATTTACTAATTTTTCAATTTATTTTTAGTGAAAATTAATTAAGTGTGAAGTAATTTTTTTTAATTATAAATGATAATAAAAAAAAATTCTATTTTTAAAATTTATTATTTTTTTATTTTAATTTTCACCTAAATTCATAATTTTTTTTCTCTTTAAATAGAGACTTCTTTCATTTGATTTGGATAAAGAAAAATAATCCTCTATTTTAAATATAAATTTGTTAATTATCCTTTACTAATTTTTTAATTTCTTTTCAGTGAAAATTAATTAAGTGTGAAGTAAATTTTTTAATTATAAATAATAATAATAATAATAATAATAATAATAATAATAATAATAATAATAATAATAATAATTATACTAAAAAAAAAGAATATAATATAAAATAAAAGTGATGAGGTATAGGATGATGAGTTGGAATGGTTTTGAATATGTATAAACAAAATCATTGTGTATTTATAAAGTATACTCTCTTCGTCCCACACGAATTGATACCAAAATTTTGGGCACACATATTAAGGAAAAGTAAGAGAGAGAAAAAGTGGAAGAAAATGTTGTGAGTATGAAAAATTAAATAGGAGAGAGAATGAGTGGGAGGAATAGTTAGAAGAGAGAATGTTGTGAGTGTAAAAGTAAAATAGAAGAGAGAATGAGTGGGGAAACTAGTGAAGATTCCCTTTCATTTTGGGTAGTATCAATTGGTGTGAGACGGACCAAAAAAGAAATAAGTATCAATTGGTGTGGGACGGAGGGAGTATATGATTATTTAATATAATATATATATATATATATATATATATATATATATATATATATATATTATTTTTCTTCTCAAAATTAAATAAGCTAAATTAAAAATTAATATCATAATTATGTTCATAATGAGTTAATGTAAATAAATATTACATATTTTTTTAGATGTCCGAGCATGAGTTAAGGGAAAGTTTTCATTTGAAAAAAACGTTTGTGTTTTTTATGTAATTTTTATCAAAACTCAAATACTTCAGAATTGTATGATAATATATTTTTCATTTGATGTTTTCTTTATTTCTATTTGATTTTTTTCTACTTTTTATAATTTTATTCTCTTATTTTTTTCCTTTCAAGATATATGTATATTTAATATTAATAATTATATATGTATATAAATATAATTATACCTACCTTGAACTTGAAGCCTCATTATATATCAAGGCCAAGGCCATTTTTGATTCGTTTTCTTTCGATGTGGGAAATATGCCATGGCCTTGGCTCGGCCCTTGGCCTTGCCTTGGCCGGCCTTGGCCTTGGCCTTTATCCCACATGGAAAAAAAAATCAAAGTAAGATGAGTTGCCTTGGTTATACAATGAAGATGAAGCTTAGCCAAGCATGTATGATTTGTCCGTGGCATTATCAATGGTCGGCTTGGCCTTGGTCGGCCGTGTGTTGCCATGTGTCAAGATAAAAAAAATTAATTTAATATAAATTAATTTTGTTTTTTTTTTTGCACCAAAATTCATAATTTTTTTTCTCTTTAAATAGAGACTTATTTCATTTAATTTCGACAAAGAAAAAAAATCTTCTTTTTTAAATATAAATTTGTTAATTATCCTTTACTAATTTTTCAATTTCTTTTTAGTGAAAATTAATTATGTGTGAAGTAAATTTTTAATTTTTTAATTATAAATGATAATAAAAAAAATTCTCTTCGTCTCAAAATATTGTTTAATTATAAAGACGAATATCGGGAAAAATGGCCATTATTTTTAAAATTTTGATTGAACTGTATGTCAATATTATAAGAAATAAAGATAGTATAAATTGGTATTTTAAAAAAGGGAGATGAAGAAGTGGGTTGGGTTTGATGAGGATGTGGGGGGTTTGGGGATTTTTTTTTTCATTTAACGAAATTGTTAGTATTTTTATTTTTCTTCTAAAAATTAAATAAGTTAAATTGAAAATAAATATCATAATTATGTTCATGATGAGTTAATTTAAATAATTATGACATCATTTTTTAGATGTACCAGCATGAGTTAATTGAAAGTTTCTATTTGAAAAAGAATGATATTAATTTTTATTAGATAACTGTATTATCCTTTTGATATGACCAAAACTTTTATTTTTATTTAAAAAATTCTCTTTATCAAAAAGAAATAAAATATCACCTTTCTTTTAACAAGATTTTCAATCTTCACCTTTTTTTAACTGATTTCAATAACTTATTTCGTATTTGATAAACAAGTTCGTGTGTTTTATTTAATTTTTTAAAATGATAAAATACTACAGAATTGTATATAGAGAAATGCATATTCCTTATAATTTTTTTTATTTCTATTTTATTGTTTTCTAATTTTTATCCACTGACAATGTAGTCTTTAAGAAAATATTTCATAATGTATAAACGAATTGAGTTCTTGATTTATTTTAATTTAATTTTTATCTTTTGAATATATAATAACGCCCCGTACATCGCACGAGAGTCAATCTAGTACTTAAAACCACCAAAACGAGGCATCTATTTTCAAATTCAACCGGAAAGTGAGTAATTTTTGCCAATTTTTTTTTTTTTTTGAATTACTAATTTCATAACTCATCCTAGTCCGTAATCCACGTGGCACAAAATGTATCATTCACGTGCCACTACCTCGTACGACCCGCCCATGTCACGTGACTTTCCTTCCCTACCTCAACGGTTCTCATTGAGCCCTCCGCCCAAATCCCTAACCCATCCAAAAATGATAAAACCCAATTCATCACACACACACACACACACACACACACACACACACACACACCTCTGGAAATGGCAGCCGCAACAGCATCATTCGCCCTGACAAGATTTCTCTCCGCCCCCAAATCTCTTTCCCTCTCCACCACCACCGCCGCCCTCCTCCCATCCACACCCTTCTCCCGCCTCCGCTCCACCACCACCTCATCCTCCTCTCTGCGTCTTCGTCCCTTCCACCTAACCCCCGCCACCAAATTCTCCACCTCCCACAAAATCTCTGCCACCATCTCCGTCGGCGACAAGCTCCCGGAATCCACCTTCTCCTACTTCGACGCCGACGGCGAGCTCCAAACCATCACCGTCTCCGACCTAACCAAATCCAAAAAAGCCATCCTATTCGCCGTCCCGGGCGCCTTCACCCCAACCTGCTCCCAGAAACACCTCCCAGGATTCGTCGAAAAATCCGCCGAGCTCAAATCCAAGGGGATCGACACAATCGCTTGCATTTCCGTCAACGATGCCTTCGTGATGAAGGCCTGGAAATCCGACCTGAAAGTCAACGACGAAGTATTGCTATTGAGCGACGGAAATGGGGATTTCACGAAGGCGATTGGGGCGGAGCTGGATTTGAGCGATAAGCCGGTGGGATTGGGAGTGAGGTCGAGAAGGTATGCAATGTTAGTTGAAGATGGGGTTGTGAAGGTTTTGAATTTGGAAGAAGGAGGGGCTTTTACATTCAGTAGTGCTGAGGATATGCTCAATTCGCTTTGAATTTCATGGTCAGTTTTCTCTTGACATGTTTTTGTTCTGTTAAAGGTTGTTATTTTGAACAAGATTGAATGTAGTTTTGTTGAGTATGAGCATTGAACGGAATAATCTGTGACGGGCCGAGCCCAACGTTTACTACGAGCCTGGGGGCCCAATAGGCCCACCAAGAGACCAACTACAAAGCATAAGATCCAGGCCTTGGGCCATGGCCCGTCTAACACTGGTTTGGCCGTCGTCGCCACTGAGCGACCAGGCCATCCAAACGACGAGCCATCAGATCATTAACGAAGAGGCGAACTCCCAGCCCGTCGTCACACCCATTGGTGACCGTCCTTCGACTGGACGAATCTTCCTTCGACCCCAACTGGCACTCATCCAAGAAGAGTAAGCGTCGTCATTGAACGGCTCGTCGTCATTGAACGGCTCGTCGTCATTGAACGACCGACTCTCTCTCGGCGAGTCGTATCTCAAGGAGACGACCCAACTGGACGCATGTACCTGTGTCGTCTCTCTATTAAGCTTCCTCAACAAGCTTAGTTAATTAGCTAATTTGGGATAATGACAGACTGGCAAAGACCTCGTTATATGTGCAATCATGCATTCAAGAATAACTACAAAAGGTACAGAGGTCGACTTTCCCTTATAAGGCAAACTACTTATCGATGTCGTGCCGCAGCTGTCCCTTACATAGACGGCCAATGCCGGCGCGACACGTGTACACCTAGGAGATGGAGCCGATCCTACTACCGGCATCAATCCAATCCAACTGCTCGGTAAAAACCCTAATGCCACCTTTCCTACTATAAATAAGCAGAGTAATAACGTGGAACAAGGTAAGGCTTTTCGGCATATTTCCATACTCACGCACTCGCAATATTTCACACCATATTTCCTGCATCACAATCTTACTCTCACGGGAGGAAAGCTTAGGAAGACCCGGCCATAGTTTCACCTTTCATTTCTTGTCTTTGTCTTGAATCCGAGCTAGCTCAATCATTCACTGGACACAAGAACCGAGCTGCACGCTTTCGCGCGATCGATTGGTTCCATTGCTGAATCGAACCCGGTCTCGGGTGAAAGCGGATATCCTAACCGCCGGACGAGAATCTCAGGCCACCCTCACCACCTAGGAACCCTAACTTAAGGGTTACCAGTGTCACAGGGGCGGTTGATGGCATGTGTCTTCAAGCAACTAGAAGAAGAGAAAAGGGGCCCGCCGCCGAGCGCGGAGGAGACCTCCACTAGAAAGGAGGCCTCGAGGCACCGCAAGATATCCAGAGGTCCCTCTAACCCTAATCTCGACAGAGCGGCTTTCCTCGTCGAGAGAGCTAACGCCCTCAGGGAGTTCTTGCAAATCCAGGACGAGCTGATCCATATGGCCGCTCCTCAAGCTCCCCAAGCATCACATCAAACAATCTCGTCAGGAAGGAGGAGAAGGAACCAGAGAGAAAATGCTGCTCGTCGTGAGGGGACTGCCGCTGGAAACGAGCAAGTTGTGCCCTGCCTTGATCTCGTGGAACACATCAATGAAAGACGGAGCCAAGGAGCACGATCACAACAATGACGAGCCGGTGAGGCAAATGAGCCTCAAGGGAGCTCGTCGCCGAAAATCTTGAAGCTATCAGAATCAAGTCGCCCGAGGTCGTCTACAGACTCCGTCACTAAGAAATGAACGGGCACCGAGCCAAAGAGAGAGAACTCGATCTCCACGTCATGAACGGGCTTCCAGATCTTATAGATCGTCTCCACCTCCCAGCTATAGGGAACGATCCATCTCACGACGGCCCGCCCCTCACCGAGAGGCAATCTGCCTAATACCGTTACCCGGGGCCCCGTCAAGATAGGATTCCCCACCGGCCCGGCAGAGAGGTAGACATGAGAGAATTTTTGAGTTTGAAACGTCAAGTGGAAGAGTTGAGGAACAAGAAAACAAAGGGGATAGCGACGACGACTCGATGACGACGGCGCACTACGAATCCCCTCGCTCCTTGGATGTTGAAGCTGGACCCCTGAGCCAGGCTTTAAACTACCCGACCTTAAGCAATACGACGGCTCCACCGGTGCCGTGGACCACATACTACATCTTGAGGCACGGATGTACGTGGTGGCAAAGCTTCGGCCACGACGACGCCATGTGCAAGGCTCTCACAAGTACGTTGGTCGACTCGGCTTTGAGGTGGTTTAGAGGCCTACCAAAGGGAGCATCAATCTTGGAAACAGATGAGGAAAAAGTTTTTAGGAAGGTTTGCTACGGCGGGAGAGCGTCGTAAGACGGCCAACGACCTCAAGAACATATCCCAAGGAGCTACCGAAAGCTCACGAACTACTTCAAAAGGTTTAAGAAATTGGTAGATCAAATTGATGAGGATCTAACCGATAGGGAAATAATAAACCGCTTTCAGACACGGCATCCTTTCCTCTACCCCGGACTACGAGCTCCAAGTCCACCCACCAAATCTCGCAAAGACCTCTATGCCAGGCGTACGCCGTCGCCGAGGCCGAAGAAAGAAAGTTACAAAGAGAGGGAAAGTCTCGTGGACGAGGCCGAGGCAACGAAGTCCAAAAAGGATAAGGGCGAGAAAAAGGAAAGAACAAGGCGAAAGCGGAAAAGGTTCCGTAGTCGTACACTCCACTCACCGTTTCCAGAGCGTAAATTTTAAGCAACGTTGATTTCGGACCGGCACCAAAGCATGAACCTAACGGGAAGGGAAAGAAGAACATGAACAAGTATTGTGAATACCACAGGACAAGGGGCACGACACCGAGGAATGTTTCGCTTTGAAAAAGATCATCCAAAGATGGATAGGCACGGCGGCCGGAGGAATATGTAAGGAAGGACCATCGCCGGCCACAAACGGACTACTAACGACTCTAAGCGCCCCAAAGGAACCCAAGAATGGTCCTGGTGATCTACGAGGAGACGAGCAAGAACTGTATCAAGAGCGCCATCTATCATTTGAAGAAGGCCCCGCACGTCCCCGAAGCGTAAGTTCCAAACGACGTCATAAGTTTCTTTCCCTACGAGCTTCAGGCCAACCCACTAGCTTCGTCAACAAACCTTAGTCATACCTGGTTTCATTGATAATTGTGAGTCACGGAGAATCTTGATTGACACGGGAGCAGCCAAGGATATCCTATTTTACAATGTCTACCAACGAATGGGTCTACCTGACAGTCGCCTAAGTCCATACTTAGGTCGTCTAGAGGGATTCACCAATCATCGGGTAGATGCGAAAGGCCAAATTAGCCTCTCAGTTGATATCGGAGAACACCCCTTGAGAACTATCAAAACCGTAACTTTCATTGTGATCGACGTCGTCAGTGATTATCATGCCATTCACTTGGCCGGCCCGAGGTCGAGTCGGCTTTGGGGATCGTCGCCTCCGTTCCCCACCAACGAGTTAAATTTCCTACACGTGCCGGAGTCGGATGTGTGTTGGGGACGGCCCCAGAATTCCTGGAGCACGTGCTAAAGGCGAAGCGGACTATCGAAATCGACGACCCAACTCACAATGTGAAGCTCTCAAAATCCATCAAAGAAACGACGACCTCGTACGCCAACGTCTCAACGATCAAGTGCGTCGAAGATAAAGAAACTTTGGACGAGGTATTCTTGAACGACCAAGCCGCAAGCACAACCTTCGTCGCCCAAGAATCTGGGGCCGACCCGGACAAGCCGATTGACGACGAGGTTCCTGATCTCGACACCGTAAGCGAGAAGAAAAATTAGGGAGATCGTCATTGAGTCCATGGATTTTAGGGACGACGCCCCCGAAATGAAGCCAGCAGACGAGCTACTTGAACTAGTCATCCACCCAGAGTATCCCGAGCAGAAAATAAAACTGGGGTCTCGCCAGCACCGAGGAGAGGGAAGAGATAATCTCCCTACTCAAACAAAACCTCGACGTTACGCTTGGAGGGTAGAAGATATGAAAGGCATTAGAGAAGACGTGGCGCTCACAGCCGGGGTGAATCCCACTATGAAATTCAAGGAACAAAGGTGTCGTGTTTTTTCAACTGAAAAGGAGGTTGCCATAAAGCAAGAGATCGAAAAATTGCTAAGTGCTGGAATAATCGTGAACGCCGGGTTCACAACCTGGTTGGCCAATGTAGTTCTCGTGAAGAAACCTAATGGGAAGTGGAGATTGTGCGTTGACTTCACTGACCAACTGTGGCGTGTCCCAAAGACAGCTTATCCCCGCCAAGAATTGACAAGCTCGTCGATTCTCGTGGCCGCGCCATACTACTCTAAGCTTTCTTGATGCCTACTCCGGCTATCACCAAATCAAGACGGCCGAGGAGGACATTCCGAAAACAAATTTTTCAAAGGCGGGGAACTTACGTGTACACAAAGATGCCTTTTGGGCTTAAAACGCCGGCGCCACCTATCGAGAGGATGATAAATAAGGTGTTCAAAGACCAGATCGGCGATAATGGAAGCGTACGTCGATGATATGGTCACAAATCAAAAAAGAGGAAGCACGTCGACGACCTAGAACAAACATTCACCAACCTACGAGCCAACGACATGGTCCTCAACCCGCCAAATGCGTTTCTGAGTCGCTGCGGCAAGTTCCTAGGATTTATGCTATCTCGGCGAGGGATCAAGCCAACCCCGAGAAAATTAAGGCTTTAATGGATATGGCCGAGCCTGCGAGCGTCAAAGAAGTTCGGCGTCTAAATGGACGAGTAGCGTCCTTGGGACGTTTTATCGCCAAGTCTCGCCGAGAAATCACTCCCGTTTTTAAAGCTCTCCGAGGTGCGAAAGACTTCCAACGGACTGACGAGTGTTCCCAATCGTTCAAACAAATTGAAAGAATACCTCGCTCCCCACCACTCCTCCAAAGCCCCGCGGCAGGGGAAGACCTTTATGTTTATCTTTCGGCGAGCGACAAGGTGCCGCCAGACAAGGAGGGAGGAGGAAGGAACGCAGAGGCCGGTTTATTACGTCGCAAAGCTTTGTCGATGTGGAAACCCGTTACATTTAATGCGGAAAAGATAGCTTACGCTCGTCATTACAAAGACGAAAGCTACGAGCATACTTCTCCGCTCATCCTATCGTCGTATATACAAATGCCCCATCGCGCAAAATCTTGCACCGTCCCGAAAGCTCCTGGGCCGTCTTCTCAACCGGGAGTATCGAGCCGACCGAGTTTGATATGTAGTATGTGACGAGGAAGACCCCGCAAGCTCAATCATCGCGTACTTCCCGGTTGAAACATCATTCACCTCGACGACGACCAAAGGAGGTCACGCCATCGAGCAAGTGGGAAGGAGGTCATCAACAAAGAACGGAGTTAGTTCTCGCCCGTAGGATGTTGGAAAATCTTTTTCCGACGGCCGCCCACCAAGAGTCCGAGCTGAGCAGGATCGTTCTTGTCGAGCCGTAAAGTGGGACAGCTTTTTGGAAGAGGTTCTCGAGGTTCGTGTTTCAAGCATCAAACAACCAAAGCCGAGTACGAGGCACTCATAGCAAATGCCATCGAGTATGCAAAGTGTTTCTGGAGCCACAAAAATTGCAAACTTATTGTGATTCCCAATTGATCGTGAACCAAGTGAGAGGAGATTATCGTCGTCGATTCCACCCCGCGTAAGTATCACCTATCGGGCCTGAGAATTGATACAAGGTTTAGAATTTTTTGGGGCTATTCGTAGAATCGCTCGAGAAAACAACGAGCACGCCGACCTACTTTCAAAGCTAGCTACTGACCAACTCCCGAGGACGAGCACGCGCCATCACTGGGCCTATTCGGACCACCACTTATGAACTGTGAAGATCCTTTCAGTAGGAGATGGCCCAAAATGTTGGATCGACGAATCAAGGCATTCATCAATCGGGAGGAGTTGCACAACTGACGAGGTCTCTGCAAGACAAGTAAAGAGGAAGTCGCAGATTTACGGCCGTCGAAGGAGAGCTCTACAGACGATCCATTACCCGGCCATTGTTAAAGTGCGTTCATCCGCACAAGGTCGTTCGCTTGTCGCTCAAGGGCGCATCAAGGAGAATGTGGAGGCCACCCCGGGGCCCGTGACACCGCCGATAAAATCATAACCATGGGATACTACTGGCCCCACCTTCGTGAAGACGCTAAACATTTTGTGAAAAAGTGTGACACCTGCCAACGATTCGCCGATCTTCCCAAACTGCCTACGACTGAGCAAACCCCTGTCTTGCCGCCCGGCCGTTTTCGATATGTGGGGTGTTGATTTGACGGGCCTTTTCCGCCGCCAAGTGAGGAGGAGTCAAATATGTGATCGTAGCGGTTGATTACTTTTCAAAGTGGGTGGAGGCCAAGGCCTCAACAAGATTACGTAAAACAACGCCCTAAGCTTCATTCATGACTCAATACGGTGTCGCTTCGAATCCCAAGTGGTGATCGTCTCGCGACAACGGCCTACGCTTTCAAGAAAATTTGAGCAGAATTGAACAGATGGGCGTCAAACACTCCAAGTCGTCCGTCGCCTACCCCCAAGGCAACTGCAAGCCGAAGCCTCCAACAAACTCGTCTTATCCGCCTTGGCAAAAATCTGGAGGGAAGAGATACGAGATGGTCGGGACGGACTACCTCGCCTCTGGGGCCGTCCGCACAACCACCCGGGGCCTACTGGGAAACCCCATTTGCCTGGGCTTACGGCTCGAAGCCACGGCTCCCGCCGAACTCCACCGCCGACGGACCGAGTTGCTTTGACGAGGTAGAAAAGAACATCCATAACCGACAAGTCGACTCCGGGACCTCGTAGACGAACTGGAGACTGGATGCCCAATCGAGGATGGAGAACTATAAGAAGAAAACCAAGGCTTACCACGACAAGAAGGTGAAGAGAAGGTTCTTTAAGGTCGGTGACCACGCACTAAGAAAGATTGAAGCAACGGACTCAAAGCCCGTCAAAACAAACTCTCCCCAATTGGGAAGGACCATACATTGTCACAAGTGTGGTCGAGAGAGGAACCTATCGCCTCGCAAAGCCGAACGGTGAAAATCTCAAACATCCATGGCACGCCAACCACCTAATGAAATACTACTTTTGAGGTCGTCGACGACATCTAGCTCCCTTAAGACGCCTACCTCAGGTTATGTAATTTTGTGAAGATTTGAAGTTTTTGAGACCGTAAGTGATACCTATAAATCCCGTAGCTCAGTTGTTTACTATAAAGTTATTTATGAAAGATCGTCGCTTTGTTGATTTTCTACTACACAAACTCTAGCACTTTAACCAAGTATAAAGGTTGGGACGAAGCCGTACTCGTCGAATACATCTACTTTAACCAAGTATAAAGGTTAGACGAGCGTACTTCGTCGATCGCTATAACGGTATAGATGACTTGCCTATAGAATTTTGTCTACGAACAAAATCTATTAACCTTCATACTATTCCTACGAGCCATTGAGAAGTTGAGAAAACACAAGTCTCGAACAAAGGTCGATCATATTAGGACGACCCACATTCTCGGTCGTCACTAACGACGACCAATCGTACTTGTCCTCAAACTTACTCGTCGAATAGGTTATCACATGCTATCTATGTTAACAAAGATTAACAAACAAAACAAAGGCATTAAATAACTTAAACATAAAACAAACATTTGCATTTTACCCACCCCCTCTAAACAACGAGGAAACAGGTCAAGCTACATTACGAAAATTAAAAATTGTTTTGACAAAATGTTTGGAACCACCACCTGATAAAATGAAGCATCGTTTAAAAACATTACAAAACATCTCAAGAAAAATCAATCACTGGGATCTGCACCGCCGGCGTTGACGAAGCCGCATCAGATCCGGGGCCGTCTTCGATGAAGTACTTGTAATATGCGTCAAAATTGCCCGGACGACAGAGGAATAAAGCCACTCGTCTTTTCCAGCTTTCGCGTCGTCCTCCCCGATGATGAGAAAATCGCTGCGATAGGGACAAAGTGGATGGACGGAGCGCGCTCGTCGTCGTGAGCCTCTTCTGCGCAGAGGCTCGGCTAACTTCCTGACGGAGAGAAGATCTTTTATCACAGGATCCGGTAAGAAGCCGCCTAGCCATATGTTTAGCCCCGTCTCAAGAACCCACTAGCATGAGTAAGTGACCATTTGAAGGCACTCGTAGCTTTTCTTGAAGTCGTCGACGGCGTCACGACGGCCCGGGCCAACTCAAGATCACGGTTTGCCTTCATCGTTTCAATGTGGGCCGACGCCTTCGGGCTTTGCTACAGACGCGAAGACCGTCTGAGAGCACCTGTAGAGTCGGCCTCGCCTTTGGTCTTCCTTCCTTCAAGGCATCCATCTCCTTGAGAAGGTTATCTTTTTCATCGACCAAAAGCTCACGGGCAAGAGCGAGCTCCCCAACATCGGGTCTCTCGCTCCTTCAATTTTTGTTCTTGCTTCCCTTATCGCCGACGCGCCTTCGCAGTTGTTCATTGCCTCGAGTCTCTGCGTCCTGTGCACTCCCTATAACCCGCCGTACATGGCGTCCATCATCGACGATAGCCGCAATGGTTAAAGTTATTAGCAAAAGTATAAAGAGACGGAGAAAAATTTCATCTTTAATGCGAAGTACCTCGCTGATTAGCCCAAGACGGGCACGAAAGGTTTCGGGGTAAGGTCGGGCATCCTTCATCCTACGGCCGCCTCAACATCCCGTCCACGCCTTGCCGAGCCGTCCCCAAAGAAGAGCGCACCGCCGTTCCTCCGCAGGTATGGGATCCCGCCATTATGAGAGGCCTCGCAATGGAGGCCGCCATCTCTTCGCCCTCGACTCGACAGACCACCGTCGACGAGCCGGGAGCATCGCACTGAGTAGATGGGTCCGACGCGCCGGGAGGATCGACGAAATGACTTTTTCTTTTTTGGAGGCACGAGCGCCTGACTCGCGTGAGCTCGGGATTTGAATCGCCGCTTCCACTTCAATACGCTCGGCCACGCCGACGGCCATCCGAGCCCCAACAGCCTCCGCACCGGGAGGATCAATCTCCATGCCAATTGCCTTCTCTGGGTGTATCAACAACGGCCTCGACGGCCAGCTGCTCAATCCTTCAACGCCGGCTCCTTTCAATCATGGGGATAGCACTGTAAGGGTCATTGGGAAGTTGCTCATTCCTCGTCGCTCGCTTTCGACGATCGAGAATGGCACGCGTGCACCCTCTCCTTCTTCTTGGTCCCCCTGGCCACTAGCTCGATGGCTCCGTCCATAATCTTTGCTTCGATTCTATCTACGTCTCCTCGGGTAAGTAATCGCAAAACAACCAAGGAAAAAGAAATTAGTCTTCACTAACGACGAGACGAGCAAAGAGCAAAATTAAAAAGATAGCAGAGCCCAACCCCATTCATCTCAAGATTTTCACAGCCTTCTCCTCAATACGACTCGCCCGCGCCGTCGCACAATTCAAACAATTATCTTTAAAAACAAACTCTCAAAGGTGGACGACCCAGTGATAGCGGGCATCCAAATCAATTCGCACTAAAGGATCGTGCCCAATAGACGGCCTCGGACATCAAACCAAATCGAATATATCTCCATTGAGAGGCTTCAATGTCTTTGTATGAGACCCATCCAAGGTCTAACAAGTTGTCAATCTTTCCCTTCACTCGTCGCCCACCTGAGCTTCGGGAAGATACGCCTATCACCGATCGCGGTTGCCCTCTCGGGAATGGAAACCGCCACCCTACTCGCTCTCCACCAATATCAAGCGGTTCTCCCATCCATACACCTTACTCTAATATCCAGAAGAAATTCCGTGCGTTCTCGACCGAGGACACGCTAACAGCCGTCTTCCCTTTCGCGGTATTCCTGACCGTCCTATAGTATCGACTTTAACACTTTGCTGCATGGCTCGTAGCCAAGAAATCTCGCAGACGATGGCAAACCCGTATAAAATTCTCGACTGCCGGCGCCGACCTCCACTGGGCACACAAGTGAGTCCTCCAGAATTCGATTTGAATGGGGGTCTAGAGGTACCCTTTAGCCGAGCTCAAACCGTTTGTAAAAGAAGCCGACCTTCTCCTTATCGGGTCACTATGGGAGTGGCGACGGGTTCATACTCGCCAAGCCGAGATGTTCCAACTTGTAGGTCGAAGCCCGAACCCTAAATGAGCCTCGTAGGCGTCGATCATTTGCCTTCCGACGTCCTTTTTCTTGAGTTCAATTTTCGGGGTACGCGCCCATCTTCCCTTGCTCCGCCTCCAAACTCACCGTCGTCTGATCCAACTTGTACAAATGTGTGGTAAGTCTCGACCGTCTCTGCTCACCCCTAGCACTTGTGCTCGGCCGTCGGGCTTCGGGGCCGGCTGCTCAGACGCCCGTCGTGATCCATCTCTACAAAACAAGGGGTAAAAGTGGGAATCCGCCCTAACATTCGTAGGCGACGACCTACCTAGCGACGACCTAGATTCCCTACAACCAAGGCCCTAATTGAATCACGACGGACAAGGAATAGTGGTTTCGATGGGTGGGCAAGTCGTTCATCGACTCCGAAAGGAGTTACCATTGGGTCACCGTCCTCAAAATCCCCTAGGAATTTCTCCCTCTCGGGAACCCCAAGGGCTCATCCTCAAAGTTAAACTTCCCTGTGATCAAGAACACTCAGACAAGGGAATTTCCCTCCAAATCCCCTTAGCACACTTATAAACCCTCTGATTCAACCCAAAGCCAAACTCAACACCTCTCTCGAAACTGATGGTCCTTGGTCCCATTTGATTAACCTCTACAAACCCAATGAAAAAACCTTAAAATGAAGAACAGATGAAGAAATTACCTCGTTTCTCGGGCTTCGAGGATGGTTTTTCCGATGAGTTCGCCGGAAGGTCGAAGAAACTCCTAATCCAAGCCGCCGGATTATTTAACGGTGCGCGAAGCCAGACACCGCAATATCGCCGAAAATGTGCACACGGTGGTCTAAATCGCCTCTCTTATGATTGCTCTCACTGATCAAAGTTTGGAAAGTTTGAAATGAGGGAAAAAGAAGGTTTTTATATTGGGGGAATATGAACGGTTCATTCCTGGGGAAACCAAACGGCGCAATGAGTAGGGGCATTAAATACCCTCTGCAACTTCCGAGGCACTTGTCCCATCGAGGACACGCGGCAACCGAAGAAGTGGCTTCTCGCCCGCCCACGTCACCTACGCCGACGTCACCACAATTCAAAATTCAAATCGACGGTCGTACGGGTTGCTCTGGGAGGGAAAATAACAACTCCCGCTCGTCGAGACGACCAGAGTTGGGGGCCACCGAACGGAATAATCCGCGACGGCCGAGCCCAACGTTTACTACGAGCCTGGGGGCCCAATAGGCCCACCAAGAGGCCAACTACAAAGCATAAGATCAAGGCCTGGGGCCACGGCCCGTCTAACACCGGCTCGGGCCGTCGTCCGCCACCGAGCCGACTGTGCCATCCAAACGACGAGCCATCGATCATTAACGAAGAGGCGAACTCCCACCCGTCGTCACACCCATTGGTGACCGTCCTTCGATCGGACGAATCTTCCTTCGACCCCAACCGGCACTCATCCAAGAAGAGTAAGCGTCGCCATCAACGGCTCGTCGTCATCAACGGCTCGTCGTCATTGAACGACCAACTCTCTCTCGGCGAGTCGTATCTCAAGGAGACGACCCAACTGGACGTACAGCTCCAGGTCGTCTCCTCTATTAAGCTTCCTCAACAAGCTTAGTTAATTAGCTAATTTGGGATAATGACAGACCTGCAGCAGTACCTCGTTATATGTGCAATCATGCATTCAGTAATAACTACAAAAGGTACAGAGGTTGACTTTCCCTTTATAAGGCAAACTACTTATCAGATGTCAGGTGTTGCAGTGTCCTTACATAGACGGGCCAATGCCGGCGCGACACGTGTACACCTAGGAGATGGAGCTGATCCTACGGCTGGCATCAATCCAATCCAACGGTTCTGGTAAAAACCCTAATGCCACCTTTCCTACTATAAATAAGAGAGTAATAACGTGGAACAAGGTAAGGCTTTTCGGCATATTTCCATACTCACGCACTCTGCAATATTTCACACCATATTTCCAGACCACAATCTTACTCTCACGCCGGAGGGGCTTGCCGGAAGACCCCCGGCGCAGTTTCACCTTTCATTTCTTGTGCTGTGCAGATCCGGAGCTAGCTCAATCATTTGCTGGACACAAGAACTGAGCTTGGCACGCTTTCCTGCGCGATCAAGCATGAATTTATGGGATTTTGGCTAATGCAAATCTTGGATGGTTGCCTTGCCTCATGTGAATCAATTTTGTATGTGCTTGTCGTAATATAGTTATATGAGTGAAAGAAACTGCTTATAAATTTGCAGTAAAAGGTTGAGTCTCATTTCCTATGCACTAAAAGGAAACATAAGCATTAGTAGAGGCTGTTTACCCCAAGATTGGTTGATTAGTCATCATGTCTCACCTTTTATAATAGTCGGACTTCTATAACACAAGCCCCGATCCAACGATAATGCTTTCCGTGTTAATTCGCAGTATGTAGAGAAATGGGTGTTACAAATAATCAGTGAAGAATTAGGATAGCACTCTTTGTCCAATAATAAGCTTAGTGATTTAATTGTTTGTTTTGAGTTAAAATTGCATTAGATTATTTTTTATTTATAAACTAGACATTTGTTTTGTGAGGACTAAAACAGAAAACACGAAACTGGAACCGGAGTAAGTGTCCAAGGCATTAGAGTGAAGTGGAGAAATTTGCATAGATATTGTCCTAGAAGGTCATTTAGCTATATTGCCATTGCATAACATCTGCAAGATCTGGAAGTTTTAGGTAGCGAAATAGGTGTGATTAGATTCACTTGGATTGTTGGGGACCTTCACGTCATGAATCATCAAGGGGTCACAAGTATTTCTTTTCTATAATTGATGACTATTTTAGCAAGACCTAGGTGATTATTATGAAGCACAAGAGTAAGGCTCTCACCAATTTCAAACAGCGGAAGACATTAGTGAAGAATCAGATAGGGAAGAAGATCAAGCGACTCCGGACAGATAAGGGGTTGGAGTTATGTAGTGATGAGTTCAATGAGTTCTGTAAGAAAGTGGGGGATTTCTAGGCATCTCACTATCAGGGGTACACCACAGAATGGTGTCATAGAGCGCATGAATCAGACATTCTTGGCTAGAGCAAGGTGCTTGCTCTCCAATGCAGGGTTGTCTAAGAGGTTATAGTACATCATGTTACTTGATAAATCGTTGACCACATACAGGTAACAACCTCAAAGTTTCCAATAAGGTAACAACCTCAAAGTTCCCAATAAGGTATGATTAGGTAAACTTGTTGATTATTATAATTTACATGTTTGGTCGCTTAATTGTGCTGAATATCATTTATGGAATCTTGTGTAAGAAATTCTCGTTTAAAAATCCCTTTTGTCGGAATGTAAAAATGCACTTTATTTTTTTCCTACTTTTTTTAGTAAAAATGATTTTTGCCTACTCCGTCACTGAAAAGTAAACAATTTTAATTAATCAACGGCAAGTTAATAGGGATAATTATCCATAATTTTACTCATTTAACTATTTATAATTTCTCAATACATCTAAGTTGATCCCAAATCCTTCCCCCTTGCATAAAAAACACACTAGTAAACATACAAGTTTGAGATGAAGTTCCTATTTTCATTGCATTTACTTTTTTTATTAGCTTTCATCTACGCATTCAACATTGATATTAACATCAATGGCGTAGAAGTGACTCACAAAGTTTATTTATCGAGGATGATAAAGTCAAAAACAGATCTGGATTCCATTTTCAACCCTAGAAGAACATGATCAACGCTATGTTTTTTTGTATCTTTATATAACGTGTTTTTTTTTTTTTTTTTTTTTTTTTATAATCTACTTTTGGCTTCAGAATATATATAGAGCACCAAGTGTGCGGATGATATAATTTTCTTCCTAAAAGTTTTAAACTACAAAAATTCACATTTGAATGCGTACACACGAAAATTTATATTGTTTTTTTAGCAATGATAAACTGATACAATACAAATAATAACAATGATAACTTAGCGCGATGAATATATTGGAAAAAATTCTATAATTTTTCCAATATCCCAGTTTATAAGCATGGTGCATCTAATAAAATTATAGGACATAAAAACAAAAATAAACAAATTCAGTTAGATAACAAATTTGGCTTCATGTTTATGAGATCCTACATGTTTTATAGCCAATATTCATTGAATATTTCAGGGCTATGTCATCACAAACGCATTTCCATCCTAAACATTTCTTTAACCTTCCTGTTGGTTCACAAAATAACCATGAAGGCCATGATGATTTTTAGATTGCTCAATTGATGTCCTTTCTGAATATATATTCAAATAAATTATTTACGACTTTTAATTTATCCTTAGAGACTAGCAATCAACAAAAAACAAGAAAGGAAGAAGAAAATAAGTACTCCCTCTATTCTAATATGAATATCCAAAAAAAATTCAAATTTGTTTTTGAATAATAGTAATTTTTTTTTCTTTTTTTTTCTGTACCTTCATTTTAGGATGAAATGAGTAATACGGAGTAATAAGGAATTTATAAGTCGCGCAAATCTTATTCATTCTACTAGCTCCGTCCCGAAAAGTTTGTCCTGCTTTGACTTTATTGCTCAATTTAATCGAACTTTAATCATAATTTTATAATTTTTTGAAAACCTAATTATCCTTATATAATTCTAAAAGTTATAATTAATATTATTTTTAATGGTGAATTAATAACGATTCATCCTTCATCACAATTGCTAAAATGGGTTTCAGAAATTTATTTTCGCCATTTAGCATGGTCCAAACTCATAAAACAAGCACTCTAATTAGTCAATAATTAACTGTTGCCCATGTTAATATTGATGAACATAAGTGGGTTGGAATTTTTGGGGAAAGATAAATGGCCATGCCAAAGTGAATTCACATAAACATGAGGCACATGAATCAAAGGCGTGTTTGATTGGGCACATGAGGATTTGGTCTGCTGGCTTATGCTCATGGCTTGTCATGGGTTCGACCCCCCCAGAAATTAGAGGGAAGATTTTCTCTCCCTAAAATTTATCTCCTAGGCGCTTCTGTGCGTGTGTGTGTGAGTAGTGGGGAAAAAAAAAGAGTAAAAAAAAAGGCGTGTTTGATTGGGGTCACATAAACCTAATTATCCATATATAATTCTAAAAGAACCAATGTCTGTTTTTTTAAATATTTTGTTTCAAAATAAATGTTCAAATTATTTATAATTAAACAATAAATTCTCATTTACACAAACATTAAAGATTATCCCATCAATCTTATTAAAGTTTATCTCATCAGTCTTATAAGGAGCACAATATTTTGGGGGAAACTAGTTTCTTCCTAAGTTATAAAAAGTCCTGTTTTTTTAAACTGCTCTTATATTCGTCAAATATTTGCAAGTTGAAAAAAATTGGACTTTTTATAATTTATGGAGAAACTGGTTTCTCCCAAAACTTACTCTATAAGGAGTCCTCATTAATTTCATAATGAAGATAATTTGTATGACAAAAACTTGGGTGAGAACACTATGACCCGTCTCATTCATGAGACGGGTCGGATCCATGACCCATTACCCGTCCAACAAAGCCAATTCACGCCTCCGCCCAAGCTTTTTGCATATGGGCGGTCGCCCAAGCTGGAATCAGCGGCCGCCCAAGCTGGAATCAGCCCACATTTGCCTTGGCCCAATCCTTCAGCCAACATAAAGTAATAGTTTGTATACATTAAAGTAATAGTTTGTATACATTAAAGTAATACATATATACAGTAAAGTAATAATGTTTTTTCCTATGTTTTCTTCGTTTGGCAAAATGAATACTTATTATAACTAAAATGTAACAAACGTGTTATTTATATATAATAGTATTTGTACATAATTGTAACACATATGTATAGGTATCTATATGTTTTCATGTAAAAGTATTACATTATCTATAGAAATATGTTACAATTTCATCTATCAAAGTGGTACATTTACTTGTATAAACTATTACATTCATATACATAAGTTATTACATTTCAAAAATAATACATATAGTTTGTATTACATTTGAAAAAATGGGTAAAAATGAGCTTTTATTTTTTTAAAACAGTATTACGTTTACTTATGACCAATGTTACTTTATATGTATACGGTCATTACATTAAGAGATGGTAACTATTACTTTTGCTCAAAAAAAATAATAATAAAAAAAAATTTAAAAAAAAAATAAAATAAAAAAAATTGGCCTATAAAAGGCTGCCACGTGGCGGGTCATGCCCCATGGGTCATGGGTCGACCCGTCTCATGCATGAGACGGATCCCATGTTCTCACAGGAGACCGGCTCAATTTGTATTGAGTTCTAAATATGAATTGCACTGTAGCGAAGCTGAAAATCAAAGGATCATTATGAAGGGCAAATTGTATATTGGTAACCTAAGTTTAAAATTATTTTAAGTTTGCAATTCCCAACCTAAAAGTTTAATTTTGTCAATCAGTAACCTAAGTTTGTCAATTGTTGCAATGTGGTGTAAAAACTAACTTTTCGTTAAATTTTTAACAGAATGACAAGCATGTACAATGCACATGATTTTTGAAAGGGTATTTTGGTCTTTTTGTCAGGGCATTTAACGAAACTAACAAAGTTGACAATACAAAGTTTCAAAAATATTCCTATATGTAAAATATTTAACGAGATCTATAACTCCATTAACTTCACCATCTCCATCAACACCAACAGGTCCAACACCAACACCAACACCACCACTACCTCTACTTATAGCCCAATACCTCTACTTATAGCCCAATAATGTGGCCGCTACTCTCCATCACCAACCAACCACTAACTACACCATCACTCACACTTATACATCAATTCCAAATAAAAAGTAAAAAACAGTCTACCACCACCATTAACAAAACACAAGTTCACCATTATCACCATCTATGCGTTACCACCGCCAAAAATAGCCATCACAAAATAGAGGAATTCAGAATCGAAAATCACATGTCACTCACATTCAAAAATACACAAACAAATTCCATTTAAATAGATTTGATTCAAAGCCGGAACTATCAACACACAAACAAAAGGACAATTGCAGATTCAAGACAGATTTAGGATTGAAGAATCGAAATTTGAAGAACCCTAGGACGAAAAATCTGATTGCGATTTGAATTGTGATATGGGCTTCTTTGTTCGCGAATATGCCGTCTTCAATGCCATTATTGAAAGTAACCATAACTATGGTGATGGATTAAGAAATCAATTTTGGATGAGACTTAATCATGGAATTATATCTGGATTTGAATTTGAGAAAGGGAAGTTGAGTGGGATGGGAGACAGTGCTAGTCAGAAGTGGTTGAAGGTGGTAGAGACGATGGTGGGTGAAGGGGGCGGGAAACTGGGGTTGAATTCAACAATGGGGAAGAAGAAAGGGAGGGGGTTTAGTTTTTATTTTGTATTTAGAATTGAGGAAAATAAATTAGACTTTTAACCCTTTAAAGTTTAGAATTTTTATTTGACCCCTTAATGACTAAAATTTGATTTCAAATTATCCTCGGTTAGTTTGCATGTGCTCGACACATGATAATTAATGAAGTTACCCTTTCAAAAGTCATGTGCGGTGCACATGACTGTCATTCTGTTAGAAATTTAATGATTTGTTAGTTTTTATACCACATTGCAACAAATTGACAAACATAGGTGACTGATTTGCAAAATTAAACTTTCAGTTTTGGGATTGCAAACTAAAAACTCAGGTTACCGATATTCAATTTGCCCCATTATGAATACAAGACATCTATTTAACTAGTGTGCTCTAGAGACATACTTTCTCCCTCCCATTATTCTGATTACTAATGATCAAATTGAATATACTTTTAAAACGCACTCAAAAACAAGAAAAACATAAACATATCAATATATAGTGATCTATCCAATGACTGTGATAATAGCATTTGATGTTTGATTATGTAACCGAAAGCACGAGTGTTTTTCAAATAATTTCTAGCATCCTGATTGATGTAGGAAATCTCTCTCTTTTAATAATTACCTATTGCACTAATCTACCACTGTATTATTATGCAAAAGAAAAAGTCGAATTCACATAGATTTTGTGGAAAACAAGTAAATTCAAAATAGTGAAAAGTAATCAAAAAAGGGTTTTGTTTGATTATTTATTCATGAATTGGGTTTCACAATTACTTTTACTCTATGTTATTTTGTGATAAAAATGATTCAATCTCATTAAAAGGTTTGTTTAAAAAATTAAGGATTGGGACGGTTAGGCGGCCAGATTGCAACCTATTAGTTCATATTAAATTATAATTCGCAAATCAAGTCCATATAATTTGCCAAAAACTCATTAAGTTCTCAAGAACATGTGAAACTAGATACTTTTGATTTCTATCACGGCCTCAATTAGATATAATTATTAAAATAGTGGCCGAAGTATAAATCACCCAAGTCATGATACAATTTATATCCAATAGTTAAAATACCATTTTATATCTTATCATATAATTGAAACCCTAAAACCTAGATTGATAAATACTTTAATAAATTTGAATAAGATCGATTGAAAGAATTAATATTGTATCATAAAGTTATTGCAATCATTACATTCAATTCAGGAATCAATAAGTTTAGCTACTCATCCCCATAACCATGAAAACAAGTAATATAATTAAGAACATACAATCTGAAATTAATTCTTGAATTGCAAAAGAAATCTTTGGATCCTTGTTTACAATCTTAAAAGTAGAATAAAACATAAAAATTTACATGGCTAGAGGTTTTCTATTTATATTAGGGCTAATGAGGTGTCAAAATTTGGAAAACAATATAATTCCCAGTGTTCTAAAAGACCCTGCCTAGGGGTGCCTAGGCCCCTCTCCAACGCCTAGTTCTAAAACCCGCCTAGGCCCCGACTAATCCCGACTAGTTCCCGCCTAGGCGCTAGGCCCGGCTCCGCCGCCTAGCATCCGCCTAGCGCTTTTTAGAACCTTGATAATTCCTTGTTGAAAAAAGAAAATCAGAAGCTGATGGTTGAAATTCCTCACAGGTCTCTGAGATTTCATAACTCCAGAAAAATCTTCCAATATTTGCTAAATTCCCAAAATGTCCCTGAAATTTGATTCTCAAAGGTCCCTGGAATTTTGATAATTCCCAATAGGTCACTAGAGGGTGCGGCGAGCAACTGCCCTCATGGGCCAAAGTTTCTGTTGTGTGGGTCCAGGCGCACCGTATTATGGTGGACGATCGCACCTTCTACATTGCGAATTGTACCTTCTCTATCAAACTTTTGAATGCCATAACTTTTTAATATGGACTCCGTTTTGGACGTGCCAAATAATGTTGAAAATCTATTGACGAGTACTATACAATGAAGTTGGTTGATAAGTGGTACCATCTTCTTATCTTTACTTTATTCTCCGTTCTGTATTCTTTGCTACCCCGATTCAGATCATTCATTTTTGTACTCTTTAAGGTTATAATCCATGCAATTCTCCTTCTATTTATGTACTCATAAATACTCCAAAAATCCATTAAAATACCCAAGGTTGGGTAACAAACAGGTCTAAAAGCATACCATTTGAATGGGTAGAAACACATTTATCAAATATCTCAAAACTTATCTTTTGCTCGTACTCGAGTAAAACAAAACTAAAACAAAATAAAACTACTTTCTAAACTACGAATGATAATAGCATTGAAAGCAAAAATATATATATATATATATATATATATATATATATATATATATATTTGGGATGTTCGATTCATATAAATGGTTGTTAGCTATTTAAGTCTCAAATCCTTACAAACACACATAATCTACAAGAGTTACTATGATCATGAGATTACAATTACATTAATGCATATAAACCACAACTCTCCATCACATAATGATAATATTAATGAATAATAGGAGATCATCATCAACAAAATAAGATATTTTATAGGATCACTTGTGTCATGCTCTAAACCAAAGATAATATGATGAAAATTATGCACAAGGTTACTCATATCCATGTTTAAACACAACTGTCAACCCGACTACTGTTTAGAGATCAAATATGACTTTATGACTTGTAATGTATTCGAAAATCGCAAGCTAGGTTCACATTTACAAATGATGGTAAGGACATACGCAGTCAAGCAAGTGAAACAAGAAAGTTTTCAAAATATATATCCTCACTTGAGTGTATCTCTCTGTTCGCCCATGCCAACCCATGTTTCATCCCCAAAACTTTGAATTTTGCGTACTTTCATACAAAGAGTTGATCTCATTCTTTTATTTCCTTTGGTCACTTTGAATCACAACATAAAATGACACAACTTTTCAGATTTTTTTCTTCTTTCTTTCTTTCTTTCTTTCTTTTCAATTTCATTTTTTCTTCCTTTTGATTTGCATAGATAAAAATCACGAATAATATTATGCGCTATCTCAACAATATTTGCACTTGCACCTCTTTTTCATTACAATGCACAACCCTTTTTTCCAAAGTTGACATCTTTTCACTCATTCCCATTATTTTTAAAATATAAATCATAATTTCTCATTCATTCCCTAGTTTCACTTTCTTAAAAAGGTGAGAAAATATAGTATAAGTGTAAAAGTAAGATAACGTGGGTACAAAATGATGGCGAATGACGATCTACGTTATCCATTCTTGATAAACCTCAAAAGGAATTCTAGCGGAATTTTTTATAAGTGAGGAGAAAGTTAAATGCTCACAAAAGGGTTAAAAGAAAATAGCCATATATAACTTTCTGAGTAGTCTATTTGATGTGTTATTAATAGTCGTGCAAACATGTTCTAAGGACCCCGAAAATGTCAAAGTGATCCTATAAAGGTATACTAAGTTGGTAACAATGATCAAGAAAATAATATGGAAGTGAAAGGTGAAGTAATTGTTATTAACATGTTTCGATGTAATCACATCTCCATATTGATAATAACACTCAAGATTCTTCACCATTAAAACTTTCAAACCATCATATACTTTAGCCAACGTCCCAAAATGTGAAGATTTTTTTTTTAATTTTTTAATTTTTTTGGAGGGTGACTATTTAAACTCTCCTATAAACCCACAAACTCGGAGAGACTCACAAAAAGTCATTCAAAACAAAACATTGCCTACCTCAAACTCAAAACATGCTATGTCCTCAAAGCATAAAAAAGAATCGAAGCATGCATTGGGTTCAATGGTTGATACGACACAACAAAAATAAAAGAAAACAAAGTAAATGTTACCTAGTTGGGTTGCCTCCCAACAAGCGCATATGTTTAAAGTTGTTAGCCCAACTATGACCCCGATTTGGATTTGACCTTCCTTCCTTAAGCCCACTTCATAGTCTCGCGGGTCCTTACTTTCCGATTAAGCCCCATATAGATTCCTAAATATATCACATCCTTTAGCAACCTAGGAAATTTTTGACATCTTTGCTTCTTAGTCTCTTCCACTTGTGCCCTTTTACCACTTTATTCATTTTCACAAGAAGGAGGGGGTACAATAACAATTGCCAAGTTCTCAACGAAGTGTCAATGAGTTGAAGGTCCTCATCCTCACAATCCTTCTTTTCACCCCCATCTAGGGCAAATGCAAGCTCAAGCTCCTAGATGAATTGCTCAAGCCATGTTTTCTCTACATTCTCCACCTTCTCAATACACCCCCTCAAATCATCACAAGGTGATCTATCTTTAGAGTCAACATCTGAGATTTCATAGACAAAATTCTCCTTTACGTCCTCAAGAAGTTTCTCTTCTTAGGGGTAACATTGGATATTTCATAAACAAAATTCTCCTTTTCGTCCTCCAAGCGTAGCCTTTCATGTTGTTGTGGTGGTAAATCACTGACATAATATGACTCAAGGGTTGGATCATAGACTATCTCATCATCGCCCCAAACCTTATCTGATTGAATTCCCCAAACATTTGCATCCTCCTAAGGTTGTTCTTTAGGTGGTGGTGGTGGTGGTAGATCACTAACATATCATGACTTACAAGTCGGATCATAAACTACATCTTCCCCATCATCGTTAACTTTCAAGATCAATGTTGAATGGTTTTCCCATTCTTGACTAAAAGAGTTCGGGGAATTTTCATATTGTGATTTCCATGGCTGGAAGTAGCTCATTTCTTGCACGTGTAGAGAATACTTATGAAAATATGTGATTGAAAGACAATCAGTAGTAATATGATAATAAACACCACAAATACTGTAACGACCCTAACCCTAGGCACTATTTTAGTATCATATTATATGCTTTTAATATTATTGATAACTTTATGTGTTCATTTTATGTCTTTGATTTCTTATGTTAAGTTGAGATGGTTGTGAAATAATTCTAAAGCCTTAGGATAAAATGGAAATAAGTTAAAGTATTTTGTTGAGGTATAGTAATTGAAAATAAATAAAATGTTATGTGTAGTCAAGGTGGGTTGTGTAAAGATATGGAGTAAGGGGTCTAGTTGTATCCTTTAAACTTGGGAGGACTTAATTGTATTTGATTGAAAGTTGGCATTTAAGGAAGGAATGGGGGGGGGGCATGCTTCTCCCCTTATTTCCCTCACCCTTCCTTGACCTCCCCATGTTCCCTCATCATCATCTCATTTTTCTTCATCCTCCTTCATTCTCCTCTATCAAATCCCCATGGAAACTCCATCTTGAAGACCTTTCCTTCCAAGTTCTTACCAAGTTCAATCCTTCTCCATTTTTCAATCCGGGTGTACTTTCGTGTTCGGGGCAACGAGGGGAACACATCAAGCTTGGGCGGTCGCCCATGTGGGGGCTGAGCGGCCGTCCGCCTGTCCAGCCTTTGGCCTCCAGTTTTTTTCCCCATCTTGGGCGGTCGCCCAAGTGTACCTGAGCGGTCGCCCATGTGCCTTGAGCGGTCGCCCATACCTCCTTGGGCGGTCGCCCATGTCACCAGATTCTCCTCCAGTTTCCTTTCTTGTTGATTTCCACCCACAACCACTTAGCATGATTCCTAACCGTTTTAAAGTAGTAGAACCTAATCTACTCAGGATATGAATTAATCCTCTTTAACTTAGATTAAAGTAGTATATTTGGCTACACCATGATGTCTTATTTGGTCAAAGTGGAATTGTGGAAGTAGTTTAAGTATTTTCCGGAAAAAGGGTTGATAGGCTTGATTAGTAACTTCACCCGAGTGGTTCAAACTTGGGAATTAGATCTTAAACTTTTATTAAGGTTATTCAAGGGTGTGTAATGACCGTGTAGGAATGGTTTATGGTACATGGTGACCTTACTTACTTTCATATCCTTGGTGGTTAGTTTGAATAGTGTAGAAGCTATAGGTTGCACCATTGCGCTAGTTGGAAATGTGTGTTTATCACATTGTGACATTGTTATCCCAAGTGTGGATTAAAGGTGCATTTTATGGCTAAAAAGTGCAAAAGGAATAAAGTAGAGCAGAGCAGAGAAGAAAAAAAAAACTAAAATTACGAGCTCAAGGACTAAACTGGCATTTGGAAGCTTTTGAACTAAACTGGAATTATTGGAAAATCCAGGGACTAAACTGGAAAGACGGAAATTTGGGACGAATTTGATTTCTAAAAATTCGTGGGTTAAAGTTAAAAATAAAATCCCAAAGAGCGAAGTGCAAAAGAACTCATTATAGCGATCAAAGTGGACTTGGCAATTGCGGAGACGAAACGAATATTACTTATTTAAATCAAGGCCACGGCTGAAGAATTCTAGGCAAGAGTGGCCGGCCACTTGGGAAGCTATTTGGGGCCAAGCTAATTGGGCCTAGGCCATTTGGGGCCAAAGCATGAAGGAAAATAAAGAAGCAAACGTGAGCTTCAGGAACTGATTTAGAGAGCGGGCGCGCCAACAGCAAGGGCGGCCGCGCTCCGACCAATTTCAGCAGTATATTGTTATATTGTATCCCAAGTGTGGATTATTTGGTTATATGGTTACCTTACTTGAATTCATATTCATTGATGGTATTATGCATAGTGTATTAAATGAATGTTGCACTATAATATTGATTTAACATGAGTATACATTACCATGTTGTTATATTCTTATCCCTTTGGTGGATTTTATTTCAAGTATCTATTATGTGCTTGAACGTGTTATATTATATGTGATTCGGGGCTATAATAGAATTCAATCAATTATGGATTTGTTCTATAAGTGATTGAAGGTTCATCATACCTGTGACCGTCCCCTCTGTGGCCACAGAGTGGGAGTGCTAGCTTCTGTATTGAGCCAAAAGCCTTACAGTCAGCTGCGATTTTATGGAGTTAGGTGGAATGCTTCTGTATTAAGCCAAAAGCTTTACAGGTAGCGGCGATATTATATGATACTCTGAATAAGGGTCATATAAGTATCTTCTTTCCTTATATGGATCTCTGGGGTATGAGTCCTATATGCGGTGAATGTGCATGGGGGCAGTTCACCAAAGAGCAGAGTTTTACTCCCACGTTGTACGACATATTGTTCAGACGGGAAAGGTAAAAAGAGGTATCGTAAGGTGTTTACCGCTTTCATAATGTGTTATGTGTAACCATGCTATGTGTTGCATCTTATTTGGCATCTTGCTGCATTCATAATAGCTTATTGAGATTTATTCTCACCCCTTCCCCTTTATTGTTTTAGATCATGCTGAGACAGGTGACCTGAACCAGTGAGGCTGGGGATAAGAGTTGGACTTTTGCTTTTGGGGACTTGTCAGGTTATGTATATGAGTAGGTTGTCTGGAGTCTTTATTAAGTATTACTCCTTTATAAAGTTGTATATAAAACTCTTTTGTAAAACAAAGTATTTGGGGGTTTATGATGTAATTTATTAGATTATGGTTTATTGAAGTCATTGTGGAAATTTCTCCAAGTGGAAATATTATCAGTTGATATTAATTTGGAAGTTTGAGAATTGGTTTTCTTTTAAAGGTGAAATAAAAAGTTTTAAAATTTAAGATGAGTTTTCTTAGTTTGGGCTTCCCAAGCTCGGGACACACGTTAGGTTCCGGGTTGGGGTGCTCACAGCTGGTATCAAAGCTTAGTTTAGAGGTCAATGGTAGATGTCTAAACTAAGGGGGAGTGTGTGGTAATTGACGCCGAGTGTTTAATGCAGGAGTTCGTTCTAATGGCTGGAAGCAATGATGACCAGCGAAAGGATCCAGAAAAGGAAGGAAATATGGGGACAAGTGGAATTCAGAATGAGGAGATGGTAAATTTATTCAGGATGTTTGTATTGAATATGGAAACTCGAGGGTCAGCTCTGAATCAACCTAAAGGATGTCAAAGTGATGAATTGGAAAGGTTTGTGAAGATGAATCCACCGAGCTTCAATGGAGATCCGGATCCATTAAAGGCAGAAAATTGGTTAGCAGAAATGAACAAAATATTTGAGGTTATGGAGAGTCGCAACGAAGAGAAAGTTAGATATGCCGTTTTTAAACTTGAAGGTCCAGCTGATCAGTGGTGGCAGATTTTGAAGGGAAGTTGGGAGCGAAATCATACGCCTCCGACTTGGGATAATTTCACCCAGCAGTTTGAGGATTATTTCATTTCAATGGTTACAAGGGACAAGAAGGAGATCGAATTCTTAGGACTAGAACAAGGGAACATGACGGTGAATCAGTATTCAGTCCGATTTGAGGAATTAGCTCGGTGTTGCCCTCATTTTGTTTCGCATGAAGCGAGAAGAGTTCATAGGTTTGTAAAAGGTTTGAGGATTGAGTTTAGAAAGAAATTATTGATTGATAGCTTCACCAATTATCAGACAGCCATAGATAGAGCATATAAGATCGGGAATGACATTGAGGAAAATCGTGGAAGATCCGGAAGTGGGATTAGAAATAAATCAAAGTATCTAGGACAAGGATCCAAAATCACTAAAGGACAACCAAGGACTTCAACTTCAGGGAGTGTGAGAGGGGAGCTTGTTGTAGCTTCTTCATCTAGGCCAATATCCAGACAGTATGGGATGATTTGTAAATTTTGCAAGAGGATTGGACATACCGAAGATCAGTGTTGGAGTAAGCAAGGCAGGTGTATCAAGTGTGGGGAGATGGGACACTTTAGGAGGAATTTCCCAAGGTTGCAGCGGGGACGAGCTTCAGGCAGCGGTCAGCAAGGTGGACAACAAAGAGGTAGTACCAAAAGGGATAATGAAGGGAAACCAAAAGAGAAGGGTTAAGGTCGAATCTGTGTTTCAAGTCTGGAGGAGATAGATTCCTCAGAGGTCACTAGATGTATATTACTTGTCTCAGGAGTTAGGGGTCATATTTTATAGATCCTGTTTCATATCATTATGTTTGGCATAGCATTTTGCTTCTATGTGGCATACATTGCTTGAGATTGTTTTATGTGATAGAGGTTTCTGCTCTTATGAGAGAGTACCTCGAATCTCCTTTGGTTACCATGATGGTGGCGTGGTTATAGCTGAGCATGTATTGCCAGTTGATTTGGTATGATTACCAATTTGTGATTTTGAGATATACTTGACCTGGTTAGGTAAGTAGTTGTTGTGCACTGGTAGACTATCATAATAGGTGAGTCTCCTTTTCTATGCCCAATTTACTTATATTGGTAATTGATAAAGATAAACTTTTATGTTGAATTCTTGTTATATATAGGCATTAGAGGTGGAAATTTTGATTAAAAGTGTGAAGGGTATTTGGTATGTGTTAGACTTGCATAAGGAGTCTTTCCAAAAATTTTATGTGCTAGTTGTGAGTAGATGGTAAATATGCTTCCATCGGAGTGTCCCATGTGTTGGTTCTGAGTATGATAAGCAGAATTTTAATCCTTATTTTGTTGTCTTTATGGCAATTATGATTGATGACTTCTATGTTTAATTAAAGTTCCGGGAGGATCATGAAAATCATTTGAAAGTTGGGTTGATAATCCTTTGTGAGAAGTCCTTGTATTTAAGGTTTAGCTAGTGTGAGTTGGCTCGAGAAGATTTCAAATTTTGGATTCTATAGCCTTAAGCTTGAATGTTATCATGGATCTTACGAGGATTGAGTCCGTGATCTTTGAGTTGGCAAGTGCTACCGGAGGAATTTTTAGGGAATTCTTGAGAAATGTAAAATCATTGATTTAGTTAACTCTAAAGGATATATAAATGGTGTAGGATGTAATAAGGATGAATCATATTGATAGAGATGGAGAATAGATTGGCTATAGATCCGATCCTTACCTTACCTAATGGATGTGAGGACTTTGCGAAATTTTAAGTGTGTATTAAGGGAAGATTAGGTTGTGATATTATGCAAAATGGGAAAGTAATAGTGTATGTTTCGAGAAAGTTAACTTAGATAAAGCGAAATTTTCTTATCCTCTACTCGAGAGTGGCTGCAATTGTGTTGCGTTATTTAAGTGGGAACCTTATCTTTTTGAAGCTCTATTTGAGATTTGTTACCGATCCTAAGAGTTTGGAGGATTTAGTTACTCGAAAGGAAGAGATTAGGGGACTATCCAGATTCTGGAAGAATAGGTTGGGTGTTGTGTGATGGATTTCCTTTCAGCTTGAGAAGTTAATTAACCTTAGCGAGTTTGCGTATAATAGTAGTTTTTAGTTTAGCATTGAATTGGTACTGTATGAAGCTTGGTATGGAAAAATCAATTGCATGATCTCTCATTTGTATGGAGTTCCACCATTAATGATGATTAAGCGGATTTGCCTTATGCGGGAGAACCGTTGAGGGTTATTAGAATTGCAGTTCAGAGAATTGAAATCCTAAAGTATTTGGGTTGTGAAAGTATATAGAAGAATCATGCCATTGAGGAAACTATTTGAAAGAGTAATTTGAAATGCGTGGAAGGTCACCTTCTTTATTTGATCTTTAAGGTAAACAAGTTTAAAATTCGGGGCGAATTTTCTTTAAGGGGGAGTAAGTGTAACGACCCTAACCCTAGGCACTATTTTAGTATCATATTATATGCTTTTAATATTATTGATAACTTTATGTGTTCATTTTATGTCTTTGATTTCTTATATTAAGTTGAGATGGTTGTGAAATAATTCTAAAGTCTTAGGATAAAATGGAAATAAGTTAAAGTATTTTGTTGAGGTATAGTAATTGAAAATAAATAAAATGTTATGTGTAGTCAAGGTGGGTTGTGTAAAGATATGGAGTAGGGGGTCTAGTTGTATCCTTTAAACTTGGGAGGACTTAATTGTATTTGATTGAAAGTTGGCATTTAAGGAAGGCATGGGGGGCATGCTTCTCCCCTTATTTCCCTCACCCTTCCTTGACCTCCCCATGTTCCCTCATCATCATCTCATTTTTCTTCATCCTCCTTCATTCTCCTCTATCAAATCCCCATGGAAACTCCATCTTGAAGACCTTTCCTTCCAAGTTCTTACCAAGTTCAATCCTTCTCCATTTTTCAATCCGGGTGTACTTTCGTGTTCGGGGCAACGAGGGGAACACATCAAGCTAAGAAAATCCTTGTTCCATCTCATATTGCTAAAGTAAGTTATTATGATTTCCTTCTAATAATTGCTCACTTTATGTGTATTGAATCTCTTGTTGAAAGAAAAGGATTTTTGATATTTAAATAATAATTAATTGGGTTGAAATGGGTTAGTCAAGGTTGAATTGATTTTTAGTTGTAAAATGGTGATCTAAGATTGAAGGAGGAATGGTATAGAGTAATTGTGAATGTTAATGATTTAAGAGTAAGTATTGAATTTGGGTTTTGGCCAATTTTCTAGAATAAAGTAAGTGAAGAAAATTGTTAGTATTGTGTTATGGAGTTATTGTATGTAGTGATGTCCATCTTACTTTGATTTGAAAAATGTTATGAGCATAATTCAATTGGGTGGAAAGAAGTAGAAGAGGATTTAGTGTATTTTAATGATGTAAATATTATGACTTTCTTTCATAACTAGTTCATGAAATGCTTGGTTTTGTTATTGTGTTATTATTCTTGTTGTTTGATGATTTGGAATACTTCTTGGAGTTGATGAATGGGTTAATGAAATAAGTATAGTGTTGTCGTCCATGGGAAATGATAATGAGAAAAAGAGTAGGATTTAAATTGAGTTAAGAATGTTAAGCTTGAATTGTGATGGTGAAATGTGGGAATTGACTAAGTAAGTGAAAGGGTTTGGGTTCCTCTTATTTGTTTGGGAGAGGTAAGAAATAGTTAGGAGTAGAATGATTATTGTTAGTATTGATTTATTGTTCAGCCGCAGAATTGAGGAAATCAAGCTTGGGCGGTCGCCCATGTGGGGGCTGAGCGGCCGCCCACCTGTCCAGTCTTTGGCCTCCAGTTTTTTTCCCCATCTTGGGCGGTCGCCCAAGTGTACCTGAGCGGTCGCCCATGTGCCTTGAGCGGTCGCCCATGTGCCTCTTGTGCGGTCGCCCAATGTGACAGTAACTTCACCCTTTTTACCCTTGCTTGGGCAGTCGCCCATACCTCCTTGGGCGGTCGCCCATGTCACCAGATTCTCCTCCAGTTTCCTTTCTTGCTGATTTCCACCCACAACCACTTAGCATGATTCCTAACCGTTTTAAAGTAGTAGAACCTAATCTACCCAGGATATGAATTAATCCTCTTTAACTTAGATTAAAGTAGAGTATTTGGCTACACCATGATGTCTTATTTGGTCAAAGTGGAATTGTGGAAGTAGTTTAAGTATTGTCCGGAAAAGGGTTGATAGGCTTGATTAGTAACTTCACCCGAGTGGTTCAAACTTGGGAATTAGATCTTAAACCTTTATTAAGGTTATTCAAGGGTGTGTAATGACCGTGTAGGAATGGTTTATGGTACATGGTGACCTTACTTACTTTCATATCCTTGGTGGTTAGTTTGAATAGTGTAGAAGCTATAAGTTGCACCATTGCGCTAGTTGGAAATGTGTGTTTATCACATTGTGACATTGTTATCCCAAGTGTGGATTATTTGATATATTGTTATATTGTATCCCAAGTGTGGATTATTTGGTTATATGGTTACCTTACTTGAATTCATATTCATTGATGGTATTATGCATAGTGTATTAAATGAATGTTGCACTATAATATTGATTTAACATGAGTATACATTACCATGTTGTTATATTCTTATCCCTTTGGTGGATTTTATTTCAAGTATCTATTATGTGCTTGAACGTGTTATATTATATGTGATTCGGGGGTATAATGGAATTCAATCAATTATGGATTTGTTCTATAAGTGATTGAAGGTTCATCATACACTGACCGTCCCTGTGGCCACAGAGTGGGAGTGCTAGCTTCTGTATTGAGCCAAAAGCCTTACAGTCAGCTGCGATTTTATGGAGTTAGGTGGAATGCTTCTGTATTAAGCCAAAAGCTTTACAGGTAGCGGCGATATTATATGATACTCTGAATAAGGGTCATATAAGTATCTTGTTTCCTTATATGGATCTCTGGGGTATGAGTCCTATAAGCGGTGAATGTGCATGGGGGCAGTTCACCAAAGAGCGGAATTTTACTCCCACGTTGTACGACATATTGTTCAGACGGAAAAGGTAAAATGAGGTAACGTAAGGTGTTTACCGCTTTCATAATGTGTTATGTGTAACCATGCTATGTGTTGCATCTTATTTGGCATCTTGCTGCATTCATAATAGCTTATTGAGATTTATTCTCACCCCTTCCCCTTTACTGTTTTAGATCGTGCTGAGACAGGTGACCTGAACCAGTGAGGCCGGGGATAAGAGTTGGACTTTTGCTTTTGGGGACTTGTCAGGTTATGTATATGAGTAGGTTGTCTGGAGTCGTTATTAAGTATTACTCCTTTATAAAGTTGTATATAAAACTCTTTTGTAAAACAAAATATTTGGGGGTTTACGATGTAATTTATTAGATTATGGTTTATTGAAGTCATTGTGGAAATTTCTCTAAGTGGAAATATTATCAGTTGATATTAATTTGGAAGTTTGAGAATTGGTTTTCTTTTAAAGGTGAAATAAAAAGTTTTAAAAATTTAAGATGAGTTTTCTTAGTTTGGGCTTCCCAAGCTCGGGACACGCGTTAGGTTCCGGGTTGGGATGCTCACAAATACCACGTGCCTCTTGAAAATTATAATTAAAAAGAATATCTATTCGAAACGCATGTTGCTAATTTCTCAGATAATTTTGCTAATTGTCATATCATAATTAGTGCTTATTCCATACATCCTTTAGTATCTCACACATTTATTTTCTAAAAAAAAGAAAATAATAACAAAAAACTATTTACATTAAAAATAAAATAATAAAAGAAAAACTATTTACACTAGCTAAACTAACTTGTTTACTTATACAAGTCCCAGACAACGGCACCAAAAACTTGATGTAGGAAATCTCTCTTTTGTAAAAATTACCTAGCAAGTGCACTAGTCTACCACTGTAGTATTATGAAAAAACAATGGTCGAATTCACATAAAATTGGTGAAAAACAAATAAATTCAAGGTAGTGAAAAGTAACCAAAAGGGGAGATTTTGTTTGATTGTTTATTAACCTATTAAAATAGAATTTAAAAGATTTAAACTAAGAAAACAAGTAAAAACAAATAACTAACCAGATTATGCAAGAGATTCGCGGATTGGGTTTCAAAATTACTTTACTCTATGCTATTTAATGATCTAAAGAATTCAATCTCATTCAATTATTCGTTCAAAAAATTAAGAATTGAGACGGTTAGGCGGCTGAATTGCAACCTTTTTGTTCCTATTAAATTATATTTCGCAATTCAAGTCCATATAATATGCCAAGAACATATTAAGTGCTCAAAAACACGTGAACCTAGATTCTTTTGATTTCTATCACGACCTCAATTAGATATGTTTATTAAATTAGTGGTCGAAGTATAAATCACCCAAGTCAATGGCACAATTTATACCTAATAGTTAACAAGTCAATTTATAGCTTAGCATATAATTGAAGCCCTAAAACCTATATTGGTAAACACTTTAATAAACTTGAATAAGATTGATTCAAAGAATTAATATTATAGCATAGATATATGGTAATCATTACAATCAATTTAGGAATAAAAAAGTTTAGCTACTCATCTCAATAACAATGAATACAAGTAATATAATTAAGAAATAAAACCTGAAATTAATTCTTGAATTGAAAGAGAAATCCTTATTTAAAATCTTCAAAATTATAATAAAGTATAAAAAATTACATGGATAGAGGTTTTACATTTATAATAGGGCTAAAGGTGTCAAAATTAGGAAAAAAAAAAAAGGATTTCTTGTTGAAAAGTAAAATCAGAAGCTGCTGGCCGAAATTCTTCGCAAGTCCCTGAGATTTCATAATTTTAGAAAAGTCCTTCAATATTTGCTGAATTCACGAAAATTTCCTAAAATTTGATTTCCAATAGGTCCCTAAAATTTTGATAATTCCCAACAGGTTCTTGGAGGGGGCGGCAAGCGGTCGAAGATTTCCAAATTTTCTGTTGTGTGGGTGCTGTTGCACCATATTATGGTGGCAGCTGCACCTTTTGCATTGCAAATTGTACCTTCTCTATCAAACATATGGAGGCCATAACTTCTTCGTACAGACTTAGTTCTTGATGTGCCACATATTGTTGGAAAGATCTTGACGAGTATTATCCAATGAAATTGGTTTTTCAGTGGTAACATCTTATATTTACTTTATGCTCCATTTTTTATACTTTGCTACCTCGATTAAGATCATTCTTTTTGTACTCTTTAAGGTTATAATCCATGCAATTCTCCTCCTTCTATTACATGTACTAATAAACACTCCAAAAACCTATTAAAACATCAAAGGTTAAGCACCAAATACGTCTAAAAGCATATCACAGGTGTACCAATTTTCAAAAATCTCCTCATTATTCATATGCAAAATTTTAGGGAAATTTATACTCAAACCTAAAAAATTACTAGATTAAAACTGATTTCAAAAATTAATCAATAAACAATCCTGTAGTTGCGTTTGGATTGGGTCGGTTAGAGTTCACTATAAGCGAGAAAAGAAAAACAGTAACAAAGAGGGATTTGTTAATGAGCAATGCTAAAGACAAAATAAAATTACAAAATCTTGCTATCCGGTCTCCTCACCTCAAGGTATGTTTTCTTTTTAGCTGTTAGCCTGTTATACCTTTATTTATATATTTACGTTATATGAACAGTGTTATGTTTTGAGTCTCCACACCCCAAGGTATGTTTTCTTTTTAGCTGTTAGCCTGTTATACCTTTGATCGAGCCAAAATAGTATTTGGGTCAATTCAGTAGGAATCAACGGATTGGATATCTGGATTTGCTTCAAATAAGCCTGAAAAAGAAGAATAAACAATAAACTAAGGCAGGGCTTTACGGCAGGCCCTCCGGTGTAATAGTAAGTATTGTTTGAGAGAGAATAATTAAGAGAAAAAGATTAAAGAATAGAATAGACCTGATTTCGAAGTTATGATCTCATATTTATAGGTAATAGATGGAGTAATCCTCAAGAATATGGATCTGAATTGGAGTTGGATTAGAAAAGTGTATCTTGACCCCTATTAGAGTCTTCATAAACTGGAATTCTTGTGGGAGTAGGATGGATTATGTTGATGGTAGTCTCTTGTTAGACGAGCTTGTGCTCGTTCCAAACACGAGCTCACCTTTGGCTATAAAGTCGTCATTAATCTTCCTAGCTCGCTCCTTAAGGTGCTCGAAGGATCTTGGTCTGGGCTCATGCTATAAGAACAGACCTACGAGCTCGTGCTCGTTGATCTAGGCCTTCCCACGATCTGACCCTATAAGGTAAATGGGCCTCCGTATACGAGGAGATTGATGGGCCCCAGTGCAGAAGGAACCGAGTGGGCCTCTATGGGCTATGGCCCGAGTAAGTACTTTGGTTATTCCTTTCACCTTTATTTATATATTGACATTATATTAACAATGTTATGTTTTGAGTATTAACTAGCCACAAACCCCCCGTGCGATACACGGCAATAATTGAATTCTATTTAAATATTAGAATATATATTTTTATATTAATTTGTTATGCACTCTTTTCGTTCCATAATAAATATACTCAAATAATTAAAATTAGGTCGTGGCAATTAGTTCAAATAGTCGTTTTGGGATAGAGAGTCATAAGATCCTTATTTGCTAATAGTTGGTAACTTCATATCCTAAATTGCCATTATTTAACAGCGATTTTTAACGACTCCGTTAAAAAACTCTTGACTGCCAATATTTGCTAACTTTGAATTCTTAATCACAAAAAAATAAATAAATAAAAATCAGACCCTACAGTTCAAATACCCTCCAAACTTTAAACCCCTAATACAATTAACTAAAATTCAAATCTCGAAACTAATAACACACACGCAAAAAAATGATGCAAGGGTGTATACGAAGAAACTTTATGTTAATATGAAGAATTTTAAGTAAAAATTTTAGGCTAATTTAATTATCTTAATTACAATTTAAATATTGTTATTAATACATTAATATTTATAATGGTGTATCAATAACAAGTTGTATATTTTTATTAAATAATTTGAATTAACCTAAAATTATTGTTCGAAATTCTTTTGTAATAATATAAAAACAAGGTGATACACAGAAGACCAGATTAATCATGTTCACATAAATTGTCAATCATTATATTGAAAATGATGTAGCTAGGCTTCAATCCATGACTTTCATACTTTCAATAGCCGAGACGGCCATTTCAATCTTACCCTCCTAACAGTAGCCACTGATAAGCGTATTAAATAACTAGGATTAAAGGAAACTTTTCTTTTGTTTTGAAACTATAAAATTTTGAGTAATGCAAAGTTTTGATGCAGGTTGCCTCTGGGGACGGATTTAGTGCAGGAGGTTGGAGTACATGTGTATTAGGTCAATTTCTATTTTTAGTTTTAAAAAATATAAAAAAAGGGTATTTCCCAAAAACTACTTTTGAAAGATAGATATTACAAAAAAAAAAAAAAATACCCATAAAAATTGGATATTACAAAAAACTATTTAATTATTACAAAAAAACTACTTTTTTATATTATTTTTTTAATTTTTTTTCGTTTATTTGTCAAACAACTGATAAATGTATTCATCAGTTATAAACAACTGATAAATGAATTTATCAATGTACAATGCATTTATCATTTGTTTAACCAAAAAATCCAGCACAAAATACTCTTTAAAAAACTGATAAATGAATTTATCAATTATAAACAACTGATAAATACATTTATCAGTTGTTTTAAACAAAAAATCAAGCACAATATACTCTTTAAAAAAAATATGAATTTATCAGTTATAAACAACTAATATATGTATTTATCAGTTGTTTAACCACAAAATACTCTTTAACAAATTGATAAATAAATTTATCAGTTATAAACAACTGAAAATGCATTTTACATTGATAAATGCATTTATCAGTTGTTTTAACTAAAAAAAAATTCAAAGAAATAAAAAAATAAAAAATAGTTTTTTATAATATCACATATTACATTTTTTTTTTTTGTAAATAGCATCTTTTTTAGATAATTTTTGGTAAAAACTCCTATAAAAATTACACTATTTACTTAGTGCACCGACATATAAGATTGATTAATTTTCACATTTGTTGTTGAGAGATCTTATTACTAGTTCAGTTGGTAAGCTGTAATAATTATCACTAAGGATCAGGTTTCAAATACTACTAGATACAAAAACTTTCAAATCATTTTTAACCTTTACTATGATAAGTGAACTCTTTTTCAAAATCTTACTTAAATTCTTTTATCATATCATAAATAGGTCTTATTTATCATTCAAGTTAAATTTCTAGCCTCTATTTTGACAAATGATTTTTTCTTTTTAACTATTCTTATATTCGTATTCTTTTGCTCATTTACTTTAATTAATGTAAATGAATTTTATTTATTAGAAAAAATTGCAAATAAAATCATTGTATTATTCAGTTTTTGCGTGTTTCACCGGTAAACGATTTTTTTGCATACAACACATTAAATTATTCTATTATTGCATCCTTAGTCACGATCATTAACGGGGTTAGATATTTCCCATTAAAAAGACATGCGTCCCACATGTGACAAAATTTTAAGGAACATTTTAGGTAATTCACTCTCCAATATAATTTAAAGGTTGAACTTGTTCAAAATAAGTTTCTGATTTATTTATCTCTTCTCATGTTCATCTCTTTAACTTTTTTTCCACTTTAGCAAGGATGTGTACTTTTGTTTTACAATTGAGCCATCATTCTCATCAATGTGGCCAACACCAACACCGCCGTCAACCTCAAAGTCCGACACCGCGACACCCTTCATGATATGCATTAGCCACCATCGACAATGTCGTGCCATCACAACTACCCCAAACACCCTAACACCAAACACCAAAAATAATCCAGATCTGCGGGTTTTCTTCCTCACTTCATTACCAAATCTAAAATACAAAAACCAGATCTTTGTATCTATTATCTTCATATAGTCTGCTCTCGACATTTCTCGCTTCATTACCAGATCTATAATACAAAAATAATACATTTTTCTCATCCAATTCCATAGAAATTAGTTTGATAGGTGAGTCTGCGATCCAGTCTGTGAAGGCGTCCATAATACGAGTCCATTTCACACTGCCCCTTTTTCTGGATTTCCCTGGGTTTCCCACATCTGATGCATGAACTTTAGAAATTCCAGATTCATCTCCTCCGTTTTAGTTCTTTTAGAGAGAAAAATCACGACCTTTCCCTTGGCGCTTGCCTTGAGTTTTGCTTTAGATTTCTCAAAGACGAGGAGTAGATTCTGCCTCCTTACCGTCTTCTTCCTCATTCTCATCTTGACCGAGGTCAATGACATGTACTTTTGGCCTTTTTGTACCTCTATCTTGATTGGCCACAGATTTAGTCCGGACTCCCCTATCTAAACGAAGGGAGCCCTCCTGCGGGGCATTCCTCTGTTTTCCTCCAGCTCGAGGTGAGCGTCATTTATGGTCATGGCCTCAGCCACGAGGCTAGCCCTCTCATCCAGAGCATGGTTTCTCTTTTGTATCAATTCAAGGGTCAAAGAGGAAGTGGGATTTCTTGGACTATTCTTTGAGGGACCTTTTCACTCATGTCTGCCTCTAGCTTTTCCCTAAAGTCTCTTTGGGTGGGAGTGAGAGAACCTTGGTTAGTGGTTAGCCCCCCTAATCTATTGAAAGAAGAGGTACTAGGCCGAGCTGGATTAACATTTGAAAGGGAGGCTTGGTTGGTATTTCCGACAGGTGAAGTAAGAAAACCAACGTTTTGCATGGGGCTCAAGTCATTTTGAAAATGCTTTTTGGAGATGTTCAAACACTTTTGAAAACAAAACGAAATTTTTGAGAGCTTTAGCCAACATTATACAAACGTTTTGAAAAGGTGTTTTGAAATAGACACAAGGTTACACGAGAAAACATAAGCGTTTTCCGGCAATGGAACCACTGGTGACGCCACAAATTTTGGGGTCTCACTTGCGGATAACTGACTTTGTAAGATTTGAACCTATAACACAACACAAATAAGAAACACATGTTAGAAACCAAGCCGGTGTTTATTCCGTCTCAGGCCCACGAGTATGAGGGTAAGATCTCTGAGGTATGATTAACTGAGAGCAAGACTTGGAATGTCTTGGCGTGTGTGTTAGAGTTTGGATAATATGACTTACCTTGCCCTAGAAGAAAAGGAAAATATTTATAATGTAGAGAGATCTGTTGCATATGATCTCAATCGTTACACATATTTGTCTTGACCTAAGACACGTGGCGAGCTCCGATAGGTAAATACGAATAAATGTCACTGCTATTGTAGATGATGTCGTTGAAAGGACAGGGACAGTAGCATGTGATGGTTGGTTCGGCGCCACAACGCGCGTAACGATCTTCTGGGTCTCCAATTAATGTGAAAGGAGCACGTTGTCGGTTGGTGTCAGAGGTCGTACATAATCGTGATCCCCAATATATCAACCGGGAGTCTGGATGATACCGAGATATTTTGCGGTCTCAACCGGGAGTCTGGATGAACACGTTTAATCAAAACTTTTTAAAACAATCATTGGCACTTTTCGACTCAAGCACCAACTCTTTTTAGTAATACCACTGACACTCTTTTTGTACTATTTACACCTTTTAACGGTACAAACTAATAAGAAAATTCATTCATAGAACCTTTAAAACATTTTAACAGTCTCATTTTGAGATTAGGTCATATATTATTAGCATGTTAAATTAAATAGAAATCACACAAACCAAGCACTACAGTAAATGCAAAAAATAGCATTAGGTTGATCAAATAATGTGATACACATTCAAACTCTTACATGCGGATTTCATCATTAGGATTCAAAACTCAATCAATTATAGCAACAACAAAACTCATTAGTTCATCATCGCTAATTAAACAAAGTATTGAGAAGCAAATACCTTGCAACAACAGAAATCACCTATATATCAAGTAGACATGGATTTGGAGCTCGATCAAGGCTTGAGATTCAACACCAACTTCATCTTGTGAGCTCCAAGGTATAGGTAGGCGGTGACATTGTCTTATATCTCCATGTGGGAGTCCAAATATTCCCTACCATCGTGACATCTAATTTTAATTGGTTCATATCATCTAACTAGTAAAAGCCCGTGTCCGAGGACACGTGTTTTTTTTTTTTTTTAATTAATTTTTTTTAAAGGGCAAAATGGGAAAGGAACAACTTAGTGAGGGCAAAATGGAAAAAAAACCCATTTGAAACTATTCATTGTACTGTTCACCCTTGTTGTGTTTTATACTTAGATACCCACGACAAATGACTAAAATACCTCATCCTAAATTATAAGCATGGATCATCTATTTAATAATAGAAACAATATAAATCCACAAATCACCCAATGTTTTAATCGCTAAAATTTAATTTATTTTCTTAATTTCTTCCCATATTCCAAAATGGATCATCTAAATCAAGATTAGGACATAACAACAAACAAACAAATTCAATTGACAAGAAATTTGGCTTCAAGTTTTGCGAGCTATATTCAATGTTCATTCAAAATTGTAGGCTCATGTCATCACAAATAACATATGAACATAGAAGAATGAACACATTCCGTCCTAACCTAAACCGTCTAATTGGCTCACAAATTAACCATGAGGGCAATGAGGATTTCAAGACTGCTCCAATTGATGTGCTTCCAAAATATACATTCATATAGACTATTTACGACATTCAATCTATCCTTAGGGACTGAGAATCAACACAAGAGAAACAAGAAGAAGAAAAGAGCTAATAATAGGGAAATTAAAAGTTGAGCAAAGCTTAATCTTTCTATGGCTCAATTCAAACTTAGGGTTATATGGATCGCATTGGGTTTCAACGTTTTCATTCCAAAAACAAAGAGTTTCGTAGTACTCTTGTTGGTTACGAATTGGTGGAGATCATTCCATGATTTGTATCCAGATAGTTGATATAAGACTTTGCCTACTCACTTCTAGCCTAAATATAAGATAAGTTATTACATAAATTAGGCTAGACTCGGGGCTTTTTAGTTATGTTAATGTTGTCATTTGATTGTTGACAACATTATCTCTGTGTTGGAAATGGGTAACGGAAAGTTAAGTTTGACTTAACGTTGATCTAGTTTCTAACGGTAGTTCGTTATTTGTTAACGAAACTAGTTACAAAATGTATTCTACATTTGTTGTAGAATATTAAACTCATTTAATGTCTCAAAACCATTTAGGGTAAATGAGAATTAATGACAAAGGTCATTTGTAACTTAACAAGAGTTGGTTAAAAGGTAAATTAAATCATTTGGATTTAATTGGATTTAAACAGTGTTTTTGGGTGATGAGATTTGGCTCAAAACTGATCAGAACGAGTGGGGACTCTGAGCACGAGTCGTGAGCACGAATGGACCTCAATGGACTTTGGCTCAAAACTGATCAGAACGAGTGGGGACTCTGAGCACGAGTCGTGAGCACGAATGGGATTCTGATGACCATTTGCTCAAATCTGATCAGAACGAGTGGAATGCTTGGGAACGAGTCGTGGGCACGACTCGTGCCAATTAGCACGACTCGTGCCCTTCACTGCGGTTCGAAAAATTGCACCTTTTCAAGGGAAAAGGCACAAAACCTTTTGACTCTCTTTATATACTTCCCCCTCCGAATTTCAATTCATTCATACAGTATTTTGAGCCTTCCTACCCTCTAGCAATATAGCATAACCTATCAAAATCTTTGGCATATTGTTGCATCAAATCCTTTCAAGTCCAAAGTTCAAAACATTGTGTTGTTCGTTAGATTAGTTATATTGGAGTGCTCCTTATAACTAATAGTAAAGTCGTTTTATCTTACGAGAGGTTTGTTATTCAACCGTAAGCACCTGTGCGGGACAAATAACTCTTACGGAGATTGTATATAATACAAGACTCGACTTGTTTTCTAGTTTTCCCGATCTCCGTTAAATTCTTCGTCAGTTTTTCTGTTAAGTTCTTGAGAAGCCATACTAAATACTAAAGTCCAACACTCTGTTTAACTACAAATAATGTAGTGGAGAGCCCCATACCCGAATTCGAGAAATCTAAATCAAGACGGCGAAATCTATTAGAATTCTGTCAAAAGAACTCAAACGATAGACTGTCTCGGATATAATTATCTTATAAGACATTCAAACGGATGAAATAATATCAAGATGTTCAGATGCTCTATTCATATCATGATCTATTCTCTCGCCCGAGCTTTAAAGCCACAATTTGACTAGATAAACCACTAATGTGGCATTCACTTTGGGACGTTTGCAGGAGTCTTCTTTACTAGCTTCTGTGAGATGAGTGACTAACGACCTGCTCATTAGAGGGATGACAGGAGTAGATGAGAGAAATACCATAATCAAACAAACCCCCGGGTTTTCATTCAGAGTGATGATGTTCCGCGATATGTAAATAAATCGGGCTTTATAATCTTAGAAGCCATCTCAGATTTCAGCTGTAATACATCCTCTAGACAATAACTACAAAAGGAAATAAATTACAGCATTTGTAAGTACCTCAATCCGGCTCGCAACTTCTCCAAATGCACCAAAAGGACTTCCAAGAACTGCTCAGAGATAACAACATGTTCAAGGGCCTTACGGGCGTTAATTTGGTCATATTAAGTAAGCAAGGGCCATTCTGGCGTAAGAATCCTCGAAAAAACCTCGCTGGAATCACAAAAAGGTGAAAAGATCTTATCCTGACAGCTTCTAAAAGCAGCATAGGCGGTTAGAAGAGCTGTCCGCACGACAACTTTGGCCACCACACACCTTTTGGAAACTCGGCCCAAATTCAGACTCACACTCTCTCTCATACAATCCTACGTACAAATCTCACTCTCTCTTTTACCCAAACCAAATTTCATGGATGCATTCGTACAAAGACTTAGCTCATTGATTCTCCACAGATAGATCACCATGTTACTAATTGAATCCTCTCTCTATAAAAGCACACAACCATTAATATGGTTATGTTTGAGGGTTGAACCCATGAAGTTGATGTGATCCTCTCATCTTAATCTCCTATATTGATCCTTTTAGTGTAAACCTTATAGTAATATATTGTCTTATCTCTCTTGTGTTGAATCTACATATGATATCAACTGACTTATCTTCCCCATGAGAACATAAAACCAAGATATATTTGGAAAATAAGTATGTTTTAGTCATTAGATTGATGTAATCCATTTACAGTTTCTGTGATAATCTGGATTTGATTATTTATATGTTTATTTCCTATTCTTTGTACTGATTCTGGAATATCCTGACTCTGAGAGGCAAAAGGAGCCGCGTGGCCCCTTTGGGACCACGTGGGGCCATTAGACAATTCGCGCGACTTTTTATGCACAGTAACAGCATATGATTAGTCTTGTATTCCATTTTTACGTCAAATCCTTTTTTATTTGTTGTTCCCTGTTTAAAACTGATTTCAAAGATGCACAAATTTTCCAAAACCTTTCATTTGCTTATTTTGACCAAACACAAACATTTATTTTAGGAAGACTCGTTGATACGACGAGGCAATTTGAGCGAGCTCTTGATACTCTTCCTAAGGTGTAAAGTGATCTCCGGACTCTAATCTCATTATATATCCTTTTTCAATGTTTTGGTTTACATAAAACGGCGTGGCGACTCTCATTCACACTATTTAGCTCCGTCCCACTTTTATAAATTATTTTCCAAACTACCCATGCGATCGGGGCGCATCGAATCGGGGCTCTTTTAAGTATGCACCGAAAACAAAAATCATATCGTTACCTGGAGATTTACAAAATCTCAACAATGCAAATTAATTTGACACATAAACATAATGTTCTACAAGATTCGAAGTTGAAAATATCTGAAGAAACCATAATGATCTGAGTATAGATCTGGTAAGAACCCTAATCAATAAAGAAGACAGGAAGAAAATGGTAAAAAGAAGAGGGTTACCTGGAGAGAGACGGGAGGGAACCGAGGCCGCGATCATTTGTAGAATGAAATACAGAGGGCCTAGTCTGTAAGCCATTTTAACGAGGAAACGAGCTATTTTCCATTGACCGGAAAATCAATTTCATTTGATCCTTTCTTTTTGTTACCAAAATGACATAGAGGTCGTGGGTTCAAGTCCTGTAATCAGCCTTTTGCATTTACGCAGAGGGTAAGGTTTGCCTACATTTCACCCTTGTGGTGGGGACCCTTTCCTGGACACTCGCTACTTGGGAATGCTTTGGTGCACGGGGCTACCTTTTTGTAAAACAAACAAAAAACACACCGGAAAATGAGGAAAATGTCTTCCGCAAGTCATTTTCCTTTTAGAAAAACGAAGCCTAAGATGGGTGGGGGAAAAGACGGTACAAAGTATAATACTGAATCATAGAACAAGCACAGAAATTACAGAAGTTAACCATATACAGGGGCGGATCTACAGTGCTAGGAGCGGGTGCACGTGCACCCGGTCAAAAAATTTTACCAGTTTAAAAAAATTTTTTTTTTTTTTTTTACTAAGTGCACCCGCATAAATGATTGACTGGTTAGTAAAGGGGGTGAACTTATTAGTAGAAGTACACCCATTAACCCAATTAACCCAAGCGTTGTTATTTTCAATTTTTAATTCAGTTTGTCCTCTTTTCACCGCACGCACTGAGAGAGAAAGAAGAGACGAGACGGAGACGACGATTCCTTCCGAGCTAGCTGCTACCACCGTCGCCGATCTCCATTCTTCATCATCATCAAGCTTCAATTCTTTGTCCTCCGGTAAGTATTCCAAATCCTCAAATCTCTCCTTTGACTTCTCTCTCTCTCATTCAAATAAAATATAAATCTAGGGTTTGAAAATAATTTTGGGGCTTTGATTTTTTTTTCCAGATTTAGTGGGTGATTTATATATATTTGTTGATTAAATGTTTGATTTCAAATATGTATGTGTTTGATTTTTAAATTTTGTTGATTAAATGGTTATTTTGTTGAATTTTTGTGTAGGATATTTGGTGGTGTTATTGTTGATTATTGAATATGGACAAATTTCTCATCAAAAGAAAAAAAATTGGGGATGGTGAAACTAGTTTTGGGGTGGGTAATTCTAGTAGTGCCCCAAGTCAACAATCAGTTCCCGTTATGGCTTCTGCTAGTAAAGAGTTTGTTGATTTGAATAGTCTTCATTCGGATCCTGCACTTAGAAAAAGAATTTCTGAATATCATCCAAATCAAGTAGATGATATTAGAAGATACTATCTAGTAAAGGGTCCTTGTCAACCCCATGGTCATGATTTTCCTTCAAAGATGATTGGGACTAAAATGCGTCGCTTTAATCCGAAATGGTTCAAAGAATATGGTAATTGGTTAGAGTATAGCATTGCAGAAGACAAAGCATATTGTTTGTGTTGTTATTTGTTTAAAGATCAATCATGTGATCAAAGATTTGGTGCTTGTGCATTTGTAAGTGTTGGTTTTTCTAGTTGGCATAAAAAGGAGAGGTTTGATTTACATGTGGGTGGAGTCAATAGTTTTCATCATATTTCATCTAAGAAGTGTGAAGATTTAATGAGACAAAATCAATCTATTGAAGTTGCTTTTCATAGACAAGATGATGCTTTGAGAAATGATAACCGGATTCGACTATGTGCTTCAATTGCTAGTTGTAGATTATTGTTGAATCAAGGGCATGCTTTTCGTGGTCATGATGAGTCAGAAGATTCTTTGAACCAAGGGAATTTCCTTGAAACGCTAAAGTTTCTATCTCTTCACAATGAATCTATTGGCAGTGTGGTTTTGAAAAATGCGGACAAGAATTTTCAAATGAAGTCTCCTTCAATTCAAAAGGATATTGTTCATTGTTTTGCTCAAGAGATAGAGCAAAAAATCATTGAGGAGTTTAAAGATGATTATTTTGCATTGTTGGTTGACGAGTCTAGCGATGTGTCTAAAAAAGAACAAATAGCCGTGGTTTTACGATATGTGGACTCTTATGGATATGTAAAAGAGAGGTTCATTCGTGTTGTTCATGTGTTGGAGACTTCTGCTTCGTCTTTAAAATCTGCTATTGATGGTGTGTTAGCTGACTTGAATTTGAGTTTGATGAAAGTTCGGGGCCAGGGCTATGATGGGGCTAGTAATATGAGAGGTCAATTCAATGGTTTGAAAACTTTGATTATGAGAGAAAATCAATCTGCATATTATGTTCACTGTTTTGCACACCAGTTACAATTAGCTCTTGTTGCTTTGGCAAAAAATTATGATGATATTGAGGATTTTTTCAATATGATTTCCACCATAACAAATGTTGCTGGAGCATCTTGTAAACGTAAAGATATGCTTCGATTACGACAGCTTGTCGTAATCGAAGCATATCTTTACAGATACAGATAATGGTGAGCTGAGTAGAATTAAGGTGGGCCATTGGTCTGAGTAGAATTAAGGTGGGCCACTCTCGCAGACGAGTTCGGATCAGATACAGACAATGGTGAGCTGAAATTAACCAACAGCAAACAAAACTTAGAAGTACTTATCAGAGATATAAAATAAAAAAGTTGTCATTCTGCAGAAGCAAAGACTATCCGATGACTGAGATAATTGCATTTGATGTTTGATTATGTAACTGAAACCCCAAGCACTTTTCAAATAATTGCTAGAGAAACTTGGACTATGAAGCAAAACAAGTAAATGCATATTTGTATATAGATGTCAACAATAAGTTTTCCGACTTCCAAATACTGTAGAGAGAAGACGCTAACTTATCAAATTAAATGGCAAATCTATTAGCTATTACCAAACAACAAATTGAGCATCTAAAGTGCTGCCATAGCTTGGTTTCAGGTCTTCAAGTGTTTATGAATCCTGCTCTCTATTAAATTTCAAGAATATCATCATTCCTTTGCACCAAATTAGAGGAATTTAGACCCCAAAAAGAATTTACTAGGTTAAATCTAATTGCAGCAATTAATTGATAAACAAACCTTTAGAAAGGGCGATTCCACCTGTTGAACTTTTAAGTGAACTAGCGCCAGGTCAAATGTAAACACCATTCTCCCTGCTCAATTTCACTATAATGTACAAAACTGAATGCTTGACATCAAACAAATAAAGCAGACTGGTCCACAAAAGGAAGAAATATTTTAACGATTGTCGAAGGACTTAAGGAGATAAACAGCGTTATAGGTACAAGAGAAACTCTATTATCCTAGCCTCCATTCAAAGTTCTCCACAAGGAGAAAAAAAAAAACATAAAATTCAAACGAAGAACCCAGGTTTCACAAAAAATCTCATAACAAATCAGAAACTGAGTTGAAAGTCTGAGATGGATCTCGGCCAATTAACAGGTAACAAAGGAACTTTAAAGCTGATTGGGAATTGTCATAGCAGCACCATACAATTCTCTTTTTCAAGATACTGCAATCCAATACCTGTAAATTGTCCGCTGAGATTGGTACTGTGACAGTGAAGCTGAAGAGGGCGTCTCCTGTTGAAGGCTCTACAGCATGATATCCAGGTTGCAGGTTTCCAGGAAATTGATATGCAGCAGATTGACTTACATCAGAATGGTACTCTCTGCTAAAAATGAATTGAAAGCTTTGACCAAAGATAAAAGGTCATGCCAAAGTACTTCACCTAAACATAAGAGGTACTGGAACATTAGGCGTGTTTGACTGGGGTCAAATTTCTTGTCCAAACCAAACAAAAGAGCATAAACTTCTTACATGAAAATGACTTCCCGAAATCACTTCTCGCTAGTGAAATGTACACATGGAACAATGAGTGTAAGAATCATGTGTACTTTTTTTTTTTTTTTTTTTTTGATCAGGAAAAAGATAATATAAATAGATCAAAACTATACAAGAGAACCCAAACAACAGAGGGTTCAAACAGAAAATGGGGCAGCCACATCTTGGCTACTCACCAAACAAAAGCCAAGCCTCAAACCCGAACATGCTCAGGAGGCCAAAAGACCCTATCTATCAACAGCAAGGTGCTCATAAAGAACCAAAACATTAGGATACAAAGCAAAAATTACTTTGTATACTTGTGTTTTGATTTTCCGAATAAGGCCATCAGAAGAGAAAATTTCGCCCTCAAAGAAAAATCTGTTTCGGGCATTCCAAAGGAGGTAAACTGTCGAAGCAAGGGCTGTCCGCTTGCTACGGGCTTGCCAACTATTGCCCTTGGCTTTTTTACGCAGCCACTTAAAGGAGCTTTTGAGAGTTGAAGCTTGACGATGGATGCCAATCCAGTCCTTAATTCTGCCCCAAACCTCACGACAAAAAGCACATTCAAAGAACAAGTGCTGAAGCGTCTCAAAATTTTGCTTGCAAAAAACACAAGTGCCATCCATTTCAAGAAAAGTCAGGCGATCCTTGGTTTTCATACGATCAAGAGCACATAGCCAAAGAATGAAGGAATGCTTGGGAAGAATTGAAGGACCCCAAACAGCTGCAACCAATCCGACCCTATGACATGAAGGCCTTAGGAAATCATAAGCCGCACGAGAGCGCTGAAATAGCGGCTTTTCCAACCAGCAATTTAATTTATTTGCAGCTTCAACAGGACCCCCACATTTGCTAACTAGGCTGTCCCGAATCTGAAGAATAAATTTGACAAGAGGAGAGTCACTAGGCTTGGCCGACCACTCCCAACAGAGCAGTTTTTAAGGTAGTAGTGGCTGACCCATTTGTTCCAAAGCGAGTCTTTTTTCCCATGGATATTCCAAAAGGCCTTCACAATGAACGAACGATTCCAGATTTTCAAATCACGAAGGCCTAGCCCGCCCTCAGATTTGGGGAGGCAGACCTTGCTCCAAGAAATAGAAGCGGAACCATAAGCCCAAAGAAAATTACGACAAAGCTGAATAATTTTAAGCCGAATAACAGCTGGAACAGGGAGGATAGAAAGCCAAAAGCAGCCCATACCTTGAAGAATAGAGCGAACCAACTCAGTGCGGCCGGCAAAAGATAAGGAGTTGCTGCTCCAACCATTAATGCAGCCTCGAATCTTGTCAAACAGCGGCTCATAATAGATAGATTTAAGCTTCTGCGCAGCTAAAGGGATGCCAAGATATCTGAATGGCATTGTGCCAATAGAGAGCCCAGAAAATTCAAGAATAGAGGCAGCCTCTTGCTCCCTTAAACCGGCAATATAGATGTTAGATTTCTGCACATTCATTCGAAGTCCCGAGACAGCCCCAAAGTCCTTAAGACAATCAAGAAGAATAGCAACAGAAATCTCATCCCCACGGGACAGCAACATAAGGTCATCCGCAAAAGCAAGATGAGTGATTTTAAGCGGAGTGCATTTAGGATGATAATTAAAATGGGAGTTTGCAGTGCGCAAGTTAATCAAACGAGAGAGATATTCAAGGCAAATCACAAATAGATAAGGCGAGAGCGGGTCACCTTGCCTTAAGCCTCGATTGCCCTTGAAAAAACCATGCATGCCTCCATTTATGGAGATAGAGAAAGAGGTGGTAGAAACACATTGCATGACCCAAGTAATGAAGATTTGAGGAAAGTTCAAACCTATAAGGGTAGCACGGAGGAAGTCCCATGAAACAGAATCAAAAGCTTTGCAAAGGTCAATTTTGATGGTGCAGCGGGGAGAGGAACGCTTCCTATGATAGCCACGAAGAAGCTCCTGCAAAAGATGAATGTTTTCGACCATACTTCGACCCATAACAAAAGCAGCTTGGGCTGGTGATAGGCTTTATCGCAACACCTACAAATTACTACAAGGACTCTTAATAATGTAGATAGTGAAAGTCCAGGATCGATCTCAAGGAACAGTTATTTGGTTGTGTAATTGTCACTTAACAAGATTGGGGCATTTGTTTTGATTTGTTGTTGTAATTAAACTATAGCAAGAAAATAGATTTGTAGACAATAATTTAAAAGAAGGCTTTGGATCATCGTTCTATCCCCATTCTATTTCTGAATATCATTGATTAAATCCCTTCCCTTATTCCCCTATTCACTCAATCACGAGATATATTTCAATCTCTATTTCTTTCTTTGATAGTAGTTAATAGCGGCGACACGCTCAACTAAGAACCCTAATTGATAATCAAACTAAGCCGACACGGTCAATAATTCAATTAAACAATTGATTTGATTTAAGAAATTAAGATTGAGAATAATCACTAATATACTTTCACTTAGATGATTATCTAGTTTTACCCAAATCATAAATCAAGATGACACATACAAGATTTGTGAAATTGCTACGATGAAAACCCTAATCCGACACGGTAGAAGAGATTTCTAGCGGTAATTAATCACAAGAATAAAGAAATTGATCAAGTTTCTTAAACCCTAGTAATCAATATAAATCAAGCAAAGCAATTAAAACTATGAAATAGGGATAATAATTGGGAGAAGAAATCAAACCTCAATTCATTAAAAGAATGGTTCAAGAACCTTAATCCAAAGTGTAGATTTTAGCCCTCCATGGAAATAATCAAAATTTGAATTCTTTCTAAGCCAATTTTGTTCCAGCCGTCATTCTTCCCCAACAAAATAAAGAAAAGAAGTCTTTATACTCCCTTCTCCAAACCTAGTCTAAAAAAGGAAAAAATAAATAAATTAAAAACATAAAAATTACGAAATTCCCGTCGCCTGTTTTTCTGCTTCAGCGCCGAGGCGCGAGTCGTGACAGGAGGGACGACTCGTCCCCAATCTTCGCTTCTCTGATTCTGTCGTCCCAAGCATGGGGAAAACTTCGTTGATGCCTAGGGACGACTCGTCCCTTCAAAATCCGAATCCAGGTTTTTTTTTCAATCTTTTCCTCCTTCAATTCTTGTTATTTCATTGCTTCGATCCTTCTTCAATTGACTTGATCTTGAACCTTGATTTGATTCGCGAATACTTGATTTGGCTTCATGAAACCCTTACACCCGATTACATAAAAGAATGACTATTTTCTCTCGGATTACAATAATCTCTCAATAAAGCCTCACAAAACAAAATACTCTCAATATTACATCAAACCTATTTAAATACATCAAGATTGAACATAATAAGCACGGAAAATATAGAAATTAGATAGTATGAAATACGCCACATCAAATACCCCCACGCTTAGACCATTACTCGTCCCTGAGTAATATTCTAAACTCCAATCTAAACCCCGGTCTAAAAACAGATGCATGGGAGGTAAATGATTCCTATTCTCCTCTAATCCTCCAACAAAAGTCAATGAGAAATAAAAACCATCGGAGTAATAGAAACTCCGTCTCCTTATAACACCAAAATAAAAACAATGAAAATAATGACCTTAGCTTGATACCAACTCCCATAATAAAACGGTATCCAAACTAAGGTCCATACATAAAAGCCAAGGGGAACTAAATATGCCCTATGTTTCCCCCACGCTTGGCTCACACTACATACACCCTCATAAAAAGAAATCATTGTTAAGGTTGTGATCCTTAAACAAAGATTTACCTCGTGAAAAGCACCAACACCCCTTATAACTCCAACAGTGAACGAGGGTTTCTAATTCCTAGGCACCATTATCCAAACCTCCTACTCCAATAATGGTCCTACCCTATACTCCAAAACCTCCCTTATGTCTTCACTCCGGTGATATAACAGATAGAAAATACTCAATTCTCACCTTTTGCCTAGGTGCCGTTTCCGGTTTTCACCTAGCCTCTCATTTTTTTCATTTTTTTTAACACACCCTCTCCTTTTGCCTAAGTGCCCTCTCGGGTTTTCACTTAGCCTCTCTTTTCTTTTTTTGTTTTTTTTTTTTTTTTTTTTTTTTGACAACCAAATTTACAATGATACAATCTCCCTATACCCCCACGCTTAAACTAGACATTGTCCTCAATGGATTAAACAATTAAAACAGAACAATAAAAACATGGGGGAAAGGGCACCAAGGGACTAAATAAAGGGATGGGAGGCTCCACCAACATGAGCCTCATCAATGTAAGGGGGATGAAAGTAATCTTCATTTACCTCTAGAAGATGTTTGATTTCCATGACATGCCTCCCAGTTGGAGACCATTTCCGCTTCCCCTTCTTCTTCTCCTTTGCTTTCTTCCTTGGTGGCTCTCCTTTCTTTTTCTCACTCTTCACTTGTGGAGACTCATCAATATCTACCGCACCTCCATCCTTGATACTCGGCTCCCTCAAGTCCATGGCACAAACTTTCCGAAAATTGTTCTTAGGAAAATTCTTCTCATCAAACATATCAATCCCAATTTTCTTCCCATCGAACTCCATCGTCACAGAACCACTAGCCACATCTAGCTTCGTATGAGAAGTAGACATAAACGGTCTACCCAACAGAATAGGAGCCTCAAAATTCGTCTCCATCTCAAGCACATAAAAATCTGCCGGGAAAATCAAGTCACCAACCCGGACTTCAACATCTCTCACTACCCCCTTGGGGTATGCGTTGGACTTATCCGCCAACTGTATAACCACTCGGGTATCCTCCAAGTTACCCAATTTAAGGTCTTCAAACAATGTATAAGGCATAACATTGATTGAAGCCCCTAAATCGAGCATAGCCTTCTGCACCGAGCTACCCCTCAACGATATAGGAACCACGAACATGCCCGGATCACTACACTTTTTGGGCATCTTTTTCTGATAAACTGCGCTCACATGCTCAATCACCTTCACTTTCTTCATGGCCTTCAGCTTATTATTTCTCTTGGTAGTACACAGTTCCTTCAAGAATTTGGCATATCTAGGAACTGTTTTGAGAAGATCCAAGAAAGGAATATTTACTTCAATGTTCTTGAAGGTATCAAACATGCTCTTCTCCGACTCTTGTGAAGTATCTCTGCTCAATGCCATTGGAAAAGGAACTTCCGGCTCATAGACACGCAACGGTGGTGGAACATATTTCTCTGCAACCTTCTCTTTCTGTACATCCTTCTCTACAACCAACTCCGGCTCAACTCTCTTGTCAACTTTCATTCGGCATCTATAGAAACCATCTGTCCATCAACTTTCTTCTTCCGCCTCACATAAACAGCACTAACATTATGCTTCGGAAGTTGCTCAGTCTGAGGTGGTGATTTTTCCGCCTCTCTAGCTTCCATTCTTACCACTGCCTCTGCAATATGCCCCATTTGTCTCTCCAGGTTACCAATACTAGCATCGGTCCTCTGCGTCTTGCTGCATACCGCTTGATAAGGTAGTCATACTCGAGCCATAATACGGAACATGTCATCTCGTAGGCTGCTGGCGTGGTGGTTGTCCCCATCTATCATTGGGTTGATTACCCCCGTAGTTATCTTGTCTCTGTTCTTCTTTGTGGGAACCCAACCGAATTCACATTCTCGACTGTTGTCAGGCTTCAAACGATGCGCTTCATCATACATTTCAACTCCTTGACCTCGGACTCGAAGCTTCTCATTCTCCCAGCTGCTTGTGCCCATAGCACGACTTGTCTGCACTGGATCTCCTCCCGTGTGTTCGGGTACTCCTTGCTAGCTCCTCTAGTAATTTACGAGCCTCTGCGGTGGTTTTGTTCGAGAATACTACCCCCACAAGAAGAGTCAACCAACCTCTTATCTTGATCAGAAAGTCCCCCGTGAAAGTACATAATCAACTGCTCTTCATCATACCCATGATAAGGACAACTCCTGGTGAGAGTATGAAACCGGTTGTAATACTCGTAAAAGGACTCATCCGCCTTCTGCTCCATATTACTAATGTCCCTTTTCATGACATTAATCTGGTTCACCGGAAAGAACTCATCCAAAAACGCCTCCTTCATCTGTTGCCAGGTGGTTGTACTGTTCGGGGCTAGATGATAATACCACAAATTGGCCCTGTCCTTCAAAGTAAACGAGAAGGCTCGAAGAAGAAGCTGCTCGATCGGAAGATTAGCAGGCATCATGCTGTTGCAGACTTGCACAAACTGAGATACGTGCTGATTCGGGTTTTCACCGGGTAGCCCATTGAAACTCGGCAATTGATTAAGTAATCCCGGTTTCAACTCGAATGTGACTCCCGCAGGCAAAGCGGGAAAAGTGACTGCATGTGGTTGCTCCGTCCAATTTGGAGCAGTTTTCTGCCTGAGTGTTTGGGGTGCTCTATCACCCATCTCTTTCTTGCTGGTCCTGTCAATTTCTGGATCAAGAAGCTCAAGAGAATAATCAGTAGAACGGGTATGGACCAAACAATGATCCACACCACGAAGGGACAGGGGTGAAACTAATAAAGAGATAACAGACAAACAAATAAAATAAAATGACAGAAATTAAATAAGAACACAAACAAATTAACACCGTTCCCCGGCAACGGCGCCAAAATTTGATAGGCTTTATCGCAACACCTACAAATTACTACAAGGACTCTTAATAATGTAGATAGTGAAAGTCCAGGATCGATCTCAAGGAACATTTATTTGGTTGTGTAATTGTCACTTAACAAGATTGGGGCATTTGTTTTGATTTGTTGTTGTAATTAAACTATAGCAAGAAAATAGATTTGTAGACAATAATTTAAAAGAAGGCTTTGGATCATCGTTCTATCCCCATTCTATTTCTGAATATCATTGATTAAATCCCTTCCCTTATTCCCCTATTCACTCAATCACGAGATATATTTCAATCTCTATTTCTTTCTTTGATAGTAGTTAATAGCGGCGACACGCTCAACTAAGAACCCTAATTGATAATCAAACTAAGCCGACACGGTCAATAATTCAATTAAACAATTGATTTGATTTAAGAAATTAAGATTGAGAATAATCACTAATATACTTTCACTTAGATGATTATCTAGTTTTACCCAAATCATAAATCAAGATGACACATACAAGATTTGTGAAATTGCTACGATGAAAACCCTAATCCGACACGGTAGAAGAGATTTCTAGCGGTAATTAATCACAAGAATAAAGAAATTGATCAAGTTTCTTAAACCCTAGTAATCAATATAAATCAAGCAAAGCAAGTAAAACTATGAAATAGGGATAATAATTGGGAGAAGAAATCAAACCTCAATTCATTAAAAGAATGGTTCAAGAACCTTAATCCAAAGTGTAGATTTTAGCCCTCCATGGAAATAATCAAAATTTGAATTCTTTCTAAGCCAATTTTGTTCCAAATTAGTCATTCTCCCCCAACAAAATAAAGAAAAGAAGTCTTTATACTCCTTTCTCCAAACCTAGTCTAAAAAGGAAAAAATAAATAAATTAAAAACATAAAAATTACGAAATTCCCGCCGCTTTGTTTTTCTGCTTCAGCGCCGAGGCACGAGTCGTGACAGGAGGGACGACTCGTCCCCAATCTTCGCTTCTCTGATTCTGTCGTCCCAAGCATGGGGAAAACTTCGTTGATGCCTAGGGACGACTCGTCCCTTCAAAATCCGAATCCAGGTTTTTTTTTCAATCTTTTCCTCCTTCAATTCTTGTTATTTCATTGCTTCGATCCTTCTTCAATTGACTTGATCTTGAACCTTGATTTGATTCGCGAATACTTGATTTGGCTTCATGAAACCCTTACACCCGATTACATAAAAGAATGACTATTTTCTCTCGGATTACAATAATCTCTCAATAAAGCCTCACAAAACAAAATACTCTCAATATTACATCAAACCTATTTAAATACATCAAGATTGAACATAATAAGCACGGAAAATATAGAAATTAGATAGTATGAAATACGCCACATCAGCTGGATCGATAATAGAGTCCAAAATGGGAGCAAGGCGAGCAGCTAAAATTTTAGAAATCAGCTTGTAAATGACCTTGCAGCAGGAAATTGGCCAAAAATCTTTAACACTTTGGGGATTCTCTTTCTTGGGCACGAGAGCAATGATCAAATGATTCAGCTCTTTTAAAAGCCTGCCCGATGCAAAGAATTCCCGAACCGCAGCAGAAACAAAGGGGCCAATAGAATCCCAACTTTTCTTAAAGAACTTGGAGGAGTAGCCATCTGAACCGGGCGATTTATCATCGCCAATGCTACACAAAGCATTCCAGATTTCCACATCAGCCACTTCTTTAGACAGATCAGCCCCACTAGCATTAGAAACGCAAGGGCCGGAACTAATAACCGAAGGATCAATAGGGAGCACATCAACGGAAGTACCCAAGAGAGATTTAAAGAAGCCAATAAATTCCTTGGCAACCTCCTCCGTGCTGCTAGTAGAGGAGCCATCGCTTCTAGAAATAGACGCAATAAAGTTCTTCTTAGCATTACGCTTAAGCTGCTGCATGAAAGAACATGGTACACTTGTCCCCATTTAAGAGATAGATGCCTTTGGCTTTTTCTTTGGAAAAACATCTTTTACGCATTAGCTAGGAACAAAGCAGATTTTCTAAGCTCGGGAAGGGCTCTTTGGACGACAATATCTCCGGGATTATCATGAAAATACGCTTGCTTACGCTTGAGAAGGGCTTTAGCATTCCTAGCCCTTGGAAATATGAGAGAAGTGCGATCATTAAGAGCCTTAATGGCAGGCTTCAAACGCTTGAGCAAAGAACATAAGATAAACTGAGAAGTGCCTCTCGAGTGCCTATTAAGATTATCCCTCACAACTTGGCCAAAATTAGCATGGAGCGTGAGCATATTAGGGAACCGCCAAGGAGATTTACCAAAAGTATTTGAGGCAAGAAAGGACATGAAGCAAGGAGAGTGGTCGAAGATCCATTTGGAGAAATTCCACTCTAGCATGAAAATCGAAATTAAACCAAGCATGGTCAACCATAGCCCGATCCGGCTTAGACCAAACGAGAGATTAGACCAAGTAAAAGAGCAGCCAACAAAAGGGAGATCAACCCAATTACGTACAACAATTATCAAAATCTCTAATTTCGTAGGGAGTGATAGCGACTCCAAAACGACGTTCAAAAGATTTCAAAACAGCATTAAAATCACCCATAAGAAGCAAAGGAAGCATAATCCTAGCTTTAACAGCTCTAAGATTATCCCAAAGAGCTCTACGATGCATAATGGAATGAAGGCCATATATAAAACTAACGAAAACTTGTTTACCACTTATAAGGCAAGTAAGGATAGAATGGATCGCTTGCAGATGAAACTCGAGAACCTCCAAAGAGACCTTGAGAGGGTTCCAAAAGATGGCAATACGGCCTCCCGCAATAACATCTAGATTGCTGCAACACTTCCAGCCACGAAGATTAAACCGAGCAAACTTATCAAAGATGGGAGTACTAGACTTGGATTCAAGAATTCCCAAAACATCCAAAGAAAAATCACGAACAAGGAGGGCAGCCTCCTTATGCTTAAGGGGAGAATTGAAACCCCTTACATTCTAAGAAACGATCGTCATCAAGATTTAGGAAGGGTGATGCCCTCCCAAAATTTTTGTTTTTGGAATTAGGATTAATCTTCTGCAGGCCACCTCCTTTAGAAGATTCAGCATTGCCTTTTTTTCCCTTCGATTTTACGAGAAACTGTAATGAAGGGAGCTTCTTCGACTGCTTCAATAGAGGGCTGCTCATAAGCTGCTGCACTTTCACTTATATTAACCACAATAGGCTCGAAAATGGGCTCAACAGGCTCATTAATAGGCTGAACTGGAGCAGTCGCTGCATCAACAAGGGGCTGTTTTGACCCAAATTCAGAAAGAGAAGGCTGTGACGAGATGCCATCTAGGAGACTAGATTCAAACGCCTCATCACTAGGAAATCTGGTATGCTTATTTTGGGCTGCTACATTGGCTTTAAGACACTCCGAATCTGAAGTGGCAGCCTTGTTTCCCTTAGCACCAATACTAGATTTAGAAGGGCCAGGTTCATGATTTCCTTTGCCCCCATATTCCTTGGGGCCAACAGCTTTTACTTTGGCCTGGCCTTGCATAGAAGCCTTTCGAGCTTCACAAAACTCCGAGTTATGCCCCAACATTTTGCATTTATTGCAATACTTAGGCTCGAAATCATAAACCACAGGTTGTTCCCTAGATTTCCCATTGGGAAGTTTCATTTTGATGAAGTGAACAAGCTCTTTCGAGGCATTCACTTCAACCAAAACACGGGCAAAGTCACTATGCACTCGAGATTTAGTAAGAGCATCGGAGGAAATAGGGTACCCAACCTTAGAAGCCAGCTTACTAAGCCCACTATCAGTCCACAAATCCAATGGAAGATTTGGAAATTTGATCCAAACAGGAACCATGCAATGATCAATGGGACCATCGGCTTCAAAAAACTTAGGCATTGGCTTCAAAACAAGAGGCCTGTTATAAACAAAGTAAGAACCCTCAGCAAGGACCGAGTCCCTATCAAAATCACAATCAAATCGGAAAACAATCCAGCCACTATTGTGCTTGGTGAAGTGGCATTTTACTTTCCAGCCCTTACGGATTGTTTGAAGAGCTGCGAACCCCGGGAAAGGACTGGCAAAATAGCCAACTAAACTCGGGCCCCAAGCTTTATCAACTTCAATAGAATCGTTAGCATCGAAGATGACCTCTTCAGCTTGAGGCACAACCAAGGAAAGCGAAAAACCCTCATCGATTTTCCTATTGTTCTTCACCTTATCAGCCCATGATTCTAGCTTAGCATCAGAATCAGCCTCAGAAATTAAGGTATCTTTGGACCCTAATGTGACTGAAATGCTAGGGGATTTCTCCTCAACAGTCCCAACCAATTTAGTTGGATTAGAGGGAGAGACAGCAGCTGGGGAATCTTCAGAAATTGCAGCAGAATTTCCAGCAGAGTTTGCAGCAGATTTGTCCAAGGACCCAGTGGATAAAGGGCTGGACTCATCACAGTCTGCAGATAAAGACTTGTCTCGGTTTTTACCCATTGGACAAGAACAAACTCAAAATTGCTGTATCACCATGGATATGCAGCAGCAAAGCTTGAATTTACAGCAATATGAGCCCAAAAGATATGAACACAGCAGTTCAAAGCACAATGATGAAGCAAAACAGCAACACAAACTAAAAGGGGGCAGCAAGAAAACCAATATTGCAGCAGGTTTTTGAGCAAGAGCTTGAAGAAGCACTCCAAAGGCAGAAAAACGAGCTGGAGAAGATGAATACACGAAATCCAAGGCTGGAAACACTCTCAGCAAATAGAAAATGCAGAAATCTTCTAACTATTTCAAATCACTAAGCACCATGGAGGTTATAGAGCTGCCATGGGGGGAGATCAATTCCCCTAACTTAGAGAGAGAAAGTAGAGAGAAGGGAGAGCAAAAAAAACTAAGAATCATGTATACTAATATTACACATAGAAGACATCAGCATATAAGAATATAAGACAACAAAATATAAGCAATGGCACTTTAAATTATTACCTATGTAATCTTCTTGCCATAAGTTATATTACAAAGATGAACTGTGGAAGGCATCCAACTACAACTTTGCAGCAACCAAACAATTATCATCTGCACCCCAGTCATCCAACCCTTTCATACTCATTTCAGAAGAGATAATCTGGACCTCTTCCAACCTCCCTTCCTCTCTAAGTCCGGAGATAAGCTCATTACAGATAGTAACATTAGGAAGAAGCCCACTTTCAACCATTTCTCTGTACCAGTCGTATGCTCGGTTGAAATCCTTAATCTTACAATGTCCCTTAATTAGTGTACTATATGTATCATCTTTTAGAACTAAACCGTTGGCCTTCATCTCATCAACAAGATCCTTTGCTTCCGTAAGCTTCCCGTTATTCAAACACAACATAATCAAGCTGTTGTAGGTCCTCCTATCAGGAAAAAAGCCACGGTTAACCATCTCCCCAAGCATGGATAATGCTCTTTGAACATCATCATGCTCCGCATAAATGTGGATAATTTCATTATATAAAACCCTGTCTGCAGTCAAATTCATCCGAGACATTTCTTCAATTAATTTTTCTACAAGAACCAGGCCACCACTCTTGCATCCACTAATCAAAGGATGGAATGTATTCACAGTGGGCTTGAATCCGGACACTTTCAAATCCTCATACAACTCTAAACACTTCTGGGTATTTCCTGCGACTGAATACCCAGAGATTAGGCAATTATATGTAATCAAATCAGGATTTAAACCTTTACTCGCAAGTTGACGGGCCATTTCTTCAGCTTCCACCACCTTACCTTTTTGCATAGCCCATTTACAAGGGTATTATACGTAAAAAGAGTTGGAAGAAGATCTTTGCCAGACATTTCGTCCAAAACCCTGAAAGCATCTTTTATCTTCCCGCCATTACAATAACCATCAATAAGCATATTATATATTTGTGAATTTGGTAAAACTCCTCTAACAACCATATCCTTCAGTATCAATTCAGCTTCAAGAAGCCTACCATCTTTGCTCAAACAATTTATTAGACATCCATAACTTACAACAGTCGGCTTTACTCCGTCATTCTCCATTTTTCAAGAGTTTCAAAACAATTTTCGAATTGGCGAATCTGCCCATAACCGTCAATTAGTATGTTTATATGTCTGCACATCTGGACGAATTCCATTCGCTGCCATCTTTTACCCATTCTTCTGCATCAGCCAGATTACCCAATTCACATAGTTTGTTAATCATCATATTGAAAGTGATGCAGCTAGGCTTCAATCCATGAATTTTCATACTTTCAATGGTCAAACCGGCCTTTTCAATCTTACCCGCCCGACAGTACCCACCGATAAGCGTATTGAATACCACCTCATCGGGAGTTAGCCCATTTTCCATCAACTTCATGAAAACTTCCTCCGCCTTATCAACCTTCCCACCCTTGCACAATCCATTCATGAAAATGCTACATGTATAACTATTTATACGGACCCCTTTCTTGACCATTTCATCATATAACGCTAATGACGCATCCACATTTCCACATCTAGAATGCCCATCGAAAAGTATACTATAGCTAAACCCATCAGGAGCAAACCCACAAACTTCCATCTCCTCCACCACCTTCAGCGCTTCCTCCATTCTATTCCCTTTACAAAGGCCACTCAACAACGAATTATAAGTAACAACATTCGCATCCACATTATCCATTTTCATGATTTCACGAACCCGAAATGCCTCCTCCAAATTACCTACCTTACAATACCCATCAATAAGTGTATTGTACGTCACCCTATTTCGCACAACCCTCCTCTCAAACATTTCATTGAACAGCTTCCGTGCACCATCAACCCGCCTCTCCTTGACAAACCCACCAATCAAAACATTATAAACAAAATTACTACAACCCACTCTGCGATTATTCTTCATAAAATTCAATAACTCCATACCCTGATCCAAATCCCCCAATTTCACAGCTGACTGCACAGCTTTGCCATAAGTAAATTTATCAACCCGAACACCCAAATTAACAGCTTCATCAAACAAGTCAAGTGCCCGCTTAAATTGACCAGACAAAACCAAGGACTCGAGCAAAAGATTGAATGCAGGGAGAGAAGGAAAGTTACCGTCTTTCTTGATCAATTGATAGAAGTCAACAGCTTCATTGGGCAGCTTCGATTCCGCACAGACTGACAACAATAAGTTCGAAAATTTAGATTTTGAGGAAGGTGAGGAAAGGGAAACTGAAGTGTAGATATTAGAGGGGGAAGGGAACAGTGGTTTCGAATGAATTAGGGTTTTGAGCAGGGTTTTGGCGGTCTCAATGTGGCCTTGTTGAAGCAGCGCCTGGAGCTCGTTGAGTTGCGAATTGCGGGCTTCGACTGTGTTTGGGTGACCGTCACCGGCGAGAGGGGAGGTTGTGCAGAGAGGTTTGGAGAGAAGGATATGGGGGGAATTGAGCGCGGGAAGTCTTTGGTGGAGGGCGTGGCGCCGAGCCATGCTGTGGTTGATTTGAGATCAGCGTAAGGGTCTAGGGTTTATGGGCTACTACCGCCAATCTCAAAAACCCTTCCCAACGACGAGTAGAGCAGCTTAATGAAATTGTACAGTACAGGCAGCGCCAGCGGACCCTTTTAATTTCGGAGAATTCAAAATTCACCCCCTATAAATTTAGAAAGTTTGATAATTTACCACTAAAGTTAAGAATTTGATCAACTTTGCCCCGTTTCTAATAAAAGAAATACTTGACACAATAGTTTTGCCTCCATTTATGATAAATTTATGTTTCACTCCATAAAATTACCCGTTTTTCTTAAATCCTAGCTGCCACAAACCCTCAGCCCAATTTATATTTTGTATCGGTTGCCGCTGTCGAGATCCTCTTCTAATCAACTCCGCCCGTTGAGCAGGAGTAAGTCGTACCCCACTAAATGAAGTTGCAGCCGGATCAGAGTAGGGTGTAGTGCCCTCAAAGTGAGTCCCGCCAGAAGAAGACAAACTCGGATCAGAGAAGGGTCTGATCCCTGCTTGTGATGTAGATAGAGGAAGCCTAAACCACTTCCACTTCCTGAATATACTCTGAAACACATAGTGGGTCCGGGGAGGGTCTGGCTGGGCACTCCACCCACTCCCACTCCCACTCCCACTCTCCCACCCACTCCACCAACTCCCATCCCCCACCCACTCCCACTATCACAAAATTGACTCTGAGTCCACTGTGACGGCCATTCAAATTGTTCATCATCCTGGGTCTGGGCTTGAGGCTCGGGCTCTGGCTCTGGCTCATCGTGCAAGTCCATTTGTGGTTGTGGGCACGTGGCTATCTTGACTTGTCCCAACCCAGGCATTTGTCGAGTTACACCCTGTGCGCGATCTACCGTGGGGGAGTCTTTGCAGCCGGCCTCAAGGCGTTGTTTCTCCCTAACTCCCGTGAGCGTGTGTCTAATAATCCTCCGCATCTCAGTTTGTCTGGCATGTTCCTCCGCCTCATTGTTGACATGCAAACGCTGAAGGTTCTGCACCTGTTTTTATATAAAAAAATAAGTATGAGACATAAGTTAATAAATTGAAGTTTTGTTTAAAAAAACTAGAAATAATAACTTGAAAAATGTAAAAACTTACCACGGCCTCTAGAGCGAAGGACAATAGGCCGGTATCAGCGTTCTCATATGAATGGGGTTACGCACGGTCTGGGACCCTACAAGACAAACTGCCTCATAACACGATCCGACAAATGCTACTACATCCTCTCAAAGCATATAAGAGGGACCCGCGCCAACCATACGGCCTGTCCCTGAGTGCAGTAGGCCGGAGCATATCTATCTCTATAAGGCTGCCACAAAACCTGATCATTGGTTAGCTTAGCCAGCTGATCACGATAGCCTCGCAGGTTATGGACAGTAACCTCCTTGAGATACAATGATGAATGGGTCCATCTGAAATTTCATAAACAGAATAATTATAAGAAAAAGTTTTTTTAAAAAAAAAACTATAACGACGAGAAAATAACGTATGATATATGTATACCTGCATCCCAGTGGCATGTGCTCGTAGTCCGGATCTCTGTTTTGCCTACGAATTCCAGGTTGCACACATAGCAACCACTCCCAAGCCCAAATCTATATCAATAAAATCTATATCAAATACTATAAATAATGCCGATAATTTGAAATCAAACTTAAAAACAACAACATAATGAACATTAAAATGAGATAAACATACCTGTAGAATGTTGAGAAATCCTCCACACTGTTTCGTCACAGGGTTAGTCGCACTACACAGCTCTCGATAAAGAAAAGCCAGCAACGCACTTTCCCAACTGTACTGGCAGACCCTCGAAACCTCCCCAAGCAGAGGGAGATAACACAACTTAACCTTGTTGTTCGTACGATCATACATCACCGTAGAACCCAAGGCGAGCATGTTATATGCCCGCATGTAGATATCAACAAGGTCCTTAGGGGAATCATCAGCTAGGTCATGGAAGTGTGGAAGTTGGCTCGTGATCCACCGTAGCTTTAGACTACTCCCATCTATATCTTCGGGATATGGGACAGCCCCTAAAAGATGCTGACATACATCCCGTCAGTCTACAAGTGCTGGGATGTCAGCATCAGTAATAGCATCCCCATCAATTAGCAACCCGAAAATCATGTCGATATCCTCTAGAGTGATCGTCATCTCACCAATCGGGAGGTGGAATGAATGGGTCTCCGGACGCTATCTATCGATCAAGGCCTCCAGCAACCCAAAATCGTAATGAACTCTCCCTATGTAGTGAACTCCACTAAAGCCACAATCGGATAATCTGGACAAAATCCTAGGAGCTAATCTATTCGGCAATGTGGCGCCATGACGAAATGAGAGCGGACTAGCAACCTCCACTCCGGTCCAAATAAAATGAGCTCTGTGATTCTCATGCTCGGTCAGAATAGAGTTATCGATAGGCCCAGGATCAACGAAGGAATCCATCTGTTTCAACAAAAGAAACCCAATTTCAGTATCAAATAAATACATATATAAAAATAGAGACTTTGAAACATAAATAGCAAATACTTCTTGAGTCACAAATTGATTTCAAAATCCCAAAATTTCAAATATACCACAATGGTGTTCAAATATACCAACTATTGAGTTCAAATATACCAAAAATGGAGTTCACATATACCAATAATTGGGTTCAAATATACCAACAATTGGGATCAAATATACCAAAAATTGAGTTCAATAACAACACTAAGTGAGTTCAATATTAACCTAAATTGAGTTGAAGTATACTAACAATTGAGTAAAAAACATGAATGTAAACTTACAATTTGATGAAAATAACGGCAAAATTGAGTTCAATATCAAAGTATACTAACAATTGAGTTCAAAATATATCAACAATTGAGTTGAATAAACCTAAATTGCAAGTAAATAAATACTCAAATCAACGCAAAATGAAGTAAAAAAACATGAATGCAAACTTATAATAACGAAATTTGGTGATGAAAAGCTTGAATTTGATGAAAATAATGTAGGTGTTAGTGCCCTAGGCCTATAGAGATAGACTTTTATGTAATGTCATTGTTCATTTATATAAGAGATTGTTTCTTTGATTATTATATGTGTTTGCATGTTTAGTTATAATAATCGTGTCCCTAGTACTTATGAAGCACTAGTATGAAGTCTAATGGATAATCATGTGATGATTATATGCATGGAGATGCACATTAGATTCATGGGAAATTGTTAGAGAACAAGGTACTTGACTTGACCCATTATGAGATTTATGTCATGGTCATATGTCATAATTAAATCTCATATAGTCATATCATTGATATCCTTTGACCTGAGATTATCATCGTCTTCCGCTCGATGAATATCATGTTTGATATAGTTTAACGTTGTCTTTAACCGGATGACAATAAGGGCTATCATTGGCATGGTATGATTCTTGTTGGAAAGAATGATAAGTCAAGATGGAAAATTGTCCCTCGTAAAGAGAGATGTTTGCTAGGCCACTCGTAAGTAAGATTGATGTAGTGCATGGCCATGCCCGAATGAATTAATGTGATTAATATCATTCGATTAATCAATTTACTTGGTAACGAGAAAGCATTGAACAATATGAGTTGACGTGGACCATGACTCATGTTCAATATAACATCGTGTGACAATGGGATTGTGATATGTTCTATGTAGGAAAATCGAACTTGATATTATACTATTTGGGTAGGCATGATGGCTTGCTAGAGTCCGCTCATGTCTTATGAGGATCGATGTGATCGGACTCATTGCCAACATAGTATAGTCCTATGGGGTCACACGCATCGAACGAATTGTCAAAAATGGAATTATGGATTCTGGTGTGTTGGGCGACCGCCCAAGTGGCCATGGGCGACCGCCCACAAGTCAATGGTTGACTTGGGCGACCGCTCAATGGTCATGGGCGACCGCACATGTTATTCGAAAACTAGGCATTGGAGACTGTCTAGATGGGCGACCGCCCTTGCCCTTATGGGTGACCGCCCATGTTGGTTTTCGTATAAGGGGATTAGGCGCTGTACACATAGGCGACCGCCCATCTCCCTATGGGCGACCGCCCATGTACGCTGAAACCGTTTTTGTTAAGGGTTTTTAATAGGGTATAATATTTATAAGGTATAAATACTATCCCCCTTCAACCCTAGCAGCCAAGTGACGTTTTTGGTTTAGGAGAAACACAAAATATTGATTTCTCAATTGTGAATTGAGAATCAAATCACACCAATTCCATAATACTTCATAGATTGAAAGGAGTTTCAATCGAGGGATCTAGCAATCCTCCTAGAAGAGTTCTAGGGTTCGTTCATCGCGTGGATACTCATAGAGGATCTTCGCTCTTCAAGATCTTTTGTTCGTGATTCAACAATCGTTCATCAAGGATTCACAAGATCGTCAATCTGGAGTTGGGTCACGTTTATCAACGACAAAAGTACTCAAGGTTGGTATTTCTATTTCATCTTTCTTAATTAATCATCTAGAACGGATTCTAGGGCTTTGGGTTTTTCGAGTTATTGCATTATTCCGCTGCACATGGACCCTCGAAACCCAACAAATAACAATGGCAAAATTGATCCTCCTTCTCTCTTTTTTCTTCCTCCACCGACGGCTGATCTTTTAGGTTTTTTTTTCTTTAATTCGAACAGACTGTAAGTTGGAAAGGGTAAATGGGGTTTTTGAGAACTTGCTACACGCCTACATGGTGTAGCGAGTTCATCTTTACCTAATTACAGTGATTAATCACAAATTGGCAAACCCTAATTACTTGGAACACGCTACACCGTGTAGCGAGTTTGACCGGTCACAGTCAAACTCGCTACACCGTGTAGCGAGTTCCAAAAAAATGGTCATTTAGGAAAATAGTTTGAAATGTGAGTTATTTTGAGAAATAAATTTTTAAAAACGAATTATTTGAGAAAAAAATCCTGGTTTTGTCATATTTTGGTTTTCTATACTCAACTTTGATCGTTAAACAAGAACCAAATACAAAAAACATAACTCACTTGGATAAATTTATACTATTACAAGCAACTTTGTTTTGCAGCATTGCACATATTTAACAAAGAGTAACTTAGGAGCACAAAAAAAAAAGTCACAAAAATTTGTTTATAAAATAAGTTGACAATATTTTATTAGTTGTATTGATAGTGTACCCGATACAATATAATTAAAAACGTCAATAAAATTATTACATCTAAAATTTTGTAATCAAGATTTTGTGTCTCCAATATTACTCTTTAAATAAAGAAATTCAGGCAGATTACATAAGCACCATAAATCAAGTTTGCTACAGAGTTCATAAGGTCCTTTAAGCGTTCTCCTAAAGATGAATTTGAAGACCACTCAAATGATGTGCTTTCCAAATATGAACATAGAACAATCTACACATTTCCATCCTAAACCTTTCATTTGGCTCACAAAATAACAATGATCACACTGAGGATTTCAAGACTGCTCAATTGATGTGTTTTCCAAATCATTAAAAAAATATGAAACAAATCATTATTAAATTGATGGGTTGAACCGAATTTTTGGCTGAATCATGAAACAAAACTTCAATTTAGACAAAATTAATCTAGAACATTGCAGTTTATTCAGTTCAATTTACAGAAGGGCAAATGACATTTTATGGTCCAATGTTTAGGGAGATTGTCAATTGGGGTCTGATGTTTAAATTTTGTTAATTTAGGGTTCAAGGTTATCGATGCTAGTCAGCTAGGGGTTTTTAACAAAAATATTAGAAAAACTCGTTAATTTATCGTGTGTGTTTGCCACGCATTGAAAACCTATGTAAAGGTTAGTTTAGTAGTCTTTTTTTCAATTCAACCACTAAAAATCATAGCAAATCTATATACGCCGAAAAGAAGAACCACGTTCTTCCTCGGACCCTCACCCAGTCGAAATTGCTCCTTTGAGCTCCACTCCATCAAGCTCTACTCAGGGCGCCGCTTCCTATACCACCGGAAAACCACTGTCCAAGCCTTTGCGCACTCCCAGGATCTCAGTCATCCCCAGGACTATTTCCACGAAACCATTTTCCTTTTTCTCTTTCAGGGATGGCATCGAGAATAATTGCGAATTGAGCCGCAGCGCCCACCATTGTTCTAAAAAATCGTAATATCACTTGAGGATACTTAAGGTGTGGATTTATATTGTTAACTTCCTTCCTTTCTTCGTTTTTTTAGATGTGAGTACGTATTGTTTGGAATATTAGGTCAAATATTTGGGTGAATGGTAAAGTCGAGCGGAGAGTCGGCCACGTGCCAGCCGGTTTAAGCGGCTCGGGAAGCTGCTTGGCCAGGGCGAGGCATAAGCCTCGGCCAGAGGCATCCTTTGTCGATCAGGAAAAAACGAAGCATCTTACGGTTAAGCTCTGCATGGACCGGAGTCACCCTTTAAGAAGATGCTCAGTGCCGAGCAACCGGCTTGTGGACGGGGCGGAGTCACGAAAGGTGCTCGGCTGGCTGATTCTTGTTATTAGTCGGAGTTCACTTGGGAAGGTGAATATTTTCTCTATATGGGAAATTCACATGCAGCTTCCAAAGATTAGAAGGCATTGGGAAGGTGATCTTGGAAGTTCTACATAGAGAAAGGAGCTTACTCTCCCAACGATCAGTGATGCGTGTACCCGAACATAAGAAGAAGAATTTAATTTACGGTTCATTTACTTAGTAATAAAGGTTTCAAAATTGTATTTGAATACGATGAAAGTTTGTACTTACTAAGGGGAGGCATGTATGTTGGGAAAGG